>CM060950.1:440288315-440605885 GCA_030765055.1 Mantis religiosa
CTCTCTCTCTCTCTCTCTCTCTCTCTCTCTCTCTCTCTCTCTCTCTCTCTCTGTGTGTGTGTGTATGTGTGTAACGAGAGCTGCATTTTTGTAGTAAGATTTTGTTTATCTTTTCTAGAATGAGGGGCACTTCAAGGAAAATCAACAGGAAATTCAAGGCATATATTTCATTTTTCATAAAGATATATAAAATAGTTTGAGCCGTTTTAGAAAAAATAAACAGGTTCGAAAACTTTCGTACTTAAAGACACCGTTTTGGGACGGGGAATTGTCGCATCCTTGTAAGATACCATGTTTGGAGTTCGGTGTTCACCATACACTCACAGCACATATTGTCGCAAACCTAATGTTGCAGCGGGCGCGGCCGGCGAGCGAAGACAGATAGTGCAGCGGGGAGATAAAAGCTTGCAGAAACAGATAAAGAAAGAGACAGCTGACTTTATTTAGGTGCGGAGGATCTACTCCATTAGTCCTCGACCCGTACAACCAAGTACCCGGGCCTCCTTCTACCCAGGAGCGATGTAAAACTCCGGGGGTCTTTCAATGGGGCAATACATTGAGTCTAAAAAGCCCCCCCCCCCCCAATCGACTACAACGTCAAGACAGGTGGAAGTGGATACGCCACTTACGCGCGTCAACCCCGCAGGGAAGACTACCGAAAACCTCGGTAGGGCCGCCGTTGATCTAGCACACCTTCTACTAGCTCTGCAAGCTAGTACCCGGGACTTATGAGGCAACCCTCTACCTCCTCCGGGTGGCCTAGGCCTGGCCATAGGTACCCAATTCCCCGTGGGTGTCGGGAACACACTGCCCCCTCGAGTCCAACCCAATCCAAACAACTCCACGACGGGAGGGGCTCGGCAGTTCGGCCTGAGGAGTGCTAAGGGTCAGCAGCGCGCGCACCACGGCAGCTGAAGCTCCCCTACGAGGAGATAGCTGACTGGAAGGTTCGCTTTCTTGTTTGTTACAGAACATTTGATTAATTACTAGAAGAATGAGTAGAGGTATAAAAAGGAAGCCGCGACTCGCCAGTTGGAACAGTCGTAAAAGGACTCGTGTGGGGTGCAGCTGTGTTTTGAAAGTGAACTCTTTTGTTTATGGCTGACGACCTTGAAAATTGTATTTGTGTATGTTACGTAATTCTGCTACTGAAGTGGTTGACCAAAGTGTGTTTCTACGGAAATAAAGAGCATTTTTGAAATTTCTGGAAATTGGACTTTTAATTCTACGAACCCACAAAGTCACAATATTCTGGTTTTAAATTATGGGAGTCTCAAAACATGTATTTCCGGTAAATAGAATAATGCTTTAAATATGCAGTACAGAAAGTACAAAGAGGATATGTTATGTGTTTTGGCGTATACGTAACTTATTTGTACGCTAAGCTTTTGTGCTAATACTGTAAAATTAATATTGAATGAAGAAAACTGTGCAAATATTGCCACAAAGTTCAAAATATAAATGTGATTACCCATAAAACACAGAATAATAAATGACAGCTCATTTGGAACACGTTGTATGCACTCAGAACCACAACACAACTGTTCGCGGCAGTCATATACGAGGTCGGTCTGGTAAGTTCCCGACCTCAACATGAAGATCGCAAATAAAAGCTAGTGCATTTCGCTGTTCATCTGTTGACAGTTACTCACCGAAGTTCCAGCCATTTTCGACACTCAGTTGTTATGTAAGTCATTTGAGTGAGTTGATGTGAGTGTTTTTATGAAAATTGACAAAATCGAGTATCGAGCTGTCATTAAATATTTATTTTTGAAAGGCAATACGCCTACGCAAATCAAAGATGAGCTGGATTCTGTGTATGGGGACTCTGCACCATCATTTACCACAGTGAAATTTTGGGCAGCTGAATTTAAACGTGGTCGTAAGAGCTTGGGAGACGATGAACGTTCGGGACGTCCAAAACTTGCAACTACCAACGAAAACATCGCCAAAGTTTACCAAATGGCGCTAGACGACCGCCGAATTAAAGTGACAGATAGCAGAGGCTATGAATATGTCAAAAGAACGTGTTTGTCACATATTAAATCAACATTTAGACATGAGAAAGCTGCCCGCGCGTTGGGTGCCGCGTTTGCTTACGTTAGACCAAAAACGTGTTCGAATGAACATTTCCAACGCTCTGTTGGCGCACTTTAGGCGCAATAAATCCGAGTTTTGGCGCCGATTAAGTACTATAGATGAAACTTGGATACACCATTATACGCCCGAAAGAAAAATACAGTCCAAGCAGTGGACTACAAAGGGGAAACCGGCTCCAACAATGAGCAAAAACTGTTTTTTTCGGCTGGGAAAGTGATGACCGTTTTTTTTTGGGGGGGGGGATAGTCATGGAGTTATTTTAATCGATTATCTTCAAAAAGGAAAAACCATTACAGGAGCACACTACGCATCATTACTTGACAAGCTGAAGGCAGAACTTGCGGAAAAACGGCCACATTTGCAGAAAAAGGAAATCCTGTTTCACCGAGACAACGCAATGTCTCACACCTCAGCGGTTGCAATGGCGAAAACCTACGAATTACGGTTTGAATTGTTTGACCATCCGCCTTACTCACCAGATCTAGTCACAAGCGACTTATTTTTGTTCCCTCATCTGAAAATTGCGGTCGGAGGACACAGATTTTTGTCACATGAAGAGGCAATCACCTTCGTGAACAATTATTTTGCAGAGAAAACGCCGAGTACTATTTGGACGGGTTACAGAGATGAGACACTATGTTGAAAAATAACAGCTACAAAAATCTGAAAAAGTCTTGTATCTTTAGTAGGTCGGAAACTTTTCAGACCACCCTCGTAAGTCTCGAATACGGAGCGAACGTTCTGAAAGGAAACCTACTCAAAACGGCCAAAACGAGTCCTCTGGTGGAGGCAAAGTGCATTCAGTAGCTATTGTTTTGAGAGAGACCGGGCATTAGTTGCGTCCAGGACCAGGTAGCCTGCCGGGTATGTGCTAGCGTGAATATATTAAATAAATAAGAGGAATCTTGTCCTTCCTCTGTTATGTGTACGTCATATTTACTGACTCTACACTTAGGCATGTGAGAAAATCACCTAAGATATAATACAATGCTATCGTTAAAAATCAAATCAAACACTGGAGTTGTATAAAATATGCAGCTGTAAAATCCCTACACGAACAAGTAGGTTCACCATTACAGGGTGGCCAACCAAACTGCGAAATCCAGATCTTTATTGAGTGGAGTTGGCCCCAAAAGACGTGGGTGGACTGGTACGGCACGCTCCTTCCCCAGTATTGATCCCTCTCCCAAACCTGCTGCACCAGCTTAACATTTCTACACTCACATGTTCTAATTCAACTTCCCTACTCATTCCTCTAGGACATTGCTTCTGCTATAGTCAGAAGTGTTGCACTCACATGACATCTCTACTCACTATCGTACAAACTATACCCAGTGAGTCAGGTGCCCCTATTTCTTCTTATCTATAAAACCCCGAGTTTATAGTCTAATGTAAAAACATTGACCCTTTTAACATAAAAGCGGTTATCGCAGCTCTACTCTTCTATTCAGCAATATACGTACACAGCATTAATACTCACGGCGCTGAATGAGGGCCAAAAAGCTGCGAAAAGCTTGAATAAACGTCTTTTCATGCAATACTAGCAAGGTGATAAAGGAATGCTTTCCCAAAGAGGGATGTAGAAGACATCACAGCTGGCTGAGTGGGTTAATCAGGTGTTTTTCCTTTCTCCAAGTCTTTATTGTCTGTATTTTAGTTAATAATTTATTTATTCTTGCTACTGGTTCTCTTATGAGCCAACGACACACGAATTATAATTCGATAATTAGAGATCTACAGGGATTAGCTCATCATACAAGTTGCACGAGCTCACCCTAACGGCAGTTAGGAGAGGCCCTTGCCCTTTGAAGGGTAACTAAGGGCTATTTTTATCTTTAATTAGGGATCACGTTTAACTTTGTGACCCTTAAAATCTGTACCGTATCTGATGTTGTAAACCATGTTACGTAGTTAGCTTTCATTTTTAGGAGCATGTAGAGGACATGTAGTTTTTGTTTCATGCTTAAAACTTATGTTTCACTTTGCATTTGTGAAATGTTTGAACTTGATTGAATGTCTCGAGTTCAGCACCGACCATAATAAAATATCTACTACAAACTACAAGGGCTGTTCAATAAAGAATGATGACAACTTCTTTACGGTCATATTTTTTCGCACTAAAATTTAACCTTATTATATTCTGTTAGCTTAATGTGAAACAAACACGCCATCATAGTTTAATTGTTGGTACTCCTGGTTCCAGTCTGTGAGAACCAGGCAAGTTCAGACATGTTCAGTATCACCTACCGCTGTAATGGAGGTAACACGCAAGGAACAATATGCGGCTTTGAAATTCTGCTTTCGTCTCAACAAATCTTCAGTTGAGGCTTATATAACGTTACAGGAGGCCTGTGGAGAGTCTGTTCTTCCCTACAACACAGCTCGAAGGTGGTTTAAAATGTTTAAAGAGGGGAGACAATCAATTTCAGAGGAAGCTGGACCCCGTGCTCCAGTTACTGCTCTTATGGAAGAAAACATCAACACTGCTGCTGCCATTGTGAGAGAGGATTGACGAATTACCTTAAGATCACTTTCTGAAATACTGAACATTTCATTGGGTGCCACCCACACGTTGGTGACAGAAACATTACACATGAGAAGTGTTTGTGCGCGATGGCATCCAAGACTGTTGATTCCCGAACAAAGGGACATTCACATGCAAGTCTGCATGCAATTAAAGTTGATGTTAGAGGAAGATCCGGAGTTTCTTTAAAACGTAATCACTGCTGATGAAACTTGGCTACATCATTTTGATCATGAGAGCAAACAGCAAAGCTCAGTGTGGAAATCTCCTTCATCACCAACCCCCAAAAAAGTAAAAGTGGTTGTTTCTGCTGGGAAAGTTATGGTCATCTCATTCTTTGATATTCATGGAATGGTTTATCAGTATTGTGACTTTGTGTTATATCCCACTTCTGACGCCAGTGTGACTTTGTGTTATATCCCACTTCTGACGCCAGTGTGACTTTGTGGGTTCGTGGAATAAAAAGTCCAATTACACCACTCAACAATGTTCTTTATTTCTACCGACTTACAGTTTAACACTTGCCAATTACACAAAATTACTTGCTGCACACAGTTACAATTTACCAGTTCGTCCGTTACAACTTCACTTGTACTCGCGATTACATAAACTCCGATGCACGCACAGTCTTCTCATTCACAATCCTTTCGTTCATTAACACGTCACTGACTAACTCTTCTTACACCAAGAACTGTCCTCATTCACTAACCAACTGATTGACCAACTCAAACCAACAACTGACTGACTACACCAAAACCAACTCAACAACTGACTCACACTGTCTGTCTGTAACCCTCTTTATAGGAATATCGCCGGTTTCTGGTGTTTACACGATTGTTCTGGTAACAGAAAGATCGAGAACCAGGTGGAAGGAAAACAGACGCACAATTATGTTTCTTTCCGACCGCTGGCTGTCACCACTATAAGACAAACGAGGGAAAGGCGTGGCTAACCGAGCCTCCCCTGTCTTCCGTTGCCAGCTGCTCACAGGGTGTTTCAGCGCTCCCCGTTACACTGCTCCCTTCTCAAAGCTGTTCGCCCTCGAACAGCCCCATCGTAGCGTGCGAGGCGGTCCAGGTGTACCACCAGCATCTGCTCGGAGTCTCAGCCAGAAGTAGCGCTGCCGTAGTTTGTGAATCATTCGGTTCGCTCCCAGGTGTCCTCCTGAAGTACCGGCGTGCACTTCCTCCAAGATTTCCGGGACCTTACTCCGGGGAAGTACCAACTGTCCTCTCTGCGCCTTCCCATCGGGTGACTCCCATACCCGGAACAGCACGCCCACTCTGGTCTTCAACGAGTCCCATTGGGCCCAGTGCGACTTGTAGGTGGCGCTCCTCGGTGCGATGTCCTCCCAGGTCGGTCTCGTCCCTGCGTCCACTTCCTTCAAGAGTGGCCCCAAGTCTGCGCCCGCCAGCTGCTCCCTCCTCAGGCCTGCGCTATCCCAGCCTTCAGCAGGCACTGCCACAACTACTCGGACTGCTGCGGCACGCTCCTTCTCTTCCACTCTTGTGCGCTCGTGGCCGTCCTGGATCTGCGGTAGGACACCTCCAATGTAATGGTCGCTGGCGTCGGTGTCCACAATGAAGGCGCCACCCGGTTGTGGGAAACCCAAAATTGGAGCACTGCACAGGGTCCCCTTCGGGTGCTGGAAAGCGTCTTCGGCGTCCTCCGTCCACACATAAGGCCGGTTTTCCTCCGTCAGGCGGGTGAGGGGTTTTGCGATGTTGTCGGCCTTTTCCTCTAAATCATTAAGGCGGTCGTCTACTTGACCCATCCGCTCGCCCAGCTCCGTCACGTCATCCCTCACGCCGGCCAACCGTTCCTCAAACTTATCGGCGAGGACCTCGTTCGCCTCCCTCATCTCTGTTGTCAGTTCGGCCATCTTTGCGGTCATTGTCGTGGCCAAGTTGTTGCTTGCCGTTTCCATCTTCGCTGTTAATTCGGCCTTCATTTCTTCCATCTTCCCGGTGATGTTGTCCTTAGCCATCTTCATTTTTTTCAACTCGGCGGTGAGGTTGTCATTTATAGTCTCCAGCTTCGCGGCCAGGCTGTTCTTTGCCGCTTCTGTTTTTGCAGCGAGGTTTTCAGTTGCCGTCTTCATTTCTCTCAGTTCCGCTAAAATCTTTTCTAATGCTGCCTCCATTGTTGTAATGTTCGGTGATGTTGTTTTCCCGCTTCCTGACACCAGTGTGACTTTGTGTTATATCCCACTTCTGACGCCAGTGTGACTTTGTGTTATATCCCACTTCTGACGCCAGTGTGACTTTGTGGGTTCGTGGAATAAAAAGTCCAATTACACCACTCAACAATGTTCTTTATTTCTACCGACTTACAGTTTAACACTTGCCAATTACACAAAATTACTTGCTGCACACAGTTACAATTTACCAGTTCGTCCGTTACAACTTCACTTGTACTCGCGATTACATAAACTCCGATGCACGCACAGTCTTCTCATTCACAATCCTTTCGTTCATTAACACGTCACTGACTAACTCTTCTTACACCAAGAACTGTCCTCATTCACTAACCAACTGATTGACCAACTCAAACCAACAACTGACTGACTACACCAAAACCAACTCAACAACTGACTCACACTGTCTGTCTGTAACCCTCTTTATAGGAATATCGCCGGTTTCTGGTGTTTACACGATTGTTCTGGTAACAGAAAGATCGAGAACCAGGTGGAAGGAAAACAGACGCACAATTATGTTTCTTTCCGACCGCTGGCTGTCACCACTATAAGACAAACGAGGGAAAGGCGTGGCTAACCGAGCCTCCCCTGTCTTCCGTTGCCAGCTGCTCACAGGGTGTTTCAGCGCTCCCCGTTACACTGCTCCCTTCTCAAAGCTGTTCGCCCTCGAACAGCCCCATCGTAGCGTGCGAGGCGGTCCAGGTGTACCACCAGCATCTGCTCGGAGTCTCAGCCAGAAGTAGCGCTGCCGTAGTTTGTGAATCATTCGGTTCGCTCCCAGGTGTCCTCCTGAAGTACCGGCGTGCACTTCCTCCAAGATTTCCGGGACCTTACTCCGGGGAAGTACCAACTGTCCTCTCTGCGCCTTCCCATCGGGTGACTCCCATACCCGGAACAGCACGCCCACTCTGGTCTTCAACGAGTCCCATTGGGCCCAGTGCGACTTGTAGGTGGCGCTCCTCGGTGCGATGTCCTCCCAGGTCGGTCTCGTCCCTGCGTCCACTTCCTTCAAGAGTGGCCCCAAGTCTGCGCCCGCCAGCTGCTCCCTCCTCAGGCCTGCGCTATCCCAGCCTTCAGCAGGCACTGCCACAACTACTCGGACTGCTGCGGCACGCTCCTTCTCTTCCACTCTTGTGCGCTCGTGGCCGTCCTGGATCTGCGGTAGGACACCTCCAATGTAATGGTCGCTGGCGTCGGTGTCCACAATGAAGGCGCCACCCGGTTGTGGGAAACCCAAAATTGGAGCACTGCACAGGGTCCCCTTCGGGTGCTGGAAAGCGTCTTCGGCGTCCTCCGTCCACACATAAGGCCGGTTTTCCTCCGTCAGGCGGGTGAGGGGTTTTGCGATGTTGTCGGCCTTTTCCTCTAAATCATTAAGGCGGTCGTCTACTTGACCCATCCGCTCGCCCAGCTCCGTCACGTCATCCCTCACGCCGGCCAACCGTTCCTCAAACTTATCGGCGAGGACCTCGTTCGCCTCCCTCATCTCTGTTGTCAGTTCGGCCATCTTTGCGGTCATTGTCGTGGCCAAGTTGTTGCTTGCCGTTTCCATCTTCGCTGTTAATTCGGCCTTCATTTCTTCCATCTTCCCGGTGATGTTGTCCTTAGCCATCTTCATTTTTTTCAACTCGGCGGTGAGGTTGTCATTTATAGTCTCCAGCTTCGCGGCCAGGCTGTTCTTTGCCGCTTCTGTTTTTGCAGCGAGGTTTTCAGTTGCCGTCTTCATTTCTCTCAGTTCCGCTAAAATCTTTTCTAATGCTGCCTCCATTGTTGTAATGTTCGGTGATGTTGTTTTCCCGCTTCCTGACACCAGTGTGACTTTGTGTTATATCCCACTTCTGACGCCAGTGTGACTTTGTGTTATATCCCACTTCTGACGCCAGTGTGACTTTGTGGGTTCGTGGAATAAAAAGTCCAATTACACCACTCAACAATGTTCTTTATTTCTACCGACTTACAGTTTAACACTTGCCAATTACACAAAATTACTTGCTGCACACAGTTACAATTTACCAGTTCGTCCGTTACAACTTCACTTGTACTCGCGATTACATAAACTCCGATGCACGCACAGTCTTCTCATTCACAATCCTTTCGTTCATTAACACGTCACTGACTAACTCTTCTTACACCAAGAACTGTCCTCATTCACTAACCAACTGATTGACCAACTCAAACCAACAACTGACTGACTACACCAAAACCAACTCAACAACTGACTCACACTGTCTGTCTGTAACCCTCTTTATAGGAATATCGCCGGTTTCTGGTGTTTACACGATTGTTCTGGTAACAGAAAGATCGAGAACCAGGTGGAAGGAAAACAGACGCACAATTATGTTTCTTTCCGACCGCTGGCTGTCACCACTATAAGACAAACGAGGGAAAGGCGTGGCTAACCGAGCCTCCCCTGTCTTCCGTTGCCAGCTGCTCACAGGGTGTTTCAGCGCTCCCCGTTACAGTATGTTGTACCTGCACACACATCAGTAACTGGACAATACTACAGGGATGTCCTGAAAACATTGCAAGTCCATATCAGGCGCAAAAGACCACATTTCCGTGAAGTACGCTGGATGCTGCACCACGATAATGCGCGGCCGCATATTGCCAATGTTGTTGCTGAATATCTTGCAAAAATCAACATGAAGTGCATCCCTCACCCTCCCTATAGTCCGGATTTAGCCCCATGTGACTTTTTTCTATTCACTAACTTGAAGAAACGCCTTCGTGGGAGGCATAATCCATCATCAGAAGCACTGGTGAAGGCTGCGGAGGTGATTTTGAAGGATCTTTCAAAAAACTGTTTCCAGCATGTCTTTGAAGACTGGCAGAAACGCTGGAACAAGTGCATCGCATTCAGGGGAGACTATTTTGAGAAGGGCCATCAAAATTATGCGGATGAGTAAAGGTACATTGTCAAAAAAAAAAAAAAAAAAAAAAAAAAAAAGATGTGATCATTCTTTATTGAAGAGCCCCCGTATAATTACATAATGTTGTGACATGGACCCATGGGATAAAAGTAATTTAGGTTTTTCTAGAAATCTCGTGTGCAGAGATTCAAAAATGTGCAAATAGTTTTGGCATCACTCTGCATGAGATCATCTAAGTGTAAGGACATGTTCTCTGTGGTGCCCATCTGCAAGTCTGCAGAATCTTGAAGTGCAAAGATGCCGTGTTAATCTTTTTTATGAAAGTACATAATCTATAGAGTTTGACATTGTGATTAGATATATTAAGGGTTTTTGTGCAATAAAGTCCAATATTTTTTAAAGAAGAGAAAAGTTAGAGTCAACATGAAAAATTCAATGCCACGGCCGGGATTTGAACCACGGATATCCTGGTTTCCGTCCAGTTGCTCATGTCGACTCTATCAATCACAGAGTCTATTTGTAAATATATTTCCTTGTAGTTAGTTAAATCTTGAGGTAATTTGTTGTACAAATATCTATTTAATAATTATTTAATAATTTAATAAATACAAATATCTATTTATTAATTATTTCATATCTATTTAATGATTTTGATACTCTTTGAAAAGGTACATCCAATTTTTTGAAAAATCTTCACACGTTTTTAAACTTTGATTTTTAAAAAATAACTCTTTTTCATTAAGGTTACAATTTGATAAATTAACATTATCTTTATTATTTTTAATAACTGGATTTAATTTAACTTTAACTGGATTTATTTGGTTTCAAATGCAAATTACATAATTTGTTTTTTAATTTAGCAGTTTTATTTTGCATATTTAAATTAAGAATATGAAATAATTTGGATTCTAAACTAAGCCAAATTGAATTACGCAAAATCTTTGTTAATTTTGGATGGGATTCGTATAATTTAAGTTCAATATTACCAGGTACGTCCAGAAAGTAAGTTCTGTTTGGTAATACAGTTAAATTGTGTACAGATACAGAACAATTATTTTTTTGCACAAAATTCTATAACTCTTAAACTACTTTTCCACTGAATTGCCGAAATTTTGTAGGCATTTGTCATAGCGAGGCACAAGTTTTTGTATACCTTCTTCATAGAAGTTTGCCGCCTGTGTCTTCAACCAGTTGGAAACATTTTCTTTCAGCTCATTGTCATTGTTGAAGTGTTGACCGCCAAGGAAACATTTGAGATGCAAAAACAGATGAAAGTCGCGAGAAGCGAGGTCAGGGCTGTACGGGGGGTGGTCAAACACGTACCAGCCAAATCCCTGTACGATGTTTATCGTCGCATTTGGAGTGTGTGGTCGTGCGTTGTCGTGAAGAAACACAACACCTTTTGACAGCCGATAAATTTCAATTGGTTTAACTTTCCTAGCATTCAGAAAACGAATCACATATCTGATTTCGCAAGCGGCGGGATTTTCAATCAACATCGACATTGTAAACAAGCACAACAAAGCGTACGTGGCTGACAGCGATCTCACAATGGCGCACGTTTCTTCTCCTTGATACAGAGCGTCTACCACGCATGTGCGGAACTGCGATCGCAGCGCTACAGCGGAGATAAATTGAAACAGAACTTACTTTCTCGACGCCCCTTGTATTTAAGTCTTTAAAATGTAAACTTCTTTCGACTTGAATTACTTTTTCTCCGCTGTTTTTTGATGAATACAATCATTATCAAATTTAATAGTTTTTCTAAGAAAAATAGGAACTACCTTATGCTTTAAACAAAGATTTAGAAAACGAATATCTGCAAGAATGAATCTCTTTTTCTTTTGAAGTTTTAAATATAATTTAATTTCGGATTTAGTATCCATCAAATTTAAATTAAATACATGTATGCTATTATAAGCGAAATTGTCCATAGTAACCGCTGTTAATAGCTTCATATTTTACGTATTTATTAGGTACATCCAATTTTTTTACAATGTCTTGTGTTATAAGTATGAATGTTCTCTCTTAATGTGTATTTTAAGACATTACATTTGGTATACTGTAGTACATGATAAATATAGAGATTAATCACTGTTAAACATTTGAGCTTAATGAATAATGGTTTACGATGTTCAGATCTGTGTGAATTGATTATTATTCTAACGACCTTCTTTTGAAGTAGCACAATATCGGTGATGTGGGCACTATTCCCCCAGAATATAAGCATTTTAATCCAACAATTCCAATCTTCATCAATCTAGCCACATGCCACCATCAGCCCGCCTTGGTAGCATAGATGGTAGCGTGTCTACCTCACGTTCAAGAGGTCCCAAGTTCGAACCTCGGTCATGGTGACTTACCAGGATAAGGTTTATTCCGGGATTTTACCTTATCCTAAAAGACGAATGTCGGGTGACTAAGCTCTAAGGATCCTAGGCTCATTTGAGCATCATTTCACCCAATTCATTCGTCTGATATGACTTAACGTTGGAGGACGTAAATTACAAAAAAAAAGAGCTGCTATCAGAAACAAGATGCATAAAAAGTGCAAATTTAATTGATAAAATAACTGCTAAACTTGTAATTTTTATTTATGTAAAATTTATGTAGTTTTTGAAGTTGTTGGATCATTTTTTGACATTCTTTAATTTGGATTCACCTCATTTTATATCAACTTATTGCACATAATGCTGCTTTAGAATCAGAAAAAGATCCATAATATAATCCTCGTCCAATATGTAAATAAATACAAATAAAGAATATTCAAGCTCCATTTATGACAGAATTTTTTAATTTATGTATTCTGTATAGAAGGTGTTGGAGTGAAACATGAATAGCCGTTACTTCTGCATCAAAATTTGTTGTGTGGTATCCTGCTGGTTGATAGAATGAGAACAGTGCACACTTAATTCCTGCTCCTGAGTTGTCCAAGTTAGATCCATCTGTGTAGATATGTAACCATTCTTCAGGTGGGTATCTATTGTTCACAGTTACTAATGCTAGTGCTTTTAGTACAGGTTTGGAAGTTTCAGATTTTGTAACTATTTGTTCTAAATCTAATTGAATATTAATTGGTTCAAAAGTCAGTGGGTTTTCATTGATTAAAATGTTTTCTTTAGAATTAGGAAGATTCTGATCTGTTTTTAATTCCGTAACTTTGTGTAGGAAACTTGTTTGTGTTTTCATCTTGATTGGTTGTAGTAATCTGTTCTCCCATTTTGTTGTTTTTAACCGCAACATTTTTTCATGTTGTATTAGTGCCTGCTCCTCTAAAGTTAGATGTATTGGATAGTTCCGAGTTAAGGCTTGCATTGCCGTGATTGGAGTTGATTTTGCTGCACCGGTTACTAGTTGCAGGGCCTGATTTTGGCATACTTCTAGGCGATTTAAGTTAGAACTGTTTGCTGTAATTATTACCTCTGCATTATAAAGAAGTATTGGCTTGATGAATGTTTTGTATGTGGTGTTCAGTGTCTCCTAATTACTGCCCCACTTGACTCCAACTAATCTTCTCAAAATTGAAAATTTTTGTTGTTGATTTGTTTACTACTGACTTAAATGCAAATATCTGCACATTAATGAAATTACTGTTCCTTGTTCTGGAATTAAAACAGATCTAAAGTCATAATTTCCAAAAGCTAGGCCACAAGATGTATTACTTGACATTCAGGAATGAGTTTGGATTTAGAAAAGCAATATCAACTAAAAATGCAACAAACATGATAACTTTGGATAAAAAAGACTACAATTAGGAACATTGTATTGTATTGTATTTATTTCATCCTTTGGAACATAATACATATGTTATAGTACACGTCAGTTCAAGATACAAACATAAATATAAAAAGTTACATAAGACTAAAAACTGTAACATATACAGGA
Source organism: Mantis religiosa (assembly GCA_030765055.1). Taxonomy (NCBI): domain Eukaryota; kingdom Metazoa; phylum Arthropoda; class Insecta; order Mantodea; family Mantidae; genus Mantis; species Mantis religiosa. The sequence goes on from CM060950.1 coordinate 440,301,892, forward strand.
TCCAACAGAAGTCTAAAGTAGAAAAGGAAATAAAAACAAAATATATAAAGACCACAGAGAAATGCTATATAAAAGTAATTGTTCACAAAGTGGAGCTTCCTCTATTTCATGATTTAGGAAATCCTCTACACTATAAAAGTTTCTCTCCATTAAGAAATTAAATAGAGACTTTTTGAATTTTGGTTTGGACTCAATATTCTTTATACATTGTGGTAGTTTATTGAATAAATGTAGACCAGCATATGTGAAGCTACTTTCATACAATTTGGCTCTATGAGAATTGATAAATAGATTGTTCTTTGCTCTAGGATCATGTGTATGAGCTTCTGCTTTGTTTTGAATGAATTTAGGTTTTCTTGCATGTAGTTAAGTGTTTCATATATATACATGGCAAAGACAACATTTTAAATATTCTAAAGTATGGTTTGCAACTAGTTTTGTTTGTGACATTAGCCATAATCCATATTACTTTCTTTTGCATCCTAAAAACCTTAATGCTATTTTTTTGAATTTCCCCAGAAGATTAACCCATATGTTAATAGACTATGAATGTATGGAAATATACCACTCTAAGAATATGGTCACTTGACATAAATTTTATTGACTTTACTAAGAAGCACATTTTACTAAGTCTGTTAGTGAGGCTATCAATATGCATTTCCCCAACTTAAGTTCTCATCTACGAGGGTGGGTCAAAAAGTAATGCCTCCTGTTTTTCTTTTTCTCCTTAAATAAGTACGTTATGTGAAAACTTTGAATTTGGCGCAATTCCTCAAACCTCCTTCTCCAATCCCCTGCAGTAGTAACTTCCTAAGTCAACAGGTGGTAGAACTAAATCCTCTTGCAAAATGGCTGACATCGACATTCGTATTAGACAGCGTTCCATGATTGAATTTTTGATTGCGGAAAGTGAAACGCCAATTCGCATTCACGAAAGGCTAAAAAATGTGTTGGTGATGCAATGGTGGATGTCAGCACTGTTAGACGATGGGTTCATCGCTATAATGAAGCTGAAGGGCAAACACCATTGGCAGATGAAAAGCGAAGCGGCAGGCCAGTGACTGCAGTGACTCCATGCAACATTCAGCGAGTCGATGACATCATTCGTGGTGATTGCCGGTTAACAACAGGTGAATTGTGTCGCATTACCTCCCTTAGTAAAGGCAGTGTGATGACGATTATTCAACAACTGGGTTACTCAAAAGTTTGTTCACGTTGGCTACCAAGAATGTTAACCGCCCTAAACAAAGAAACAAGGAAAACAATAGCCCCCGACACTTGCAGCACTTCAATTTGGAGGGAGAGAAGTTTCTGGGAAAAATTGTTACTGGAGACGAAATGTGGGTTCATTTTTTTGAACCTGAATCAAAGAGGCAGTCAATGGAATGGCATCACACAACGTCACCGAAGAAAATAAAAATTCAAAACTCAGCGGTCGGAAGATAAAGTTATGGCAACAGTGTTTTGGGATGCAGAGGGTGTGCTTAAATTGATTTTTTGGAGCAGGGATGCACAATACATTCTGTCCAATACGTCAGAACTCTCAAAAAGCTGAAAGCACGTCTTCGCCAAGTTTGCCCAATAAAAACTACGGCGGATATTCTTTTTTTGCATGACAATGCAAGACCACACACCAGCCGTTACACCACTGCAGAAATTGAGAAATTGGGATGGAAAGTTTTACCTAACCCCCCATACAGCCCTGACCTGGCACCATCAGACTTCCATCTGTTCGGGCCACTAAAGGAAGCTCATCGTGGGATTCATTTTGAAGATGAGGAGGCTGTGAAAACGTCCGTGCATCAATGGCTTAGGAAGCAAGACCGTGTGTTTTACCACACTGGAATAGATGCCCTAGTTAAAAGCTGGACCAAAACTGTGGAAAAGGACGGAGATTATATTGAATAGTGACAAATTAATCATCAATGTTGTAGTTTTCAAGCTATTTAAATTGGATTCAATTTTCTTGGCAATTAAAAGAGAAAAAAATAGGAGGCATTACTTTTTGACCCAACCTCGTAGTAGCAAACCCAGAAATTTGTTCATTTTAACATATTTTATCTCATCTTGCCCCAATTTAATTTTTGGATGTGTAACATTCTTATTAAGTTTACTATGGAAGCTTATTGCTGCTGTTTTCTCTTTACTTAATAGTAACAAGTTTTTATTGAAACATTACTGAATATTAATTTTTAGATGAGTCGTATTTATTACCCATCTGCTTCACTTTCGTACCAAAGTGAAGCAGATGTGTAATAAATACGACTCATCTAAAAATTAATAATTTTTCGCTTCACTGTGGTGTTCCAATACAGTTAAATCTCGATTACTGAATATATTTCAATGTGCTGTCTATACGTAAATTAACATTATTTTCATTTGCCCCTGTTAAGAAAATACTCATATCATCCGCAAAAAGTGTTATGCTCACATTCACCATACTATTTACAGTGTCAGCTAGGTCGTTTATGTACAGTACAAATAACAGAGGCCCGAGAATAGATCCCTGGGGTACATTTTGTGATTTAGCTAAGGCATCTGACAAAATAGATTACAATCTCTTAACACTGGCACTTCACTTTCTGAAATACTTCTTTTTATTCTATACAATCTCTTGTTGAAATGGAAGTTAATTGTTCTTTCACAGTAGCCGCGTGTAGGACGCACTATGAAAGGGTAGAGCCAGACTGAAAAATTCAATGCCATAGTCGGGATTTGAACCACAGATCTTCTGGTTTCCGTCCAGCTGCTCTAACCATTTGAGCTACTATGGCCAACATGCTGATATGACACGACAATTTAATGTCATGTAGGAATGTTGGCCATAGTAGCTCAAATGGTTAGAGCAGCTGGACGGAAACCAGAATATCTGTGGTTCAAATCCCCACTATGGCATTGAATTCTTCAGTCTGGCTCTACCCTTTCTTGTTGAAATGTTAAAACTTTTATGGTTTTAACAAGGTCTCTATTAGTTCAGATCTTATTTAGAGGATCAATTCTGGCACCACTATTGTTCAATATATTCACGCACGACCTTCCAAGTACATATACCATATCCACAGCTATGTATGCTGATGACACCATTATTTTCTATTCGCATCCAGACTTAAGTACTGCAATCAACAGGCTACAAATATCATTAAATATGTTGTCTAAGTGGTTCAAAATGTGGCGAGTAGTATTAAATACTAATAAAACAGAAATGAAAATATTCTCCTTAAGATCTTATCAAAATCCACCCACATTGGATCGGTAGGGAAAATAACTAACATGGAAGCCTCCAGAAACACCAGTCAAATATTTGGGCATAATGCTTGACACTAAATTAACCTGAAATTCCCATATATCTTACATTTCCATAATAGCCATTTCTAGAATTAAAAAGCTGTATCCATTGCTACAGAAGAAATCACAGCTTTGTTTGGAGTGCTCAATAGTGATCTAGAAGTCTCTTATATGCCCCATAATTTCTTACGCTGCTCCTGTATGAGGTACACATTCATCAACTTGTTATACAAAACAAATTTCTCCGCAGTATTACAAACGCTCCATGGTTCATTAGAAATGATCAACTCCATCAGGAACTTGGTATTCTTCCCATACATCTGGACTTCCAATTGATATCACAGACATTCTTCGTTAGATTATCCGAAGTACCAGGCGCTGTAACCTATGACATTGGACGACGAAACTTCGAAAGGATCAGATTGAAAAGAAAACTGCCTCAAGACATCCTACTCACTGATTCAGAAGATAGCGACTTTTTTTCACTAATTCAAAGTATATCCTCTATTTTTCTCATAACACTACTGATCATAATCTAGCCTCACATATCTAACCTCTCTTTTCAATTGTTATCCATCTTATTTAATGTTATTGTATGTGTTAGTTATCCTGTTATATACTTTGTTATTATCTTTCATTTAAATGTGCTCTTAATTGTTTTCTGTTTGTTTAAATTATAAATTTACCACCTATTGTATATGTTAGAGGACAGTAATTCCTCAGTTAATTTGTATGCAGTACTTATGTAATTTATTAATGGCTTGTATAACAATACTGCTGATCAGCCAAATAATAAATTAAAAAAAAATCTTATTTAGCAAACAGAATCCAGAAAACCAGGATAAATGGTTATGATCCTGAAGCAGGTGTTATTACTAAAGGTTTTCCACTCTGGCCATTCTTTTAATATGACTTGCCGTATAATCTTAGCAACTATCACTGAACTGTGATAAAATAAACTTTATTCAATTTAAAACAAAGCAGAAGCAGATAATGGAACTAACAAATGGATACAACAATCACATCTGATACATTTCTTGGGCACCAAATAAATGAAGAGTTGGAGAAAACAAAAGACATGCTAAGCTTTGCCTGCTTTGCATTACAAAGAAAATTTGCTCAACCAAAGTGCTTTAAGAACAGCATATTTTGCCTACTTTCATTATGTTTTATGATATGGAATTATCTTATGGGGCAATTGAGCACACAGAAAGCATTTATAGTACTACAAAAGGGCCATGTATTATCTATTGTGTTGGGTCCCATCATTTCTGTAGGCCCTTATTTAAAACCAAAAAATTCTTACTCTTGGTGGTGAATACATATATTCTGTTTCGCATCTTACAGGTAAATTTTCAATACTTAGATAACCTTGCATGTTAGTGATTTCATAATTTAGAATATTTCTGACCTACTGATATACAAAGGTAAAGGAGACATGCGAAATCTGGCAAACTATAGAGGAATAAGTTTACTTTCAATACTTGGGAAAGTCTTCACAGGACTGTTAGCAAAAAGATTACAAAATTGGGCAGAGATAGAAAGAAAATTCTTACCATTTCAACTAGGGTTTAGAAAAGGTAAAAGAATGGCAGACATTTTTATAATTAGAACATTAGTAGATAAGTATCTCAGCATCAAAAGAGGGAGATTATATTTACTGTTCCTAGACTTAGAAAAAGCCTTCGATACAATTTCTAGGGAAGCACTTTGGATTAAATTGAGGAAAAAAGGAGTAAGCGAGAACTTTATAAGAGTAAATATTAAAAGCAGAAGCATTATTAACAGTGAGTATTCTTCATATTTAAGTTTGAATTTATGAGTCACTATGTTTACACTCAAGTCTTCACTTACTTGTTGTATAATTGAAACGTTTTCAAGATCATTTGATCTCATCCTCAGCTGTTTGGTGACTAGATGAACCTTCCTCTTCTTCCACTACTACGGAGCTCTGATCACTCTGCCATCTGGTGTTAGGGGTACGAAGTTTTAATACTTCATTTAATGCCGGGATTTCAAAATTTATAACTTTATCACGGTTTTTGTTTATGAATATTTTTTCCCAAATATCCAATTCTATGGGTGTACTTAAAGATTTTAACAGTTTAATGTTGTGACCAATGTTGTGGTTTTCTGTCCAAAAATGATGTGAAACTGCAGATTTTTCTGTTTGTTTCAACTTAATGTTCCTCTGGTGTTCTTTTTGCCTGGTTAACAAGTTTCTCTTAGTTTTTCCTATGTAGCTTTTTTCACAGGTTTCACAATTAATCTGATAAATTCCTGATTTCAAATCGTTGGGGGATTGTATTTTTCAGTGGTTTATTTAGCAGGTTCCTCAGACTGAATTTGTTTTGGGGTGCTAGTTTTAAGTTTAGTCTTTTGAAGATTCGTTCAAATTAAAAGCCCATGGATGGTAGGTGAAATTTTCTATATTGCCAATTTGTGTTATTAAGTGGTGTCAGAGTGGTATTTTTTGATCTTATCTTCAGTTTTTCTTTCCTCTTCATCATGTTCCTTATGATGGCTGGGTTGAATCCATTTAATACCGCTATGTCTTTTATGTGTTGTTGTTCTATCAAAAATTCATCCTTACTCAGTGGGATGTTGTATAGCCGGTGAATAAGACGTCTAAAGGCCGCTAGTTGATGTGAAACTGGGTTGTATTCATTTTTCTTTATGTAATTATCTATGTGTGTGGGCTTCCTGTATATTCCAAATTCTACACCATGACGATTTCTAGTTATCTTGAGGTTCAAAAAGGGCAGGGTGTTGTCTCTACTTCCACTGTAAATTGGATGTGATTATCTTGCAGGTTTAGTAACTTTAGAGAATCTTCTCTAAGTTTTTCCGGAATGATAGCAAAAACATCATCAACATATCTCTGCCAAAATTTATAAATCTGTGGGAAGGCCTTTACTATGTGTATTTCAAAATAGCTCATGTATAGGTCTGCTAAAATAGGCGAAAGTGGGCTCCCCATTGCTAATCCTTTTGATTGTCTGTTTACAACCGATGAAATTAGATTACTTCAGAAAGGTTTCAATACGTGTCTTAACGTCTCAAATAATAAAGACGATTTTATCGCCGACATAGAAATAGCCACACATAACCTAAAAAATGAAAACTTAACCAAAGCCAAAATTGAATGTCTGGATATAATAAAGCAGTTATCCCCAATATACAATAAAACTTACAACAAAACAATAAGAAATTTAAATAAGAAACCTGTGGTATACCTAAAAGCCGACAAAGGTAATTCTCTAGTAATTATGGAGACAGAAGACTATATTCAGAGAGTAAACCTTATGTTAGACAGTCCAGAATATGAAAAAATTCCAAAAAATCCATTATCCAAAAGTATCACTTCTGTTAATAAAGCTTTATCAATTACAAAAACATTAAGTACATCTGAAAAATACAACTTAAAGTCTTCCAACCCCACACTACCAAGGTTGTACTGTCTGCCAAAAATCCACAAACAAGACAACAGCATGAGACCCATCATCAATGGCATCAATTCACCTACATACCATATAGCAAAATGGTTAGTAAGAAAATTAAAATCATATGACAAATTTCAAAGTTTGGGAATAAAAAACTCCTTAGAATTGATAAATCACCTACAGAAGTACAACATCCCGGAAAATCACATACTAGTTTCTTTTGACGTTAAGGCACTTTTTACAAGCATTCCAGTAGAAAAAATACCTACATTCCTCAAAAAATGGCTAACCCAGACTACAACGGATCCCAGAGAAATAGATGACATTATCAATCTTACAGATTTATGCATAAGGAATAATTACTTCATGTTTAACCAAAAATTCTACAGACAATCAAAAGGATTAGTAATGGGGAGCCCACTTTCGCCTATTTTAGCAGACCTATACATGAGCTATTTTGAAACACACATAGTAAAGGCCTTCCCACAGATTTATAAATTTTGGCAGAGATATGTTGATGATGTTTTTGCTATCATTCCGGAAAAACTTAGAGAAGATTCTCTAAAGTTACTAAACCTGCAAGATAATCACATCCAATTTACTATGGAAGTAGAAAGAGACAACACCCTACCCTTTTTGGACCTCAAGATAACTAGAAATCGTCATGGTGTAGATTTTGGAATATACAGGAAGCCCACACACATAGATAATTACATAAAGAAAAATGAATACAACCCAGTTTCACATCAACTAGCGGCCTTTAGAAGTCTAATTCACCGGCTATACAACATCCCACTGAGTAAGGATGAATTTTTGATAGAACAACAACACATAAAAGACATAGCGGTATTAAATGGATTCAACCCAGCCATCATAAGGAACATGATGAAGAGGAAAGAAAAACTGAAGATAAGATCAAAAAATACCACTCTGACACCACTTAATAACACAAATTGGCAATATAGAAAATTCACCTACCATCCATGGGCTTTTAGAAAATTTGAACGAATCTTCAAAAGACTAAACTTAAAACTAGCACCCCAAAACAAATTCAGTCTGAGGAACCTGCTAAATAAACCACTGAAAAATACAATCCCCAACAATTTGAAATCAGGAATTTATCAGATTAATTGTGAAACCTGTGAAAAAAGCTACATAGGAAAAACTAAGAGAAACATGTTAACCAGGCAAAAAGAACACCAGAGGAACATTAAGTTGAAACAAACAGAAAAATCTGCAGTTTCACACCATTTTTGGACAGAAAACCACAACATTGGCCACAACATTAAACTGTTAAAATCTTTAAGTACACCCATAGAATTGGATATTTGGGAAAAAATATTCATAAACAAAAAACCGTGATAAAGTTATAAATTTTGAAATCCCAGCATTAAATGAAGTATTAAAACTTCGTACCCCTAACACCAGATGGCAGAGTGATCAGAGCCCCGTAGTAGTGGAAGAAGAGGAAGGTTCATCTAGTCACCAAACAGCTGAGGATGAGATCGAATGATCTTGAAAACGTTTCAATTATACAACAACAAGTAAGTGAAGACTGAGTGTAAACATAGTGACTCATAAATTCAAACTTAAATTTATAAGAGTAATCCAAAATGATTGGGGAATGATAACAGAAAAAATACCAAACAATGTAGGACTTAGACAAGGCTGCAAATTAAGTCCAGTGCTATTTAATTTGTTTATTGATGATATTCTAGAAGTAATAAGTAAAAATGTTATGCATTTACCAATTTTAAATAATAGAGAGATACCAGGTCTGCTCTTTGCAGATGATTTAGTAACAGTATTCGGAAATATTGGCTCAGGATATGGAAGTTAGATGAGGAAATTACTGTTAAAGTGTTTGGTAGCACAAACAAGAATAAAGAGAGAGAGACTTGCATATATAAAATTCGAAAGATTTTACAGGAAATAGGTATGGGATCATTATGGTTAGATAGTGGAAGAATAGAAAAGGGATTCTGGAAAGAAATAAATACAAGAATTGAAGATAAAAGATCTCTGAAATTATATAAAACACTGAAAAATGATTGGGGCAGAGAAAAATATATTGACATGTGTGATAAAGTAGGAAGAGAAGGGATGGCATGGTTTAGAACATGAGTAATACTTATGGGGTATAAGGAATGGATATATTAAGGGAAGATGTCCTGTGTGAAAAAGAAGATAGTAATTGGCATTATATTTTTGATTGTCAAAAAACAAAATATTGGAGAGAGAAATTTCTTTTGCATAAGTGGGAAAACATATCAAATGACGGGCCCAAATGACCTTGCTGTCGACGGGCCCTAAAACCCCACACACTCACTCATATCAAATGAAATAAGAGGCAAAAGAATCTTGAATCTAAGATCAGAAGAGAACATAATAAAACTGGGAAACTTTATTGGCAAGGTAAGACAAAAATGGCTTTGCAAAACAGGGAAGACTAATGAGAACAACAAGGGAAATTAGATAAGGTATAAAGGGAAACAAAAATCTAGATCCCAAGTTTTAAAATGCTCCAATATATACACAACCTGGGTTAATTAGAATGGGACATGGGAAAACGCAACTCCAAAATGAGGAGTATGTAACATTTTGTATTTATGGTATATTATTTATGTTATATATGTAAGAAGTTGGAAATAAACTAACTTCTGACCTTCTGATCTGAGGTTAATGGTTATGGTTCACAAATTGTCATACATCAATACATAATGTAAAAATAAAAAAAGAATAAAAAAATTAAAGATTACTAGTAGTGGTGGGGTATATTACAAGATGCAAGGGCCATAAATGTATGACATGTCCAATGAACCTTGGCTTTGCTCACAATGGGAACCTAACAAACACAGGTTGATAATCTTCTAAATTGGAAAGCTCATATAGAAAGCATTATACCTAAGCTAATATCAGCAATATCTGCAATAAAGTCATTAAAATCATTTTGCCAAATTCAGACATTACAGCAAATATATTAGGCCTATTTTTGTTCATTAATGAAATATGATCTTATATTCTGGGGCAATTTGGTTGAAAGTAAATGAGTATTTATATTACAAAAGAAAGCCATCACAACCATGTGTGGCATCAACAGTTCGGATCCATGGATGGGTTTATTTCAAAGGTTGAACATTTTGATACTCCCATGTGAATACATTTTCATGATTGTGTTTCTATATAAAAAATAAAGAATACTTATACTTTTATATATATATAACTTAAATATAAGACACAGAACGGACTAAAAACAAACCTAGTGATTATTACTAAAATTAGGCAAATGAGTCAATCTTGTATATACTTTTCTCCGCTTACAAGTTTTTTAATGAAGACTAGTTTCTGGGAACTTCATTAAAAAACTTTTAAGTGGAGAAAAGTATATACAAGATTCATTCATTTGCCTAATTTTAGTAACAATGGCACTCCACTTTCTGAAATATTTCTTTTTATTCTATATAAACCCAGTGCTTGCTTAGCTTGTTACCAAAAAAAGGAGTACACTATGAATGTGTCAAAATATTCAATGCCCTCCCAGAAAACTAAAAATCACTGGGAAAAATAGAAAAATATTAATTTTCTCTCAGAAAGTATCTATGCAACAAGGCCTATTACTCGATACAGGAGTTTATGGATGATCACTAAAATGTCCTATGCCATAAGGAAAATATGTGTCATTGCATTGAATGTAAATAAAAGCAATCTGTATAATAAATTATCTTGCATGCTTGTCTGATAGTTGAGTCAACAGGACTTAAAACTCATTTTATCCAGCTAGTTTGATCTTAAATATTACTAAAACAAATGTATTCATGAATATTAGTAATGAGGAATATTATGACTATAGTAGAATTTGCAATTGACAAGTTGCATATTTAACGAAACATTACAGATACTGAATATTTGACGGTGGTGGTAAAAAAATGCATGTATTGTAATAATGTAATGCTGGTTGTACAATAGTTGCATGATGGTTTTCTGTATGACGTGTTCAATGTCCCGCAGCCCGGCTCGAGATGGAACAAAAAAAAAAATCAAGAATAACTTCAGAAAGTTTGACAAAGTATTTTCCTGCACTGGGGTTTGTTTAAGGATCATTTTAATAGTAAATCCTGATCCAGCTTTATATAATACGGAAATACAGAACGTAACAAAACGAAAATTTGTCATATATCTATTTAGCATTGAAATATGAATTTTCTTTATTATTTAAACTGGAAATTACCATAAAGTGTAAATTTATAAGCAAAATTTTATGTACTTGAAAGCCCTTAAGCCATGAGCTAATTCAGCAACCTTTCTAGTTTTGAACTCACTATTGTAAGGTTAGGTTAACCGAAACAATGTAAATAAAGACATAGGTGCATGCAGCATGCATACATGCATGAGACCTCTGGCGGTGCATATAACAAACTGGTATCATTAACCTCTCAATAAAACTTTGAAATTATTTTCTAACATTAATATAGACTTGCAGAGGTTAATCAACTTTATTTCTTACGGCAATATACATTTTATTACCGAATCTGCCACTGAATCTAAAAAAAAAAATATATATATTTTGTTGTGTCCAAATGTGCAACAGGAGAAAGCCATAGAATTCCTAAACATCTTTTAACTTTTAAAAAGTTCCATACATCTATGTTAAACTCTACCTACCTTGATTTTAGAGGCCAATATTCCGGTGTTTCCAGAGGCGATTTTTCACACACACTGTATAAATGTCGAGTGCCTAATCTCGATGACACACATAAATTTTTATACACGAATGTCCCACATCAAAATTAGCAGTGAATATACATATTTAAATCATGAATTATTATATGCCCATTTTATGTATGTAAAACACGCTGACGTTCGATTTGCGGCACAAATTCAGCTGATGCTGTTACGAATGTTACAATAATGTTCCAAACTTGGTCGCATCGCACCTGGAGGACGATACACCTGTTTTAACCTTTGTGCACCTGACCCATTGATGACTATTTCCGCGTTAAAACGCTTCAAGGGTCGTTTCCTATTAAACACAAGCCATCTAACGTTTCTTACTCGGCAATTTACTATTTTGACGCTTTCATGTTATTTTATTCAAAACATTCCGAAAAAAAAAAAGGTGAACATTGTAAACACTACGGAAAACACCTACGCATGCGTAAAGTTAAACCAATCGCGTGGTAATGATCCACACCATCCAAACTTACAACTTAGTATCGGATTATATCTTTTTCTTTGATTATGTATATATTTTTTTCTCTTTGTTCACGATATAAAAATTAAAAGTATCCGCAGTATTATGCGATTATTTAGCATGTAACGTTTTATTCCAGAAGTACTAATCAATCCTTCCTGTTAAAAGAAAGGAAAGGTGAGTATTTGTAATAGGTACTGATTAAAATATAGCAAGAATAGACCAGGAGTACACATTTTTATTTTGTTTCAATTATAAATGTACTAATACATTTCGTTTTTGTTTTTCTTCTGCAGTTTTTAAATTTGTATTTTGTTTCAATTATAAATGTACTAATACATTTCGTTTTTTTTTTTCTTCTGCAGCTCATACATTTGTATTTTGTTTCAATCATAAATGTACAAATACATTTCGTATTTTGTTTCTCTTCTTCAGTTTATACATGTTATCATTTAGAGAAATACAAGTTAAAATGTTAGTGAAGGACACACATGGAAGAAAAATTCTGATACATTGTGCAATAAAAATTGCGGTTAGTCAATTTCACAATAGTTCCTAGAACAGATCCATTACTGCTTCAGTACATGACTAGTTAACATACAATGCAAGGCACAAGTCAGCTAAATTCGTCAAATAGTACACGACGTCTACGTCGTGGTATCTTCTTGTCTTCCTGCCGATATCTCTCCAGTTCCTAAAATTAAAAACAAAATAATGGTCTTTAAGTATATTTAAGGAGACATTAAATTCCATATAGCACATACATGTTGTATGTTTTTGCAACTGTTTCAAATCTGTTTGAGTTATTGTAGAAAAACATAACAAATAATCATGATGCAGACCACCTGTCATGTTGTTTCTTTCAAGAAAAATGAATATACAAAATTTCCATTATAAGAGTAATCCAAAATATTTACAAAAAAATGAATTTAGTATAAAATATGATTGGGGAATGATAACAGAAAAAATACCAAACAATGTAGGACTTAGACAAGGCTGCAAATTAAGTCCAGTGCTATTTAATTTGTTTATTGATGATATTCTAGAAGTAATAAGTAAAAATGTTACGCATTTACCAATTTTAAATACTAGAGAGATACCAGGTCTGCTCTTTGCAGATGATTTAGTAACAGGCTCCATAACAAGTATAGGCTTAAAACAATCCTTGGAAGCAATAGGCAAGTTTTGTAAAGAATGGGGTTTAAACATAAATAAAACTAAATCTAAGATCATGGTGGTAAAAAAAGGTTTCAAACTAAAAAGAGAAGAAAAATGGTGGGAGGAAGGTTCAGAAATTGAGGTGATTAAGAATATTGATTACCTAGGAGTAAGATTATCTAGTACTGGTGAATAGAGTGACCAAAAAAGGAAAGCACTGGCAGATGGAAAAATGGCTATGAGTGTTATTAGATCATGTATTAAAAAAATACCAAATATGCAAGTAAAATGGTTAGAAAGGATGTTTGGTTCAATTGTAGAAAGCAGAATGCTATATGGAATAGAAATATAGGGGCCACATGAAGGATGGAAAGTGATAAATGTTATAAACAGACTATTTTGTAGACTTGTTTTAGGCTTAGCTAGATCCTCAGGAATGAGGCGGCTTTAATTGGAATTAGGAAGATTAGGTTAGAAAAGCAAGGTGATGGAAAGAATTCGGAAATATTGGCTCAGGATATGGAAGTTAGATGAGGAAATTACTGTTAAAGTGTTTGGTAACACAAACAAGAATAAAGAGAGAGAGACTTGCATATATAAAATTCGAAAGATTTTACAGGAAATAGGTATGGGATCATTATGGTTAGATAGTGGAAGAATAGAAAAGGGATTCTGGAAAGAAATAAATACAAGAATTGAAGATAAAAGATCTCTGAAATTATATAAAACACTGAAAAATGATTGGGGCAGAGAAAAATATATTGACATGTGTGATAAAGTAGGAAGAGAAGGGTTGGCATGGTTTAGAACATGGGTAATACTTAAGGGGTATAAGGAATGGATATATTAAGGGAAGATGTCCTGTGTGAAAAAGAAGATAGTAATTGGCATTATATTTTTGATTGTCAAAAAACAAAATATTGGAGAGGCAAATTTCTTTTGCATAAGTGGGAAAACATATCAAATGAAATAAGAGGCAAAAGAATCTTGAATCTAAGATCAGAAGAGAACATAATAAAACTGGGAAACTTTATTGGCAAGGTAAGACAAAAATGGCTTTGCAAAACAGGGAAGACTAATGAGAACAACTAGGGAAATTAGATAAGGTATAAAGGGAAACAAAAATCTAGATCCCAAGTTTTAAAATGCTCCAATATATACACAACCTGGGTTAATCAGAATGGGACATGGGAAAACGCAACTCCAAAACGAGGAGTATGTAACATTTTGTATTTATGGTATATTAATTATGTTATATATGTATGAAGCTGTATATGCTAGATATTGTAAGAAGAAATTGCAAATAAACTAACTAAAAAATAAGTTCTAATCACATGAATCTTCTCTATCTAGTATCACTTGCCTTATAATACTTACTCTACAAATAATAATTTTTAGAATTACAAAGACTGAAGTATAGGAATGCCCCCTGAAATGGTTCGAGTTGGTAATCCAATCTTACTTACCAACTGTATTATACATTAATACTTTAGTTCTTAATCATAAATTATTGTTATTATTATTATCTTCCTCTTTTAGTTGTCCATTTGCATTTATTTTTTACTTTTTGCTATGATCTTAAAATTTTGGTTTAAAATCTGATTTATGTGCGTTTACTCTGCCCTGGTCAAATTACAGTGCATTTATAGAATGCCATTTATGAACTAATCTTGGAAGCTGGGAGCTTTGATGGGGGTAGGAAAGGTTAATTATGAAGAAAATACTGAAATACATAAAATATGAAGCTATTAACAGTGAAGCAAAGAAATATACAAATATAATAATTTGTAACTTAAACCTTCACTTATCTTATAAGAAATGATAATTCTTATAAATTCTCCAGGATCGTGATTTCATGTATATTTTTACACATCTTCAGCTGGAAAAAATAGATTTCTATATCTAAAGATAATATGAAATAATAATAAATTAAACTTTGGTATTTATAGAAAGTCTACTCATATTGATAATTACATAAAAAATAAAAGTTTTAACTCTTTCTCACATAAATTTGCTGTTTTCAATAATTTGATTTATAGATTAATATACCCCTGAATAAAGAGAATTTAATAAAGAATATACACATATTATTATTACTGCTTTAATTAATGGTTTTAATAAAGACTTTATACATAAAAAAATTAAAAAATTCAAATATAAAAAAACAGTTAATGACATTTCTACCCTTAAAAAAATGAACGATTATAATTTTAAAAAATTTACTTACCATCCTTGGGTTAAAAAACATTTTGAAATTTTTTTTAAGGAGTTTGGTATAACTTTAGTTCCTCAAAATAAATATAGTATTAAAAATTTATTGCATTTCTCTAAAAAAGATAAATTACTAATAACAAAAATCTGGTATTTATCAGTTTAATTGTTTCGATTGTGATAAAGTTTATATTGGAAAGACAAAACGTAATTTAGAAACCAGAATGAAAGAACATTTTCGTAACATTAAGTATAAACAAACAAATAAATTGGCTGTAGTAGATCATTTTTGGTCGTATAACCATGAAATAAATCCAAAGTTGAATTATTAAAACAATTAAATGGTGTGATAGATTTAATGGTTTGGAAAAAGATATTTATTTTGAAAAATAAACATTGCATAATGAATTTTGAAACACTGGCAGTCGATTCTGTTTTTAAATTGCTTTTATTTTCAGATTTTGGTAGTACTAACAAGAACATATCAACATCTAGCGTTCATAACAATGACGACAGCTCAAGATGTGTATAAGTTTTACATGAAATCGCAATCCTGGAGAATTTATAAGAATTATCATCATTTCTTATAAGATAAGTGAAGTTTTAAGCTACAAATTATTATATTTGTATAAATACTGAAATATTTATTTTGAGTTAAGAGCTACCTTAAAGGGATGTTGTGAAGATATGTCTGAGACAGCAAAGAGAGAAAACTTCACTGTATTGAAGAAAATTGGGCAGTTATATATATATATATATATATATATATATAAACTTACATAATTATCTGCTACATGTGCATGAATTTCCCTCCCCATTTTTCAGCAAACTATTTTTAAAAAAGTTTATTCTTCTATTCCATCTAATTGTATGTTTTAATGTGATGTTTATAGTAAGATTTTGTCTATCTTTAATGGTGTAACAGCTATGGAAGACATTCAGAAAGAAAAGGACTTCTCATACATTCCCAGAAAATTCAAGATATACATTTCATTTGTCATGGTATTTCAGTCAAAATTGTTAGTCATTTTTCAGAAAATCAAAATTTGTTAAACATTTGCCATGTTAAGAGTAATTTTGAATGGAATTGTATGACTTCCTTGGAAGATGATACTAAGTTTGGTACTTCACCAACTTCACATTTTTGAGTAATGCTGCACACGCGCGCGCACGCACACACACACACACACACACACACACACACACACACACACACACACACACACACACACACACACACACACACACACATGCACATGCACGCACGCACACACTTTTTGAAAACTGCTTCTTTTGGACTCAGCAGAACTCAAATCTTTGCATCAACATGCAGAGATAAATACTCTACTAGTAAAAGTAAACAGACATTTAGAAAACTTAGGCATGCAAACAAAACAGAGTGGATGCAAATCAGTCTTAATAACAAAAAACAAAAAAACAAAACAAAAAAGACAAATATAAAGTTAACAAACAAAGAAATTCAACAAGTAAATGAAACAAACTTCTTAGGATTAGTAATAGACAACAGATTGAAATGGAATGGACATGTTCAGAAAGTAATTAAAAAAGTTAATTCAGGTATATATATCTTAAAACAAACAATACAAATAATAGATAAAAAGAGTATTAAACAATCATACTATGCATTCATTCACTCTCACTTGAGCTATGGCACAGTACAAAAAACATTAGCTTTAAGACTATTTAGGCTGCAAAAAAGAGCAATACGTTTGATGGCAGGAATACAGAAAAGAGACACATGTAGAAATGCATTTAAAAAACTAAATATTTTAACATTACCTTCATTATGTAATTAAAAATTTATGATCAAAACAAAACTAGTAACATCCACAAACATAACACCAGAACAAAAGATAATTATTTTAGAAACAGACTTACTGGTAACCTAAATAATAAATGCATAGAAAATAGCATCAAAGATTTGTATAACCACCTACTGGCTGAAATCAAACAGATAACAAACGGGAAAACAAAACTAAAGGCTGTTAAAACTTATTTATTACAAAAAGTATTTTACTCCGTGGAAGAATATAAACAGTTGGGTAGAATATGCTATTTACACTTTTCATCAACTTTGTAAACATATTTGTAAATATTATTGCATTAATTTTATGCATATACAAATTGACAATCCATGTAAAAAGCATTACATTAGGAAATAAACATCAATCAATGTTTCCTCATATTTAAAAGACAGGAAACAGATAGTGGAATTACAATTTTTAGATGCAAAGACTAATACACTTTATGATGAACATTCTGAAATGAAAATTATAAAATGTGGGTCCCTCAGGGTTCAATCTTGAGCCCCCTTCTATTCTAGTTTATATTAATGATATAACCATTTAATGTACGAGGCTGTTCAATAAAGAACTATCATAATTTTTTTACGGTCCTAATTTTTTGCACTAAAATTCAATCTTATTATATTCTGTTAGCCTTAATGTGAAACAAACACGCCGTAGTAGCTTCATTGTTGGTACTCCTGGTTCCCGCCTGTGAGAACCAGGCAAGTTCAGACATGTTCAGTATTGCCTACTGCTGTAATGGAGGTAACATGCAGTTAAAGTTGGTTACATCATTTTAATCCTGAGAGCAAACAGCAAGGCTCAGTGTGGAAATCTCCTTCATCACCAACCCCCAAAATAGAAAAAGTGGTTGCTGCTGCTGGGAAAGTTATGGTCATCTCATTCTTTGATATTCATGGAATGGTTTATCAGCATGTTGCACACACACACACGCACACGCACACACACAGTAATTGGACAATTCTACAGGGATGTCCTGAAAACATTGCAAGTCCATATCAGGTGCAAACGATCACATTTCCGTGAAGCAGGCTGGATGCTGCACCACGATAATGTGCGGCTGCATATTGCCAATGTTGTTGAATATCTTGCAAAAATCAACATAAAGTGCATCCCTCACCCTCCCTATAGTCCGGATTTAGTCCCATGTGACTTTTTTCTATTCCCTAACTTGAAGAAACGCCTTCGTGGGAGGCATTATCTATCATCAAAAGCAGTGGTGAAGGCTGCGGAGGCAATTTTGAAGGATCTCTCAAAAAATTGTTTCCAGCATGTCTTTGAAGACTGGCAGAAACGCTGGGACAAGTGCATCACATTCCGGGGGGACTATTTTGAGAAGGGCCATCAAAATTATGAGGATGAGTAAAGGTACATTGTCAAAAAAAATTGTGATCATTCTTTACTGAACAGCCCTCATAGATAAGGAAAATATTAAACTTACTATTCTTGCAGATGACACAAACATACTCATCAGTGGAAATGATAAAGGTCATTTACTTCAAAATGTAAATGAAATTAATGAAACTATTATGCCATGGCTTGATCAAAACAGACTGATTTTGAACAAAAATAAAACAGTAGCAATAGGTTTTCAGCATAAAGTAAATACAAGTATTACCTTCCCTGACCTTAATTTGGATGGCATCAACATTTCATATGTAAAAGATACAAAAATTTTAGGTTTGTGGTTAAATCAAAACTTGGATTGGACTGAACTGGACACATATAGAAGATTTGATTAAAAAGTTAAGTAAGCTGTGCTATGCTTTAAAAACATTAAAACTGATAGCAGACGTAAAGACAGTCCGAATGGCATATTTTGTATATTTTCATTCCCTTATGAATTATGGTATCATCTTTTGGGGTAATTCAAATATGTCAGAAAAGGTTTTTCGAATGCAAAAAAGAGCCATAAGAATGATAGTGAACCAACCTGCACATGTGAGCTGTAGAGAACTGAAAATTATAACCCTGCCATGTTTCTTCATATACAAAGTACTTTTACATGTAAAAGCTAATTTAAATTGCTTTAAAACATATGCAGTGACACAAACAGTTTAAACCTACTACCACGTTATACAAACATTCCTTCACTTATAGTGGCACCCAACTGTACAATAAGTTACCTGTATTTAAAACAGACTGACAACCAAAAGATTTTTAAATTGAAACTACATAAATTTTTAAGTGAACCATGTTTTTATTCTATTCAAGAGTATTTGGAAAGTTAAGTTATATTATTATATTTTGGCATTTACTCTTATACATGTATTTTTTTTTTTTTTTTTTTTTTTTTTTTTTGTAATTTCTGTATTTAAATTTTGTAAATATTTTTGTTTTGAGGTGTCCAAAATCTTGTATGGAGACTTAAAGGACGAATAAATTGAATTTAATTGAAGAATAAGTAAATATTTTAAAATTATAATAATTTATTATTTTTTAAGGGTAAAAACATAATGGACACTTTTTTGATATTTAAATTTTTCAAGCTTTTTATGTATAAAATCTTTATTAAAACCATTAATGAAAGCAGTATTAATAATGTGTTTATATTCCCTATTAAATTCCTCTTTATTTAGGGGTATAGCAGGTAACTGGGTAATATCTTATTTGTGAGACAGGAAACAAAGTACCAAAATTAGATCGACTGATAGTAAAGGTTACATAAAACAACAACTAAGGAATATGGAGTCCCTCAAGGTTCAACTCTAGGTCCCATACTGTTCTTATTATACATAAATGACTTGCCATCCCGTAGGGGAGGGGATCGGTCCCCTTCAGCTGCTTTAGTGCGAGTGCTGCAGACTCTTAACACTCGTGGTACCTCTGACGTTACTAGTGGAACCTCGGGCCGAACTGCCGAGCCTCTCCCGTTGGGGAGTTGTTTGGATTGGGACTTGAGGGGGCAGTGTGTTCCTGACACCCACGGGGAATTGGGTACCTCTGGCCAGGCTACGGCCGCCCGGAGGGGGTAGAGGGTTGCCTCATAAGTCCCCTAGATCACCAGGCTGCTCCACCGAGGTTTTTGGTAGTCTTCCCTGCGGGGTTGACATGTGTAAGTGGCGTATCCACTTCCATCCCGTCTTGACGCTGTTGTCGATGGGGGGGCTTTTTAAGAACTCAGGTATTGCCCTATGGAAAGACCCTCGGAGTTATCCATTGCTCCCGGGTTGAAGGAGGCCAGGGTCTTTGGACTTTTGGGTAGATCCTCAACACATAAATGACTTGCCTGAACATCTACCAACTAAAGGCACTAATATGACACCACTTTACTTGTTTCAGCAGAAAATGAAGAGCAGTTAAATAGCAAATCTATGGAGGTGTTACTAAGTCTGGAAAAATACTTTTATACTCACAATCTTACCCCAAATATTAATAAAACAAATTACTTACTATTTTCACTAGGCAGGAGCTATGTCTATAATGGACTGAATTTGACATACAAAGAGTAAAATATATCTAGAGTGCAAAACACAAAATTATTAGGCATTAACATTGATGATAATCTCTCACATTTCAACTGTTTACTGTAAACTTAAGAAGACTGTGTTTTTGTTATGTAAACTAGTTAACATTTTACCTCCTCAAGCATTTCATAACATATATTTTTTTTATTTCATTCACATCTGGAATATGGGGCTATGTTATGGGGTTCTGCTGGTAAGACTCTTTTTGCACACCTATTTTGAGTCCAAAAGAGGGCTATTAGAGTTTTAAGTAAGTCATGTAGATCATTACGTAGAAAATGAAGCTAGCTACAGTGAAGCAATAAATATTACACAAATATAAATATTTGCCACTAAGACTCCACTTATCTTAAGAAAATGATGTTAATACTTCTTTCTAATGGACAACTAGACTAGTTGTGAACAGAAAAGACTTAGCATCTCTGAAGATGCCCGACGGAGTTACGGGCGAAACGTCAGATATGTTTTCATCATCTAGACCATGGCTTTCAACTCCGGAAACAACATTCTATTGGATTAAACATATCGCTTAATCAAAGTAAAAAAATTGAAGCTATTAACAGTGAAGCAAATATAATTTAATAAACTATAAAAATAGCTAGGGCTAAACTTCAGTTGGGGGATAAGAATCAATATAAGCAAGTCAAAAATAGTAGTGTTTAAGAAGTGATAAGTTAAAAAAAAGATGAAAAGTGGTACCTAAATGACCAAAAAGTGGAGGTGGTAAAGGAGTTTGACTATTTAGGGATGAGACTGTGCTACAATGGAGGCTGAGGAGCACATGGAAGAAAGATAAGAGTGAAAGGGAAGACAGCGATGTCTGGGGTAAGGAGCTATGAGATAAGAAATCATGATGAACATACATATGAACAGTTCTGTAAAGAGATACTATGTTTGAGTAAGTCAACGCTAAATGGAGTAGTTAGAGTGGAACTTGCAAGACCTTGCGGGAGTGGGGTAGTTATAGAAAGATGTTTAAAATATTGGTATAGCTGTATAAAAAAGGATCATGATAATACATTCAAGATCCATTTAGAACAACAGAAGACACAGAGTCCAACAAATCAAACACATAATACAGTCAAAATCGTCTCTTGCAATGCCATATAAACACATTCTATACAACTCACTGATTAAACGTATTTGGCAATACGGTTGCTCCATATGGGGCTCTGCTGCAGCGTCACATGTATAAAGAATTCAAGTAATCCAAAACACATACCTAAGATTGACCACAGGTGCCCCATGCTATGTTAGCAACACCACACTTCACAGGGACCTGAACATACCAGAAGTGATGGATGTCATCAGGACAAGCTACACCAGACTACACCAAACTCTTGCCAATTATCCAAATCCACTCTACAAGACATTTTTCTACACCCCCCTCCACAACTGCAAAACAGAAGACTAAAACGAAAACGACACAACGACCTGCTCATTTAATATCATATGTTTTGTATGTATAATAGTGTTCTCTTTTTTTTGTTTTGTGATTATAATGTAATACGTTTGTTAATATGAGGGCTGTTCAATAAAGAATGATCACAATTTTCTTTTGACAACGTACATTCACTCATCATCATAATTTTGATGGTACTTCTCAAACTAGTCTTCCCTAAATGCGATTCACTTGTCTCAGCATTTCTGCCAGTCTTCAAAGACATGCTGGAAACCATTTTTTGAGAGATCCTTCAAAATCGCCTCTGCAGCCTTCACCACTACTTCTGATAATGGATAATGCCTCCCACGAAGGTGTTTCTTCACGTTACGGAATAGAAAAAAGTCACATTGGGCTAAATCCGGACTATAGGGAGGGTGAGGGATGCACTTCACGTTGATTTTTGCAAGATATTCAGCATCAACATTGGCAATATGTGGCCACGCATTATAATGGTACAGCATCCAGCCTGGTTAATGGAAATGTGGTCTTTTGTGCCTGGTATGAACTTGCAATGTTTTCAGGATATCCCTGTAGTATTTTCCAGTTACTGATGTGTGTGCAGGTACAACATGCTGATAAACCATTCCCTGAATATCAAAGAATGAGCTGACCATAACTTTCCCAGCAGAAGCAACCACTTTTGCTTTTTTGGGGGGTTAGTGATAAAGGAGATTTCCACACTGAGCTTTGCTGTTTGCTCTCAGGATTAAAATGATGTAGCCAAGTTTCATTAGCAGTGACTATATTTCAAAGAAACTCGGACCTTCCTCTAACATCAACATGCAGACCTGCATGCGAATGTCCTTTGGTTCGGGAATCAACAGTCTTGGAACCCATCGCGCACAAATACCATGTGTAATCGAGATTTAACTGTATTGGAACACCACAGTGAAGCGAAAAATTATTAAATTTTAGATGAGTCGTATTTCTTACACATCTGCTTCACTTTCGTACCTATTTTGAGGACATGTTTCGCAAATCTTCGTTTGCATCTACGGCTCTTGTGCGACTGACGCTAGATCCAGCGGTGTGGGTAATTCTGCGGTTGTTGCTGCCATCTGTTGATTTAGTGATGAACTGAAATGTGGGATTCTCTTCTAGCGGGATTTCAAAGTTCATTAGTTGGTTTTTATGTTTTTCTATGTATATCCTCTCCCATATGACGAGTTCACTATGTTTTTGTACGTATTTTAGTAATTCTGTGCTATCTTCAATTTCATGATTTTCAGACCAGAAATGAGCTGCTATTGCGGACTTATCAATATTTTTGTATCTTAAGTGCCTGAAGTGTTCTTTCTTTCTAGTGCCTATGTTTCTTTTTGTCCTCCCTATGTAAATTTTTTCACAGTCTTTACACTTAATCTTGTAAATGCCTGACTTTTCCTCTGGTTTTATCTTATCAGTATTATTACTGTGAAGTAGGTTTTTAATGTTGTAATTGTTTTTTGGTGCCAATGTTATATTGTATTTCTTGAATATTTTTTGGAACTTTTTTGTGGCCCAGGTGTGGTAAGCAAATTTAGCAAATCTAATTTCTTGTTTTATTGGTGTGAGAGCCAACTCTTTAGACCTGGTAGAAAAAATTCAAAATCTTAAACTAAAACCTCATGACACTTTAGTATCCTTTGATGTCCGCTCCCTCTTCCCTAGCATTCCATTAGACAAACTTTTGATTCAACTGAAAAAATGGCTAAATTCTATAAACCTGGATGCCAATGCAATAGAAGAATATTTGGCAATGACTGAATTATGTATACATCAAAATTATTTTGTCTTCGATGGAAAATATTATAAACAAATTTCAGGACTAGCTATGGGAAGCCCGCTATCACCATTTTTGGCCAATCTATACATGAGCTTTTTCGAAACACATATTACTAAAGCCTTCCCTCATATGTTTAAAACATGGTACAGATACGTAGACGACATCTTTGCAATAGTGCCCTACAAACTAATAGATGATGCTTTGAAACTACTCAACCTGCAAGAACCCAGCATACAATTCACAGTAGAAACTGAAGAGGACTGTACTCTACCTTTTTTAGACCTTAAAATCAAAAAAGGCAATGAAAAACTAGAATTTGGCATTCATAGAAAAGCAACACACACAGATAATTACATCAAAGCAAATAGTTTCAACCCAATTCCACACAAACATGCAACCATCAACAGTCTCACACACAGATTAGTAAATCTACCTCTCAGCCAGCAAGAATATCAAAACGAATACCATCAAATCTTAAAAACTGCGATTAAAAATTGATATGGAAAAAACCTTGTAGATAAAAAACTAAAATTATTCAAACTTCAAAAGAGATTAAAACAGATCACAGCTCTCACGCCAATAAAACAAGAAATTAGATTTGCTAAATTTACTTACCACCCCTGGGCCACAAAAAAGTTCCAAAAAATATTCAAGAAATACAATATAACATTGGCACCAAAAAACAATTACAACATTAAAAACCTACTTCACAGTAATAATACTGATAAGATAAAACCAGAGGAAAAGTCAGGCATTTACAAGATTAAGTGTAAAGACTGTGAAAAAATTTACATAGGGAGGACAAAAAGAAACATAGGCACTAGAAAGAAAGAACACTTCAGGCACTTAAGATACAAAAATATTGATAAGTCCGCAATAGCAGCTCATTTCTGGTCTGAAAATCATGAAATTGAAGATAGCACAGAATTACTAAAATACGTACAAAAACATAGTGAACTCGTCATATGGGAGAGGATATACATAGAAAAACATAAAAACCAACTAATGAACTTTGAAATCCCGCTAGAAGAGAATCCCACATTTCAGTTCATCACTAAATCAACAGATGGCAGCAACAACCCCAGAATTACCCACACCGCTGGATCTAGCGTCAGTCGCACAAGAGCCGTAGATGCAAACGAAGATTTGCGAAACATGTCCTCAAAATAGGTACGAAAGTGAAGCAGATGTGTAAGAAATACGACTCATCTAAAATTTAATAATTTTTCGCTTCACTGTGGTGTTCCAATACAGTTAAATCTCGATATATTGAAGTGACGTTAAGTCAAGAGGAACACGCGAAAGTTAGATCCAACCATGTGTAATGTTTCTGTCACCAACTTGTGGGTGGCACCCAATGAAATGTTCAGTATTTCAGAAAGTGATCTTAAGGTAATTCGTTGATTCTCTCTCACAATGGCAGCAGCAGTGTTGATGTTTCTTCCGTAAGAGCAGTAACTGGAGCACCGGGTCCACCTTCCTTTGGAATTGATTGTCCCTCCTCTTTCAACATTTTAAACTACCTTTGAGCTGTGCTGTAGGGAAGAACAGACTCTCCATATGCGTCCTGTAACATTGTATAGGCCTCAACTGAAGATTTATTGATACGAAAGCAGAATTTCAAAGCCACATATTGTTCCTCGCGTGTTACCTCCATTGCAGCGGTAGGTGAATATGAATATGTCTGAACTTGCGTGGTTCTCACAGGTGGGAACCAGGAGTACCAACAATTAAACTACTATCGTGTGTTTGTTTCACATTAAGCTAACAGAATATAATAAGACTGAATTTTAGTGCGAAAAATTATGACCACAAAAAAATTATGATCATTCTTTATTGAACAGCTTTGTATTTAAATGTAACTGATGTAGGACTGTTATTGAACAGCATCCTAACACATGCTTCAAGTGATGTAATATTACTCTTGCTCACAACTATAAGTACCATAGTGTATTTAGATACAATAAAGTTTATTGACAAATTAAAAAAAGAGAGAGAGAGAGAGATCTTTCATCTGTTATTAGCAATTTCTGCATTTGTATTCAATTACAATAATAAGGCATCCTTAAATATCTTCTAAATCATGATATAATGATTTGAAAAGGAATAGGGAGAGGGTAAATAAATTAATTAAACAGGTATTTCAATTTAAAATGCTACCCAAGGAGCGTCAAGCAAACAACCATTCCTTAATATTTAGTTTGGTACCTATAATTACTATAAAAGGTGGAAGAATTCTATAAAATGATGTTCCTTACATCATCTTTCTGGGATCGCAGAGCATCTATAGCAGGTTCTCTAAAACTCACATCCTTGGCAGGATCTTCAGGCATCACAGTTCTTTCTGAAGCCTCCTATGAAACAAGAAGAATTAGAATTATTTATTTCTCCCCTTTCTTCTACATACATTTTCACTGATACATTGACATTTGTAACATTTCTTTCACACAATAACAAAATGACTTATTCACATCTAACATACCCTTCCTACCTGCTTGCCTCGAGTCTAAGTCTCAATACACATAACCACTGGTTTTCCGTGTACTGATGACCCTCCTTTCCCTTGTATCCCTCGTTCTAGTTTTCCAGCCCTTAATTGTTAGTTCATCAATCTTAACCATTTCTCTCTAACTTTCCCCAGATATTCACTTATATTTTTTACATTCTTTTCTCCTTTTGTCAATAACATTTCCTTTATTATTAATACCTCCCCCCTCCCTAAAACTGTCCCATTTTGTTGCCAAATTTTTTCTCTCCATATCTTTGCTTGCAATAAAGTATACCATGCCAATCTGTATCCTCTTCTCCACACATTGGGCATTTCCCTGTATCCTTATCATATCTAATCCCTTTCAAATTTCTACCTCCTGTCCTTGCCCAGACAAATCCTTCTCGCCCTGACTTATTACACACATCTATGTACTTCTCCCTCCCCCACACTGTCTTTATTTCCCTATATGTCCTTAATGATCTTTTCTCCCTTATATTGGTAAATATAACTTGGCTATCTAAATCTTCCAGCCTTAATTCTACCTCTTTCCAAAAGCCCCTATAATAATACTCCTCGTTTCTCCAAATATGTCCCATACCTATCTGTTCCATCAGTTCCCTTACTTTTTGTGCCCAAGACTCCCCATTTTCTTCTCATCTGCAGAAGAAAACATTCCTTAATAATATTGCATTCCTCCTAATTGGCAACTTTGTATAGATACGAAGGCTGTTCAATAAAGAATGATCACAATTTTTCTTTTGACAACGTACCTTTACTCAACCTCATAATTTTGATGGTCCTTCTCAAAATAAGTCTCCCCTAAATGCAATGCACTTGTCCCAGCGTTTCTGCCAGTCTTCAAAGACATGCTGGAAACAATTTTTTGAGAGATCCTTCAAAATCGCCTCTGCAGCCTTCAACACTGCTTCTGATGATGGATAATGCCTCCCACGAAGGCGTTTCTTCAAGTTAAGGAATAGAAAAAAGTCACATGGGGGTAAATCCGGACTATAGGGAGGGTGAGGGATACACTTCACGTTGATTTTTGCAAGATATTCAGCAACAACATTGGCAATATGTGGCCGCGCATTATCGTGGTGCAGCATCCAGCCTGGTTCATGGAAATGTGGTCTTTTGCGCCTGATATGAACTTGCAATGTTTTCAGGACATCCCTGTAGCATTTTCCAGTTACTGGTGTGTGTGTGTGGGTGTGGGGGTGGGTGGGTGGGGGTGTGGGGGTGCGTGGGTGCGTGGGCTGTGGGGGTGTGTAGGTGCGGGTGCGCGTGTGTGTGTGCACAACATGCTGACAAACCATTCCATGAATATCAAAGAATGAGATGACCATAACAACCACTTTTGCTTTTTTGGGGATTGATGATGGAGATTTCCACACTGAGCTTTGCTGTTTGCTTTCAGGATCAAAACGATGTAGCCAAATTTTATCAGCAGTGATTACGTTTGAAAGAAACTCCGGATCTTCCTCTAACATCAACTTTAACTGCATGTTATCTCCATTGCAGCGGTAGGCAATACTGAACATGTCTGAACTTGCCTGGTTCTCACAGGCGAGAACCAGGAGTACCAACAATGAAACTACTATGGCATATTTGTTTCACATTAAGCTAACAGAATATAATAAGATTGAATTTTAGTGCAAAAATTATGACTGTAAAAAAATTATGATCATTCTTTATTGAACAGCCCTCGTATTTCAATGCCCTTGAGACAATTTTAACCCTTGTTGAATGTTTTCCCAACTCTAATTATGCTGCCCCATTAGGTGAAGCTACCGGTAAGCCCAAAATATATTTACAGACAGATCTGTTAATAACATCCACCTCTTCCCATGCTTCATCCACTCCCCATATCTCTGCCCCATGCAACATCTTATTTTCTACTAGACAGTATAGATCCTTTCCAGCCATTTGACATTAATGTCAGGTAATTTCCTTAAACATGCTCTTACAATACTCATGGCCATTTTACCTTTTGCTAGAACCAATTTTTTCTGTTCAGTCCATTTACCACCACAGATCAGTCTCATCCCCAAATAATCAAATCTCTTTACGACCTCTATTTCTCTTCCATTTATCTCCCATTTTTCATCTTTACCAATCTATAACCTTTCTTAAAAACTATGATCTTCGTTTTCTTTTCGTTAACTCTCAACCCCCATTTTTGGCAATAGCTACGAGGCATGTCAGTAAAATAAGATCGACAAGGCACTGGAGCCGTGAGGAACGCTATTACGCGAGATCTGCCAACACTGGCTTGTAGCTTGGTTTCATCCCTTCAAATTGCCACCACAACGAACCCGTTGCAGCCATTAGTCTTGGCTGGGCAGCTGTTTGCAATGGAGATTCCTATCACTTCCACCACCAAGGGCGAGTTGCGTGTAGTGATCCATTTTTTGAGTGCCAAGGGCACTACCCCCACTGAAATTCATCATCAGTTATACGATGTCTATGGGCCGCAGTGTATGAACGTCAAAAACGTGCGAAAGATAGTCAGAGAGTTCAAAGACGGACGTACAGACGTCCATGACAGTGTTCTGGTCGGCCTTCGGTTTCAGCCGAAACAATTGCAAAAGTGGAGCAAGAAATGCTTAAAGATCGGCATGTGACAGTTCGCGAGCTATGCTCCGATGATGGGCCCAAATGACCTTGCTGTCGACGGACCCTAAAACACCACACACTCACTCACTCACTCTCTCCTATGAAACAAAACAAGTGATTAATTGATGAATGCAACACATTCCTGGGTATGTGAATTTCTAGCTTTAGTTACCTGTGGAAAATGTGTTGTAAATGTGTGTTTCCATCTCTCTAGGGCAGCACCTGGTCCTTTACCAACTGCAGGTCGAGAAGTAGCGTATCCACCGATCTTTTGCATAGAGTCAGACCCTGCTGGAATCAACAGTGGTTTGTTGTAATCCTGTGAAATACCTTTCCTGAAAACAGTACGTTCACTTTTAATATTTAGCTCTTTTTATGTATAAAATTACACTGGTCAACAAAATTTAAGTTGTTTAATGTTACAAGAAGTATAAACGCTGATTCTTACTGAATTTTGTGTGCTGATTACAAATCTTTTTGCAGAACTCCAGATGGCGGCGGTGAGTGGTATGGTTACTCGTAGCAAGGCACAGAAAATCAATCCAAAATGTGGTCAAATGCTTGATAAATCGAGTGAAGATGAAAATTACGTGATAAATATGGTTTGTGGAAGAGGTGGAAATGAAGGCAGGTCATACAAAAATACGGAAGAGGAAAAATACGAGCAGACGGGAAATGTTACAAATAATCGTCACGGAACGCGTAGTGATGCCGAAGTGGTGGCATCGCTTCAGTTAGTAATAGATATTCTAAATAAGGACCTTCAAGCAGCTCGTCAGGAAGTTAGAGATTTAAGAATACAAAATGAGAATTTAAATCGCCAAATTGGGGGATTAAAAAAGGAGAGAAACGAGCTGGAATTAGAAAAACGGCAACTTGAAGTCAAGTTTAAAAACGATGGATATGTAGGCCACAAACAAAGGATGCGATATTCGGAGATTGTAACAGGAGTTGGTCAGAATAAGCTGCTACGGAAACAAAGTGGGGAAATTGGTGCTTTTATACATACCAACAGATTTGAAGTGTTAAGTGAAAATCAGGAAGTTAGTGAAAAGCAAAGCTGCAAAGACGGTGAATTACAAGTGAGGAAACAAAACAATTCAAGTGCAAAAGTAGTGGTGCTTGGAGATTCTCTGATTAAATTTTCGGGCGAAGCTTGCAAGAAAAAGGGATACAAGGTAAACTGCTTCCCGGGGATAAAAACGAATGAGCTGAAATATCAAGTGGAAAATAAAGAATTGGTAAATGAAAACTCGGAAGTTGTGTTGCTACATGTGGGGACAAATGATATAAAAAGAGGATTCTATGCAGAAGAGATTATGGGAGAAACTATGGACCTGATTGCTAGTGTGAAATCGGCGGCGCCAAGGGCAAAAGTTATTGTGAGTGGTGTGTTGAGACGGCGGGATGTAACTGATAAAAGAATTCAACGTATAAACAGTGAACTAAACTGGCTATGTGAAAGGAGAAAATGCACATTCGTTGATGCAAACTTTTGGCTGCAGAAACAAGATCTGTGTAAGGATGGGGTCCACTTGAATCACAGAGGGTCCTACATTTTTGGCAACCTGCTATGTGATACAATACAATCAGTAGTTTCACAAATCAGGGGAAACTAACAACGACCGTGGTGGATGGTATTTGCATAACCAAGGAAAATGCAAAGACACAAAACAAAAGAAGTGAGGATGGCTGTTCTTCAATCCTGGAAGACCTGCAGCTCAATGTGGGCATGGTTGCAGAAGAAATTCCAAGTCACAGGGTCCTTGGAAATACAAGTAAAGTACAAATACCTATAGGTGAGGTAAATGATTGTTTAAATGTAATAAACCAAGTTGCTCAATCGAGAAAAAATAAAAACTCAGTAAGAATGCTAGGAAAAGTAAATGAGGGTGAAAAATATTTCAGTATCTTTCATCAAAACATTCAGTATATTGCAAATAAAAGAGCCGTTATTGAGCAGGAAATTTTTGAACTACAACCAAATATAATAGTATTTTCAGAGCATGGGTTAAAAAATATTGAAATAAATGCAAATCTTTATGACAACTATACCATAGCTTCTAGTTATTGTAGAGAAAAACACAGAAGTGGTGGGGTTGTAATATATGCAAGGGAGGGTTTGAAATTTAATAAAATTGATTGTAAACTGTACTGTGAGGAAATGTGCTGTGAAATATCAGCAATTGAAATAAATTGTAAAAAATCAAAACTAATTATACTAGGGGTCTATAGTCCACCAAATGCTGATAAAGACAACTTTCTAAATAAATTAGAAACATGCCTAAATAATATTGTAAAAAATAACAAAATTATTGTTGTAGGAGATCTAAATATAGATCTGCTAAAAGAAACTAAGCAAAAACGGGCATTAGTGGAATTACTTGAAACAAATAACCTAAAATTATTAGAAACAGGACCAACTAGAGTAACACAGCATACTTCGACAGTTATTGATCACGCTTTTACTAACTTAAAGGATGAAGATGTAAATATAGCTTTAATAAAAAATGGGCTTAGTGACCACTTTGGACAATTAATAGAGAGTAAGCCCTTAGATATACAAGATGGAAAATTAAAAAATATGAAGGAAATTAAAAGAATTGTAAATAAAAGTACTCTAGAAGCATTAAGAATTAATCTTAAACAAGCAAAATTTAGTAATATATTTGAAATAACTAAAATAGATGAAAAATTTGAACAATTTATGAATACTTTAAAGTCATGCTTAGAGCAGTCGGTACCATTGTATAAGGTAGTTCATAAAAAACAGAACAGTTTAAACTGGTCGACCAAAGGGATAGAAAAATCCAAAAGGAGAATGAAATTCTTAAATAGTCTAAAAGCTTTTAAATTAGATGAACGGTCCTACACATACATAGAAAACTATAAAAATACTCTAAATGCAGTGATAAACAAAGCTAAGAAACACCATAATAAGACTTTGCTCTTGAATGCAGAAAATAAAATTAAGGAGATATGGAACATTATTAAAACAATACATAAAGAAAATTCCTCAAAATGGACAGAAAACTTCCAAATTATAAAATCCAGTTGCATAATACTAGACCCAGTGATTATTAGTAATGAATTTAATGATTATTATATAGATATAATAGCTAATATGGGAATTAAGACAAGAGACTACAAAACAAACGAAAGTTCCATATGTAACTCAATGGTAATTAGAGAAATTACACAAACTGATGTCATTAGGCAAATAAATACACTAAAATGTAAAAGATCTAGCGGATTAGATGAATATTCAAACCAAATGATAAAATACTGCAAATACGAAATAATGGATATACTTGTACATATAATAAATGAAAGTTTTATTTCAGGAACCTTTCCAAGTAACCTAAAACAAACAATAGTTAGACCTATTTATAAACAGAAAGGCTCCAAACAAATGATGGAAAATTATCGCCCTATATCTCTTTGCTCTGGATTTTCAAAGATTATCGAAGGACTTTTCCCAGAACAGCTCCAGAGCTTCTGTAGTAAATTTAATATTATATCACAGAATCAGTTTGGCTTTCAGAAAAAGAAATCAACAATACATGCAGTTAGTAAGGGAAATGATATAATTGTTAGAGCATTAGATAGAAAGGAGTTAGTGATAGCGATTTTTCTTGACCTATCAAAAGCTTTCGACTGTGTTAATATTAAACATCTATTGGCGAAATTAGAAAACTATGGGATAAGAGGCATACCATTAAAATGGTTAAGTTCGTACCTGCAAAATAGGGTGCAGTGTGTCGAAATAATACACAATTCAGGAGGAAATTTAAAAAAAGTTAAATCAGCATTCAAACGTGTAACACATGGAGTGCCTCAGGGGTCAAAATTAGGTCCATATCTATCGAGATTCAACTGTATTGGAACACCACAGTGAAGCGAAAAATTATTAAATTTTAGATGAGTCGCATTTTTTACACATCTGCTTCACTTTCGTACCTATTTTGAGGACATGTTTAGCAAATCTTCGTTTGCATCTACGGCTCTTGTGCGACTGACGCTAGATCCAGCGGTGTGGGTAATTCTGGGGTTGTTGCTGCCATCTGTTGATTTACTGATGAACTGAAATGTGGGATTCTCTTCTAGCGGGATTTCAAAGTTCATTAGTTGGTTTTTTATGTTTTTCTATGTATATCCTCTCCCATATGACGAGTTCACTATGTTTTTGTACGTATTTTAGTAATTCTGTGCTATCTTCAATTTCATGATTTTCAGACCAGAAATGAGCTGCTATTGCGGACTTATCAATATTTTTGTATCTTAAGTGCCTGAAGTGTTCTTTTTTTCTAGTGCCTATGTTCCTTTTTGTCCTTCCTATGTAAATTTTTTCACAGTCTTTACACTTAATTTTGTAAATGCCTGACTTTTCCTCTGGTTTTATCTTATCAGTATTATTACTGTGAAGTAGGTTTTTAATGTTGTAATTGTTTTTTGGTGCCAATGTTATATTGTATTTCTTGAATACAATAAATAAGAAATACAATATAACATTGGCACCAAAAAACAATTACAACATTAAAAACCTACTTCACAGTAATAATACTGATAAGATAAAACCAGAGGAAAAGTCAGGCATTTACAAAATTAAGTGTAAAGACTGTGAAAAAATTTACATAGGAAGGACAAAAAGGAACATAGGCACTAGAAAAAAAGAACACTTCAGGCACTTAAGATACAAAAATATTGATAAGTCCGCAATAGCAGCTCATTTCTGGTCTGAAAATCATGAAATTGAAGATAGCACAGAATTACTAAAATACGTACAAAAACATAGTGAACTCGTCATATGGGAGAGGATATACATAGAAAAACATAAAAACCAACTAATGAACTTTGAAATCCCGCTAGAAGAGAATCCCACATTTCAGTTCATCACTAAATCAACAGATGGCAGCAACAACCCCAGAATTACCCACACCGCTGGATCTAGCGTCAGTCGCACAAGAGCCGTAGATGCAAACGAAGATTTGCGAAACATGTCCTCAAAATAGGTACGAAAGTGAAGCAGATGTGTAAAAAATGCGACTCATCTAAAATTTAATAAGGTCCATATCTGTTTATCCTATATATAAATTTTCTATTTAAAATAATACAGGATGCTGGAGGATTAGCAATTGGATATGCAGATGATACAACTGTAGTGGTAACAGGTAAGACAGAGGCAGAAGTTCAGGGAAGAGCAAACTCCTTATTAGAATCAATTAGCACTTATTTAGAAGCACTGGGAATGGTACTAAACACAAACAAAACCGAATGGATGCAAATTCAGCTCAGTAATAGAAAAAAGTCAGACATCACATTAACAGTACAAAATAAGCAAATTAGCCAAGTAGCACAGACAAACTTTTTAGGATTAGTTATAGACAGTAGTTTAAAATGGCACAAACATATAGAAAAGATCAATAAGAAAATAAACAAGGGCATATATGTATTAAAACAGACAACACAAATTATGGATGAAGTCAGTGCACTGAAGGTTTATTATGCATTTATACATGCACATCTAAGTTATGGGGTCATTTTATGGGGGGCAGCAGGTAAGAAAAATATGTTAAAAACATTTAGGCAACAAAAGAGAGCAATAAGAATAATGGAAAAAATCCCTAGGAGACAATCATGTAAAAGTAGCTTTAAAAAACTTAAAATACTCACATTATCCTGTTTATATATATTTGAATGTCTCAAACATGTAATAAGAAACCACATAGAAGGAAAAAATAGAAACATTCATGAATATAATACAAGAACAAAACAGAACTACTTTAGAAATAGGTTCAGGGGAACATTAGCTGCCAAATGTATTGAAAGTACCGCAAAAAATTTATATAATCATTTACCTCACTCTATCAAGGCAATAAATGAAGAAGTGAAGAAAATTTATGCAATAAAGACTTACCTAGTGAAAAACGCTTTCTACTCAATTGAGGAATACAAAAAGGGAAGAGAGACTTAGACTTAGTTTATCAATCTATTGTGTATATCTAGAATTACTAATAATCTGTAAATTAATTTATTTGTTTTATTATTGAACTGTAAAAATGTAATTGTAGTGTTACTTTTGACGATGCTTTGTAAAACATGTTGCAAATGGCAGAATAAAAATCTGAATCTGAATCTGAACTTTTCCATCACCCATAGTTTTTGAGTAATTCATTAACAAAATTTCTTGTAATTATACAGTTAATATATTAATTATACAGTTAATAATGTGTAACACTTAGCTAGAGTACCTTTTAATACCTAAAATGTATGTGAATTAGACTTTCGACCGTACTTTGCTTGAGGAACATCTCTCTTGAGTGTCCAGCAGTAGTCTGCCAATATATTTGGTGTCCATTTTCCCTGTTAGTGTCTTTCCATTTCAGCGATGTCCTGGTGGAAATGCTCGCCATGTTCGTCACTGACAGTGCCGAAGTTCTCAGGAAAGAAGTCAAGATGGGCCATTTCAGCAATGTCCTGGTGGAAATGCTCGCCATGTTCGTCAATGACAGTGCCGAAGTTCTCAGGAAAGAAGTCAAGATGGGAGTCCGACATGTGTATTTTCAAGGACATATTACATCCCATGACATTGTAGTTCTCAATCAGCTCAGAGACAAGTTCTGCACTGTGGTTTCCAAGAAGGTTTATGACAATGTTTTAGAAAGAGAATCATGCAACTTATTCTTGCATATTTAAAAGGCTTTCAAACTGCGAATCGTACATAAGTTTTCTAATTTTAGGGCAAAAAATATTCCCTCTTTTATTTTTGCTTTATTGATCTTTGGAAACTTAGTTTTCAGGAACAGAAATGCACTCCCATCACGATCGATTGCTTTCACAGAGTACTTAAACAAACCTAATTTGATGTGTAATGGAGGTAATAAGATTTTGTCAGCACTTACAAGAGTTTGGTGAACAACATTTACCTGTCCTGGGTTAAATGACTCTCTCTTTGGCCAACATTTTTTAATATAATGATTGCTTTTGTCTCTACTATCCCACATGCACAAGAAACAGCAACATTTTCTATAACCAAGTTGTAATCTAAGTAAGATAGCTATCATTTTAGTTAATTGATGGAAATTAATCATTTCTTCACACTAGCCATATATAGGCTAAGGTTTTTGATAGATAGTCAACATGAAAAATTCAATGCCACGGCCGGAATTTGAACCACGGATCTCCTGGTTTCCGTCCAGTTGCTCTAATCCATTGAGCTACCATGGCCAACTTTCTGTCATGACATTAAATTCTCCATTTGACTCGTATATTTCCCTGATAGATCACTAGGGGCTCTCGCATTTGAGATACACCGTTTGTGGCGACTTAGTATCGTAAGTGCTTGAGTCCCAGGCTTCATCATTTAACTCTTATCTATCAAAAACCTTAGCCTATATATGGCTAGTGTGAAGAAATGATTAATTTCCATCAAATAACTAAAATAATAAGAGTTAAATGATGAAGCCTGGGACTCAAGTACTTACAATAGTGAGTCGCCACAAACTGTGTAGCTCGAATGCGAGAGCCCCTAGTGGTCTATCGGGGAAATATACAAGTCAAATGTAAAATTTAATGTTATGACGGCAAGTTGGCCATGGTAGCTCAATGGGTTAGAGCAAGTGGACGGAAACCAGGAGATCTGTGGTTCAAATCCCGGCCGTGGCACTGAATTCTTCATGTTGACTCTATCAAGATAGCTATCACTTTAAAATCTGCACATATCTGCCATGAGTAGTCATTATATCGGATACTGCATAGAAAGAGTTGCATGTTCACATAGCTCTCCTTCATACCAACTGCATAGGCTATAATAGGAATAGATGGGAACATGTTTCCATTATGTAGCAAGACTCCTTTCAAGCTTGTTTTCGAAGAGTCAATGAACGAGTGCCAATCTTCAGGCTTATATTGAACACCCAGGGACTCCATCAAAGAATCGACATCATTACAGAACACTAGGTCCTCCTCTTTAGAAAATAAGAGCTCAAATTCCTTTTGGCGATGAGCAAAGGAAGTTTTTCTGGTGCCATCCTGCAGGAGATGCCAGCCTTTCAATCTTGAAGCAAGTAACTCTGGTTTATTCCAATGTGTAAGAACTAAGATACAATGAAGCACAAAATTAATATAATTTTGAGTCAAACTAATACTCAGTGCTCCACTTATTGCTAGTATTTACCTAGAACACGTTTTGTTAGGATCTTCCTAACTTCCTCAGCTGTTGTCGACTACTGGACATTGGTTTGGTGAACTCATTGGAGGTGATAGGTGCGTCTCTGTCGGTATCTTGATGAACTTGAAGTTTGAGTTTTCTTCAAAGGTAGTGTCAAAATTAAACAATTTTCTTTCATATTTCTTTATGAAGATTTTTTCCCACGTGGTTAATGCAGCTGGACCTTGGACACCTTTTAATAAGTAGATTTCTCGTTCTATATTATGATTCTCCTTCCAAAAATGGTACACTACTGCCGATTTATCTATTTCTTTGTTCCTGATGTTCCTAAAATGCTCTTTAAGCCTAATGATTAAGTTCCTTTTTGTTTTTCCAATGTAAAAGTTGTCACAGCCTTTGCAGTTTATCCGGTACACACCTGATTTTTTTTTGTCTGTGGGTATCTCCTTTGTATTATGTGATTTCAAAAGGTGTTGTACACTAAATTTGTTTTGTGGGGCCAAAGTAATATTGTGCTCTTTGAAGACTTTTTGAAAAAGGTGTGTAGCTCTGGGATGATATGTAAATTGTTTGTATGAAGTTTCATTGCTGATTGGGGAAAGAGTAGTTACTTGTTTGCATCTTTGTTGTCTTTTGAATTTATCAATTTTCTTTTTCACCAATTCAGCACTGAATCCATTGTATTCTGCAATATGAATGATATTATTGTGCTCTTTGATATATTCCATCTTGTTTAAAGGTACATTAACAAGCCCTTGAGTTAAAATGTTGATAACAGCATGCTTGTGTTGTTTTGGGTTATATCCATCTGATTTTATGAAATTTTCTGTGTGTGTTTCCTTCCTATCTATGCAAAATTCAAGTTTTGTATGTTTTCTGGTGTTTTCTTTAAGTGTCAAAGGTCCAGCTGCATTAACCACATGGTAAAAAATCTTCATAAAGAAATATGAAAGAAAATTGTTTAATTTCGACACTACCTTTGAAGAAAACCAGAACTTCAAGTTCATCAAGATACCGACAGAGACGCACCTATCACCTCCAATGAGTTCAGCAAACCAACATCTATTAGTCGACAACAGCTGAGGATGTTAGGAAGATCCTAACGAAACGCGTTCCAGGTAAATACTAGCAATAAATGGAGCATTGAGCACTAGTTCGACTTAAAATTATATTAAAGGTTCATCAATTTCTGTGCTACAAGTTTCGCCCTATTTCAAAATACATGACACAGTATGCACACTTATGCTCTAGTCCTGAATTCTTGGCTTTGTGAACAATTGATCCAGTTACGCACTTTCTCAGATGGCAATTTCTTAAAGAAACTATATACTTTAATAATGATATTTCTGGTGTGGGAGCAGAGTGCTTTACCCTTAGTACCTGCGTCGCTGGTATGAGGCTTTGAAAGTGACATTGTTAACAGTTCACAAAGCATAATATAAACATGTGAATCTTCTGCTTATTGTCACAGTTACACAAAGCACCTTACACTCAAGTTGCATTAAAAACTGGTCTGGAACTGAACTTCAAAGAATATGCACTGACCCGTGTTTAGTTAATTTATAAAATAAATATATGCAGTTCCTAATGACACTTTGTAATGTCTTACTCAGTTCTGAGTAATGAAAAGGAATAATACACAGGCAAGATTGGAAATTGAAGCATACCACAAGCATAAACATGGGAGTCAGGTGTTAATTCTCAAAGCGATAACTTGAGAATCATACATCATAGAAAAATGGCCTTTGAACAGCCTGCCTCAAAAATTTTGTTGCATATATCGAGGCATATTACAATGTCGAATTTCCAATAGTGATTTTGGGCGCATGAAAAAGAGAAATCTCTTATTATTTAAGTTAGTTGATGGAAATTTATCATTTATTAACACTAGCTGAGGTCTACCAGGAAAATATGAGTCAATTGGAGAATTTAATGTCATGACGGCAAGTTGGCCATGGTAGCTCAAAGGGTAAGAGCAACTGGATGGAAACCAGGATATCCGTGATTTAAATCCCGACCATGGCACTGAATTTTTCAAGTTGACCATCTATCAAAAACCTTAGCCTATATGCGGCTAGTGTTAATAAATTATAAATTTCCATCAATTAACTTAAATAATAAGAGTTAAATGAAGCCTGGGACTCAAGTACTTACAATAGTAAGTCGCCACAAACGGTGTATCTCCGATGCAACAGCCCCTAGTGGTTTACTGGGGAAATATGAGTCAATTGGACAATTTAATGTCATGATGGCAAGTTGGCCATGGTAGCTCAAAGGGTAAGAGCGACTGGATGGAAACCAGGAGATCCATGGTTCAAATCACGGCCATGGCATTGAATTTTTCAAGTTGACTCTATCTAAAGAGAAATCTCTGTTGTTCACCCTGGTGCTGTGCATTCCGAACTAGGCAACTCTGCATGCCTATGATAGGACAGTCGCTTTAAGTGAGCCCTCCCTATCTCCACTTCATATGCCTTCTAATACCACATGCCTTATAGTTACTCTTTGTTTTGTATTATTTTCTTCTGAATTTGGAAATTTCTGTCATAGTCCATTGTAGATCCACATATACTATATCCACAAGATTTCTTGAGCGTTCGGGTCCCAAGTCCTCATTCGGTAGGTTTCGCCTATTTCCGTAAACACAGATAACAACTTTGAAACAGGAAATGCACTACACACTGTGGCATCTAGTGGCTAATATGCTAAGCTTTCACATGTATGCCATTTCATTTTGAGCAATTTTGAGGTTAATTATTAGCTAACCAGTTTACAACCAATCTAAAAGCAAGACTATGTTGTCAATGATATGGCTCTCAAAAGGGGACACACTATTTTTCGTCTACCTCCATATGACTGTGATCTGAATGCAATTGAGCTGGTGTGGGGAAAAATAAAGAATGTCTACAAAGTACGCAATGTTAATGAGAGCCACAAATCTGCAAAAACTTGCTATAGAAGCAACGGATTGGGAAGGATATGCTAAAAAGGTCCAAGAGCTGGAAATGCAATATTGGAGAAAAGATGGTGTAATAGAAAATGCAATTAATGAAATTATTAACACATTAGTGGATAGAGTCTGTTTAGTTAACTCATGTGCATGTCGGCCGCTTTCATTGACGAACCCTTATAATCGTTTTACAACCCCGGCCCTCCTTCCTGCAGTCCGTTCTGCAAGGTTGCCACCTTTCTCGATAGGTCATGGGTATCCTACAAGGTTTCGTCTAAATAAATTATCTTATGTCCATTATTGCAAAACATCCTTAGTTTTGACTGCAAGACTTCCTTAATTTTGACAAATATATATATATATATATATATATATATATATATATATATATATCGCCAACTTAAAATTCTACTGGATTTCGTAATAAACCTTATCTGTAAACAAAGTGACTCATAAATCAAACTCAAAAATGAAGAATACTTCACTGTTAATAATGCTTCTGCTTTTAATATTTATAACCCTTATCTTATTCAAAGTGCAGTATTTGAAACCCAGCTTCTTTAGGTGACCGCCCAAAGTGCAGTACCCATAAGGAAAATCACAAATTTCTTGCATATGTGCAACCAATTCGTCTAAAGTGGGCACTCTCCCTTTTGCATAGAATCTATAAATTTCTCAGCGAATTAAATCGCATGTGAAATTATCTAATTTAGAGATTTACTTTCACACTTGATCAGCGTCTTTGGTATTCCTTTCATCACAATTTTTCTTACTGTATTTCTGTGAATACCCAGAATTTATCAGGTTCATTGCATGAGCCCTTATCAAGATTATTTTTCAGCACATATTTATATGTGTTAAAAACAAGCGCTTGAATTTGCTTAGAAATAGTTCCCTTTATAAATTTGTTTTTCAAGGCTTTTCCAGTAACTTAACTCGGCACAGCAACACTTTCCAATTCATTCACACTATTGTCTTGACTTTGATTATTTTCACTTGACTGAAAGTTATCTACTACTTCATTTGCATTTAACACTGCATTTCCCTCCCACGGTCTCCACATCGTGACACACAACAAATTTCTGCACGTAATGAAACAGATTAACTGGAAGTTGGAACTTTGGCAATTGAGACTCCACGTGGAGTAAACATGCGACTGTCACTTCAAGAAAATCAGGGTTGCTATTGGTCCTCAACGAGTCTTCCATTTCTGAAGTGTGGAGATAGATTTATGATGGTCATTAACGGGCGGTAGGGTGTGTTTCCTTTGAGGGGCAAACTGCACTTGCGTTCACTAGACAGACTCTACCAGCGATGAAAGTGACGCAATAGACTTGGAAATCGAAGAATCACAAAGCGAGTGAGTGTTTATAGCTGTCATAATATTCGTTTTGTACTTTTATGTTTTCCATAACAGTAAGTATATAAGCATAAAGCATATCGGATGGAGTTCAACTGTTTGCTGACACATCTCATACCTTCGGCACATATCTTCACTTATCTTACAGCAATTTGGCTGAATTGTGTTTTTCTAGGTTGACCACACTGCAGAAACAAAAGTGTGTTAGCTCTCTCTTCTTCCCCTCTGCCCGCACCACACCGTAAATCCAGCGCTCAAGAAATTTTGCGCATATAGTAGTTATTGCATATGTAAGATTTGAGTGAAAATAATTATATAATTTATATATTACTATCTACATGTGCTAATACATACACTGGGGGGCCATCAAAGCAAATGTGTTTTAAAAGATCTACGCCTTTCTTAATGAGTCCGGCTTCCCACAAGCTGTAGAACTGTAAAGTTGCTCCCAAGGTGTGTGCCACATAACGGAGACATCGACACACCACCTTCTTCTTCTCTGGATCAAAATTCTGAAATAACACAAACAGTGCACATTGATATGACTCAAGAAATAAAGTTGTAGCAATATTCACATAAAATTTTGAAGCAGATGTCATGGAATATTTATTTAATTTATAAAATTCCCCAAGGCTCTACACTTGTTTTAGGAATATTGTATTTTGCTGTGGATGAACATTACATATTAATATATCGAGATTTAACTGTATTGGAACACCACAATGAAGCAAAATAATTATTAAGTTTTAGATGAGTCGTATTTATTACACATCTGCTTCACTTTCATACCTATTTTGAGGACATGTTTCACAAATCATCATAATTATTTAAGTATGACACGAAAACTATCAGACAATATCAGTCATGACAACATCAATAAAACCTTTTTAAACCACTTCTCGAACTGTAAAAACACTTAAGCTCCACTTACATTTAAAATTACGACATGTTTCAAGGACCCCACGTCCCCATCGTCAGCTGATATTAAACTAGTTCTTCAGGTGACCGCCTCCCTCTCCTGGCACTGTTCAGTGAGTTGAATGACGTCATCTACTATTGGTATTTCAAAGTTCATGGCTCTCTTTTATTCTTCAAAATATGTATATTTTCCCAAACTGTTAAATCCCAATACTTTTTTTCCCGGTACCAAAAGTTTGGGAAAATACACATATTTTGAAGAATATAATGAGAGCCATGAACTTTGAAATACCAATAGCAGATAACATCATTCAACTCATTGAACAATGCCAGGAGAGGGAGGCGGTCACCTGAAGAACTAGTCGAACATCAGCTGATGATGAGGACGCAGGGTCCTTGAAACATGTCCTAATTTTTAAATGTAAGTGGAGCTTAAGTGTTTTTACAGTTTGAGAAGTGGTTTAAAAAGGTTTTCTTGATGAAGCTCCACTGTTTATAAATACTTCTATTTATAGTTTTATTAACATGACAACATCATTTACAATTTAAAATAAATTATATGATTTCCTATGCAACAATACAATAATAAAAACATTTTTGAATAAAAATGTCATGTGTTACACAGGGGCGGCTTCTGAGGTAGTGCC
This sequence comes from Mantis religiosa, assembly GCA_030765055.1. NCBI lineage: Eukaryota > Metazoa > Arthropoda > Insecta > Mantodea > Mantidae > Mantis > Mantis religiosa. Next base: position 440,344,837 of record CM060950.1, read on the forward strand.
GCTGTGCCATGGCACCATCTGTAAGAAAAGGAAAGAAAGAGAAGTGTATAGATATTGCGCAAAAAATATTGTTTCTGAGTATCTGCTCCCTCGTGTGAATAGGCGCATTAAACGCAAGCGCTCTCTCTGGTTGTTTTCCGTGGCTTGGTGCCGGTTCCAGAACGGAACCCTCTACGCTCATAAGCGCCTGTGTTAAGGGCTAGGATATCTGCTTATACACGGCTTCTTATGGCAGAAGGTGGTGCCGAGATTTCTCTGGCGCATAACTTACGCTTCATCCGTTAGAGTGCAGTAAAGCACGGGACTTAAGATACCTGTCTCTCTGTCGCGAAATCGTACACGAACGCTTCGTATCACATTCTCCATGAATTGTATTATCAAACTTTTACTGTACTCGTCACACCTCTGCGTAACAACAGTACGGATGTAATAAATATTTCCGTTTCCCTGTACGTTCTGTTTGGTACAGTATATTATAAAATAGGATGGATTATTGATAAGAATACCTAAATCATTCGAAATTGGTACACATATTTATATTTTAACACCCCTTCTTATTTATTCATTTATTCATCTATTTATCATCTATTTGTTTATTTGCTTATTTATTTGTTAATTTATTCATTTATTTAATCATTTATTAATGCATTTATTATTTATTTATTCATTGTTTATTTCTTCATTCTTCATTCATTCATTTATTTATGGCACCGTCAATACAGTGCCTCATCGGCCGCCCCTGGTGTTACATTTACATTAACTTTCTCCACCATTCAATTTTGTAATTTTCTTGGCCAAAAACTATGGTTTCAACAGAGTAACAATCAACAAGAAAATTACAAAATTTAAATGACAGAAACATATCAAAGATACCACAAATCTTATTCAAGAAGAAAATCAATTGAAATTCAAGAAATTAACGTGTCATCCAAAAACATTTTTCAAATTTAAGAAGATTTTCATGAAACACAACATTAGCCTAGCCCCACAGAACAAATTTAGCAAAGAGAAATTACTTTGTAACAGATTAAAAGATCCTATAGCACAAGACAAAAAAGCTGGAATTTACAAAATCAATTGCTCTCATCATAATAAAGTATACGAAGGGGGACCCAAAAGAAACCAGACTGTTGTCATAAAAACTTTATTGATGAACCTTTTTACAAAATACCTTCAGTCACCTTCAAAATACTCTCCATTACATGCGATGCACTTGTCAAGTCTTTTTTCCCACTGTTGGAAGCTTCTTTGGAACTCTTCAAGTTTGATATTGTCCCGTGCCCTTTGCGAAACTGTTTTTACCGCCTCCACATCGTAACGCTCCCCTTTTAGCATTTTTTTCATTCCTGGAAATAGGAAAAAGTAGCACTGGGCTAGATCCGGCGAATATGGAGTGTGGGGAACGACAGACCACCTCTGAGATGCCAAATAGTTGGTCACTTGTAAGGCCGTGTGCGCTGGAGCATTGTCGTGATGCAGAAACCAGTCACCTGATCGCCAAAGTTCCAGGCGTTACCTCGTCACAACCTCTCGTAGATGCCTTAAAACATCCAAGTAAAAGTGCTGGTTAATAGTCTGGCCAGGGGGTACGAATTCCCGATGCACAATTCCACGAACATCAAAAAAGACAATGATCATTGTCTTCATATTTGACCTCACTTGCCTTGCTTTTTTTGGTCTGGGAGAGTTGGGAGTCCTCCACTGGCTTGATGCTTGCTTGGTTTCTGGGTCATACCTGTAACACCAACTCTCATCCCCTGTAATGACTTTGTTCAAGAAGTTTGGATCACGTGCAATCTCTGTTTTCAAGTCCTGACACACATTCATGCGGATGGTTTTGTGCTCCTGTGTGAGAAGACACGGAACAAATTTAGCAGCAACACGTCTCATGTGCAAATCCTCCCTCAAAATATGCTGGCACGAGCTCCAACTGATTCCTGTCACTACTAAAATTTGGTTGATCGTTTGGCAACGATCCTCGTTGATCTTTTGGTGGACCTTTTCAATATTCTCCTCATTTCGCAATGTTGAAGGGCAACCAGAACGAGCTTGGTCTTCAACACACATCTCACCACGTTTAAAGCACCCAAACCATTCGAAAACCTGTATGCGGCTCATAGCGTCCTCCTGGAAAGCTTCCTGAAGCATTTGGTGTGTCTTTGTTGCAGTTTTTTTAAGCAGGAAACAAAATTTCACACACTATTTTTTCTTTTAAAGTTGCCATAACAACTTCACAGAGGTAACCGGCCAACAGTCAGAGAAACACAATACCACACTTGCACGTTCAGCTCTACACTGATGCCATCTGCACAGCTGTTTCATGAAGGTCTCTACTAACACTATCTAGCGTGAGAACCCTGCATTACGTCTACGAGTGGCAGCAGCCTCGGAGTCCGGTTTCTTTTGGGTCCCCCCACGTATATAGGAAAAGCAAAAAGAAATCTAGAAACCACTTAAGGAAAATATTAGATGCTTAAAATACAAACAAATGGACAGTTCTGCAGTTTCATATCATTTTTGGACGATCTACCATAAAATCAAACATTACACCAATCCAAGCGGCGAGTCATGCAGCAGACTTTACACATGGGAAAAGATCTTCATTTTGAAACACAAATGACAGTTAATGAATTTTGTTTTACCACCACCAAGTACCTCCTGGAAGTATATTTCACCACCACCTACTGCCATTAAGGACAACCACCACAACAAAAACAACAATATGAGTTAGTCGGACATGCTCTGAAAAGGGGAACACATGCTCCCGAAGCATGTTAACAGAGAATAAAAATAAGTGATGTTAGTGCTACTAGTGCTGACTCATCTTAAGTAAACAAATGTTAAATTTATCGAAATTTAACTGTATGGAACACCTCAGTGAAGCAAAGAATTATTAAATTATAGATAAGTCATATTTATTACACATCAGCTTCACTTACGTACTAACGTGTTTCCCAAACCATCGTTTGCATCATCGGCTCTAATGCGACTAAAGCTTGATCCAGTGGTGTGGGTAGTTATGGAGTTGCTGCTGTCATCTGTTGATTTAGTGATGAATTTAAATGTGGGGTTGACTTCTAGCGGGATTTCGAAGTTCATTAGTTGGTTTATATGTTTTTCTATGTATATTCTCTCCCAGATGTCACTATGTTTTTGTACGTATTTTAGTAATTTGGTGCTATCTTCAATTTCATGATTTTCAGATCAGAAATGAGCTGCTATTGCGGACATATCAATATTTTTGTATCTAGAGTGCCTAAAATGTTCTTTCTTTCTAGTGCCTATGTTTCTTTTTGTACACTACCTTTTTTGGACCTTAAAATCTAAAAAAAACAAAAAAACAATGAAAAACTGGAATTTGGTATTCATAGAAAAGCAACACACACAGATAATTACATCAAAGCAAATAGTTTCAACCCAATTCCACACAAACATGCCAGCATCAGCAGTCTCACACACAAATTAGTAAATCTACCCCTCAGCCAGCAAGAATATATATATATATATATAAAACCATCAAATCTTAAAAACTGCAATTAAAAATGGATATGGAAAAAGCCTTGTAAATAAAAAAATAAAATCATTCAAACTTCAAAATATTAAAACAGATCACAGCTCTTTCAGCAATGAAACAAGAAATTAGATTTGCTATATTTTCTTACCACCCCTGGGCCACAAAAGAGTTCCAAAAAATATTCAATAAATACAATATAACATTGGCACCAAAAAACAATTACAACATTAAAAACCTACTTAACAGTAATGATACTGATAAGATAAAACCAGAAGTAAAGTCAGGCATTTACAAGTTTAAGTGTAAAGACTGTGAAAAATTTACATAGGGAGGACAAAAAGAAACATAGGCAATAGAAAGAAAGAACATTTTAGGCACTTAAGATACAAAAATATTGATAAGTCTGCAATAGCAGCTCATTTCTGGTCTGAAAATCATGAAATTGAAGATAGCACCAAATTATTAAAATACATACAAAAACATAGTGAACTTGTCATATGGGAGAGAATATACATAGAAGAACATAAAAACCAACTAATGAACTTTGAAATCTCGCCAGAAGACAACCCCACATTTAAATTCATCACAAAATCAACAGATGGCAGCAGCAACTCCAGAACTACCCACACCACTGGATCAAGCTTTAATCACATTAGAGCCGATGATGCGAACGATGGTTTGCAAAATATGTCGTCAATATAGGTATGTAAATGAAGCTGATGTGTAAAAAATATTACTCATCTATAATTTAATAAATGTTAAATTATTTAAATGATTAAAAAATTCAAATGCTGAAATTTATTTTTAAAGTATGTTTATTACCTGATATACATCATGTTTTCCACCAAGGATAACCAGTGGAACTGGAAATGGATCCATGAATTCTCTATCCTGGAAGAAACAGTTTAATGCAAATTTATATTATATTCATGTAACTCTATGCTCAGCTGTTTATGTACAAAATTTCTTATGAAAGTTTATTATTGTATTTATTGCAAGTTAAGTGAGATAAACATTTGCAGAAATAGCTAGACTACACATTTGGTTATAGATACAGGAGGAATATCGACAGTCAAATGTTCAACAACTGGATGCTCAAAATTCCATACTCTTTTCAAGCACTTGCAAGACACTCTTCTTCTTCTTTCCCCCCCCCCCCTTTTTTAATAGTGTTTAACGCCCGCTTTTACTGCACACATAATCGCCGGCGGTGGCACTGATATATAAAATTAAGATGGAACTCCGGTGGAATAAAATGGCAGGGAAAACCAGAGCACACAGAGAAAACCCGCCCCTATGCCGCTTTGTTCACCAGCAAATCTCACATGTGGTTGCCTGAGATCGAAACCGGGCCGCTTTGGTGAGAGTGAAGTGGGCTAACCACTTGATTATGGTGCGGCCTTGCAAGAAACGGAATGTCCAAAGGACTTGAAAACAATAATCAAATTATTTAACAATTTGAACCACTAATAATATATATCAGAATTTATAGCACAAAAATGTTAATTGGGATAATCAACTGTTTTAAAGAGATCTTTATTTTTTGTATAGATTTTTTTTGTCGCCCTTCTGAATGAAAAGGACTTCACAAGCTATTTCCAGAAATTTCAAGATATGCACTTCATTAGCCCGCCTCGGTAGCGTAGATGGTAGCATATCTGCCTCACGTTCAAGAGGTCCTGAGTTCGTATCTCGGTCAGGGTGAGCTACCTGGATAAGATTTTTCTGGGGTTTTCCCATATCCTCAAAGAAGAATGTCACTTAGCTCTAAGCTCCATGGACCCTGGACACATTTGAGCATCATTTCACCCATTTATTCACCGTCCGATATGACTTAACGTTGGAGGACATAAATTACACAAAAAAAAACCCTTAATTATGTAGAAAGTGAAGCTAGTTACAGTGAAGCAATAAGTATTATACAAATATAAATATTTGTAACAAAAAACTTCACGTATCTTAAGAAAATGATGTCAATTTTTCTTATTGGTTGAATTAGTTGAAATCGATTTCACGAACCCTTGCTCGCGTCCTCAGTCAACACTTCGTCGTCAAGGAAGTTACTATATTACTATGCTTTTTCAGTATTACCAAAATCTGAAAACGAAACAAACTTAAGAACAGAATCAACTGCTGGTATTTCAACATTCATTACGCGATAGAGTCAGTATGCCATGGCCAGGATTTGAACCACGGATCTACTGGTTTCCGTCCAGTCACTCTAACCTATTGAGCTACCATGGCCAATGTGCCGTCCTGACATTAGATTCTCCATTTGACTCGTATATTTCCCCGGTAGACCACTAGGGCTCTCGCATCCGAGATACACCCTTTGTGGCGACTTACTATTGTAAGTACTTGAGTACCAGGCTTCATCATTTAACTCTTATTATTTTAGTTAATTGATGGAGATTAATCATTTCATCACACTAGCCGTATATAGGCTCAGGTCTTTGATAGATAGAGTCAACATGAAAAATTCAATGCCATGGCTGGGATTTGAACCACAGATCTCCTGGTTTCCGTCCAGTCGCTCTAACCCATTGAGCTACCTTGGCCAACGTACTGTCCTGACATTGGCTATGGTAGCTCAATGGGTTAGAGCAAATGGACGGAAACCAGAAGTTCCGTGGTTCAAATCCTGGCCATGGCATTGAATGTTTCATGTTGACTCTATCAAAGACCTTAGCCTATATATGGCTAGTGTAAAGAAATGATTAATTTCCATCAATTAGCTAAAATCATTACACGATGTTTATTTTTTCCCCCATCGCGTAATGAATTTTGAAATACCAGCAGTTCATTCTGTTCTTAAGTTTGTTTCATTTTCATTATTATTTTTTATTTTACGTCCTCCAACATTAAGTCATATCGGACGATGAATGAAATGGGTGAAATGATGCTCAAATGTATCCGGGGTCCATGAAGCTTAGAGTTACCTGACATTGGTCTATCAGGATAAGGGAAAACCCTGGAGAAAACCTTATCCAGGTAACCCACCCTGACCGAGATTAGAACTCGGGACCTCTTGAACCTGAGGCAGACACACTACCATCTACGCTACCGAGGTGGGCATTTCCTTTTCAGATTTTGGTAATACTGAAAAAACATAGTGACATAGTAACTTCCTTGACGACGAAGTGTTGACTGAGGACGTGAGCAAGGGTTCGTGAAATCGATTTCAACTAATTCAACTAATAAGAAAAATTGACATTTTCTTAAGATAAGTGAAGTTTTTTGTTACAAATATTTATATTTGTATAATATGCACTTCATTTTTCATGTAAGAATCTTTAATATATGATATTTAATCAAAATTGTGAAAGCTATTCTTTAGGAAGGTATCATTTTTTTAAAATGTGTATGTAAGGCTAGTCTGGGTTGGGGAAATATTTTTGTAAATACTTGTATCACTTTCTTGGAAGGTATTAAATACCAAGTTTGTTAGTATAATTTTGAGTTGAACTAGTACTCAATGCTCCATATATTGCTAGTGTTTACCCAGAACACGTTTTGTTAGGACCTTCCTAACATCCTCAGCTAATTAGAAAACTATTTGTAGTTCGTTTTCTGAAACTTTGTCACCTACATTTAGTTCCACTGCCAGAAAGAGGAGGAAAAGGTGGTGTCAATTTTGACACCACCTTTGAAGAGAACCCAAACTTCAAGTTCATCAAGATACCGACAGAGAGACACCTATCGCGTCCAAGGAGTTCACCAAACCAACATTCAATAGTCGACATTAACTGAAGATGTTAGGAAGATCCTAACGAAATGCATCCTATGTAAATACTAGCAATATATGGAGCATGGAGTACTAGTTTGACCTCATTATATTAATTTTGTGCTTCATTGTACAAGGGCTGTTCAATAAAGAATGATCACAATTTCTTTTAGACAATGTACCTTTACTCATCCTCATAATTTTGATGGTCCTTCTCAAAATAGTCTCCTTGAGTGCGATGCATTTGTCCCAGCGTTTTTGCCAGTCTTCAAAGACATGTTGGAAACCATTTTTGAAAGATCCATCAAAATCGCCTCCGCAGCCTTCACCACTGCTTTTGATGATAGATAATGTCTCCCACGAAGGCGTTTCTTCAAGTTAGGGAATAGAAAAAAGTCACATGGGGCTAAATCCGTACTATAGGGAGGGTGAGGGATGCACTTCACGTTGATTTTTGCAAGATATTCAGCAACAACATTGGCAATATACTGCCATCTTGGAACCCATCCCTCACAAACATGTCTCATGTGTATAATGTTTCTGTCACCAACATGTGGGTGGCATTCAATGAAATGTTCAGTATTTCAGAAAGTGATCTTAAGGTAATTCGTCGATCCTCTCTCACAATGGCAGCAGCAGTGTTGATGTTTTCTCCCATAAGAGTAGTAACTGGAGCACCGGGTCCACCTTCCTTTGAAATTGATTGTCTCCCCTCTTTAAGCATTTTAAACCATCTTCAAGCTGTGCTGTCGGGAAGAACAGACTCTCCACAGACCTCCTGTAACATTGTATAGGCCTCAACTGAAGATTTGTTGAGACAAAAGCAGAATTTCAAAGCCGCAGATTGTTCCTCGCATGTTACCTCCACTGCAGCGGTAGGCGATACTGAATATGTCTGAACTTGCCTGGTTCTCATAGGCGGGAACCAGGAGTACCAACAATGAAACTACTACGGCGTGTTTCTTTCACATTAAGCTAACAGAATATAATAAGATTGAATTTTAGTGCAAAAAATTATGACCGTAAAAAATTATGATCATTCTTTATTCAACAGCCGTCGCATTTTGGAACACTAGCAGTGCTGATATGACTCTGGCAAATGACAGCCTCATTAATAAATAAAATATATATTTATTTTAGAAGAATAAGCTTCTTGAAGCGTAGTGTATGAAGAATGGGTAGAGACAGTCAAATATTCTTTCAGAAACATTTGCAGTGATTCACCTAAAATTTAGAACAATATAAGTGTTTGATACTTACTGGATTATCCCTTCCGACCCTGTCCCAGGCTGCTGCTTGGAGCTCCTCCATCAGCTCTCCGGAGTGTTTTCCTGCTAATTTCCTCAGAGCCAAGAGTAACTCCTGAATAAGTGTTTCCATCGTATACCACAGATGTTGTGGGGTGGAGAGGTCTAGCATTAGGATAACAGTAAGATTTTTCAGGTTTTTAGCTGATGCAGCAATGGGTGTTGCCAGTAGTGATGGGTAAAGCGTCCCTCCTCCAAGCTCCCATATGTGGCAGACATCCTTTATCTTTAGAAACAAACCCATTTATTAACTTCAAAATTACTAAATTTATAAGATAAAGCTATAAAATTCACATTAGAAACTAAAATTAATTGATTTCTTCCTTTTCTATCTTTGAAGATAATAAGAAATAATAATTTAGATTTTGGGATTTATAGGAAATCTACTCATATTGATAATTACATAAAAAATAAAAGTTTTAACCGTTTTTCACATAAATTTGCTGTTTTTAATAGTTTGATTTATAGATTAATAAATATACCCCTGAATAAAGAGGAATTTAATAAAGAATATAAACATATTATTAATACTGCTTTAATTAATGGTTTTCTTATAAATTGAACAAAATCACGATTTTGTGAAAATTCTTCCACATTGCCAACCAGAATCACAAACAAACTCATCGCCAATGTTACAAATGCTAGATGTCACTATGTTCTTGTTAGTACTACCAAAATATGAAAATGAAACAAATTTAAAAACAGAGTCGACTGCCGGTATTTCAAAATTCATAATGCGATGTTTATTTTTTAAAATAAATATCTTTTCCCAAACCATTATATTTAACTATGTTAATTATATTTTTGCTATTGTTCCTCAAAAACATATAAATGATGTTTTAAAATTATTAAATTTACAAGATAAAGCTATAAAATTCACATTAGAACATAAAATTAGTTGATTTCTTCCTTTTCTATATTTGAAGATAATAAGAAATAAATTAGATTTTGGGATTTATAGGAAATCTACTCATATTTATAATTATATAAAAATAAAAGTTTTAACCCTTTTTCACATTAATTTGCTGTTTTTAATAGTTTGATTTATAGATTAATAAATATACTCCTGAATAAAGAAGAATTTAATAAAAATATAAACATATTATTAATACTGCTTTAATTAATGGTTTTAATAAAGACTTTATACAAAATAAGATTGAAACATTCAAATATGAAAAAACTGTTAATGATATACTTAAAAAAATAAAAGACAATTATAATTTTAAAAAATTTACTTACCATCCTTGGGTTAATAAACATTTTCAAAATATTTTTAAAGAAGTTAGTATAATGTGTGTTTGGAGGAATTTAGTAACAGTGACGTCAAAATTAATATAAAAATTATTTGTGGTTGGTTTATTGACACTCGTCACTTACTTTTTCATATATTTATGAGAGACTAGTTTCAAAGGCCCTGGCCTCCATTTTCAATCTCTTTCCAACTGGCATCTGTTGTTGTCTGCTCTCTCTGGTGGTGGAACTATGAACTTTTTTGTCAAATTATCTACTGGCGGGATTTCAAAGTTCATTACGCTATCCTTATTTTTCCAGATGAATATGTTCTCCCATGTTGTCAAAATAGGTTGAACTATGAACTTTTTTGTCAAATTATCTACTGGCGGGATTTCAAAGTTCATTACGCTATCCTTATTTTTCCAGATGAATATGTTCTCCCATGTTGTCAAAATAGATTGACAACATGGGAGAACATATTCATCTGGAAAAATAAGGATTGCGTAATGAACTTTGAAATCCTGCCAGTAGATAATTTGACAAAAAAGTTCATAGTTCCACCACCAGAGAGAGCAGACAACAACAGATGCCAGTTGGAAAGAGATTGAAAATGGAGGCCAGGGCCTTTGAAACTAGTCTCTCATAAATATATGAAAAAGTAAGTGACAAGTGTCAATAAACCAACCACAAATAATTTTTATATTAAGTTAGTATAACTTTAATTCCTCAAAATAAATATAGTATTAAAAATTCACTATATTTTTCTAAAAAAGATACAATTCCTAATAATAAAAAAACTGGTATTTATCAATTTAATTGTTTAGATTGTGATCAGGTTTATATTGGAAGGACGAAATGTAATTTGGAAACCAGAACGAAAGAGCATTTTCCTAACATTAAGTATAAACAGACTGATAAATCGGCCGTAGCAGATCATGTTTGGTCATTTAACCATGAAATAAATCCTGAAGTTAAATTATTAAAACAATTAAATGGTCCCATAGATTTAATAGTTTGGGAAAAGATATTTATTTTAAAAAATAAACATCGCGTAATGAATTTTGAAATATCAACAGTTGATTCTGTTTTTAGGTTTGTTTCGTTTTCAGATTTAGGTAATACTGAAAAAACATAATAACATGGTAACCAGAATCCTTGACAACAGAGTTTATTTATGGACTGAAGATACAAGCAATCTGTTTGTGAAATCGATCTCCATTAAAAAGAACTATTAACACCATTTTCTTGAGATAAGTCTTTTGTTACAAATATTTATATTTGTGTAACCCTTTATTAACACTGACACATATCATTGTTATTCCAGTAGTTTTAATGGAATCTCATATAGACTTACCAAATTTCTTCTTACTTTCCTTCCAAAGATGTACTCGAGGGCAAGAGTTTGTCTGGGATGTTCACTCCTATCTAGAAACCTATATATCAGTGACGTTTTTCCCTGCAAGGAGATTCAATCATAAGATGCATTGTTTCTGTATTTTATATAATATACAACATATTCTTATCTCTCATAATATCCATAACTTTGGCTTGGTAAAACAAAAATCTGATTTGTTGCATTCTTATGACTCTCTACTCACTCTTTGTTGGGAGTTTATTCTTCTCTCCCTTCTTATAAATTGCGATAAATTTGCACTATACGAGGGCAAGTCAATAAAGACTGAGAGTTTTTTTTTTTTTAACCACGCACAACAAAGGCACACTGTGGAAACAATTTTGCAAGATGCCAATGGATTAGCTCTGATTGTTGACAAAGCTCATGCTCAATTGTGCATGCGTCTGCACAAAGGGGACAAATGAAGTAAGTCAGTTTGCCAGTCGCCTACAGAGGAAATGGAGGTGCTAAGCAGAGAACAATATGCTGCATTGAAGTTTTACTTTTGTTTGCAGAAATCTGGCATGGAAGCTTACAGAATGTTGCAGGAGGCATATGATGATGTTTTGGCACAGTCCACAGCACTTTGATGGTTCAAGGAATTTAAGAAGGACCATGTTTCAATAACAAAGCAAGGTGGGTTAGTTGCTCTAGCAACAGCAATAAACAACATCATATGAGTCAGTTGGAGAATTTAATGTCATGTCGGCATGTTGGCCATAGTAGCTCAGTGGTTTAGAGCAACCGCACGGAGAGCGGGAGATCCGTGGTTCAGATCCTGGCTATGGCATTCAATTTTTCAGTCTGGGTCTACTCACCCAAACCTTAGCCTACACATGGCTAGTGTGAAAGAAATGATTATTTCCATAATATACTTAAACAAAACCATGATTAACAGAGTTGGCATCATTGTTTGCTATGACCGACAAATAACAATTGACAGACTTGCATACATGTTATAGATTTTCTATGGCTGTGCGTTTTCAATTCCTCATAATCACTAAAATATATGTGTTTGAGCGAGGTGGGTGCCAAGATTATTGACTGCTGAACAGAAGTTGATGTGGGTGAAAGTGCATATGGAACTGCAACATTTGTGGGAGAGATGCATGGAGATGCATACCTGAAAAAGGAACTAAGGGGGAAGCCTTTTGCTACTTCGGAGGCCGTCTTTTTTTGTGTAATTGTACGTCCTCCAACGTTAAGTCATATTGCTATCGAGGTGGGCTCCGAGGCCATCGTGAATAAGGCTGAGGCAGTTATAAAGATGTCAAAAGATGGCTTCCGGCACGTGTTCCAGGACTGGCAGAAGTGTTGGCCAAAGTGAATTCAACTTAATGGAGGATATTTTGAACAACACTACAATCTGGACCAAGACTAGGGTATTTTATGTGTAAAATAAACACTCTCAGTCTTTATTGACTCATCCTCATATATTTCATTGTAGATATAAGAACGATATATTAATTTAAACTGATAGGTTTTCAAAGTGATGATCATGATTTCATAATATTTCAAATTCCAATGGTCTTAGTATGGCTGGACTGGACGAAAACCAGGAGATCCGTGGTTCAAATTCCGGCCATGGCATTGAATTTTTCATGTTGACTCTATCAAAAACCTTAGCCTATATACGGCTAGCGTGAAGAAATTATTAATTTCCATCAATGAACTAACAGTTTAATTTGAGTTAATTTTTTTTAAATGAGGAATGTTAACATTATTTATATGAGATCTAAAACCATTTATGGTGGGTTATTAATGACAGTGAGTTAAAAGTGCATAAAGTGTCAATTTATTTTACATTAAGGCATTGAAAATTTGCTGAAAATGTTAAAAATCGTGGGATTTTCCTTTTTGGCATTTTTTGTGAGCTTAGGGTGTGTAGTAATAGATGCCATGCTATTTTTATCATTTACACCATTTTAGGCCATCACGTGACAATTTAAGGAGACCTTTAACAATCTTTAAAAGTAACAATCATTACTTTAAAATTAATTTTTCTGAGAAACTTTTTTTCTATCGCTTTTCAGTATACAAAATGCCTCACGTGTCATAGTTTTTCATTTAACTTGGTGAAACTTACAGGATAAGTCCATAATGTGTAAATAAGAAACTTCACATTCCCCTTTTTTTGTTAATACTCATGTTTTTTAAAATTATATGGTGTTAAGTAATAAAAAAGTTAATATTTTCAAAATTTTGAGAGCTTACACATGGAAAATATTTTATAAGAAATGCTACAAGAATATTCCAAAAAATAAGAATGTTGGTCTTTTAAAATTGCTCTGTGCTAGCCAAAAAAAAAAAAAAAAAAAAAAAAAAAAAAAAAAATCAACTTGAAAGCTCAAATTTTTTGACACGTACACCATTTTATATAGCCAATAACTTTTAGAATATTTTCATAAAAAATAATTAATAATTAATTAACTATTTGGTGTAGGATCATGAAAATTTGCATGCAAGTTTAAAGTGATGCTCTAATTATGTGGCTAAATTTTCATAATGATAAGTATATTATTATAGAAGGTGAAATTTTCAGTGTAGCCTTGCCTTAATATAGGTTAACACTAGAAGGACCGCACCTATCATTTTAACGGATGCGCTGCTTTAAAAGACTTGCTTATGTTTTTTTCTACACTTTCCATGTTCTACGACTTTTAATAAATACTTATGGCAAACACGTCCACAAAGAATTAAGCATTTTGGACCTTTCTAAAAACTGGTGCAAACAACTCCTACTAGAAGGACCTCCATCCGTCATTTTGACAGGTACGGAAGTGTGAACAATAGCCTTCGGATCTGTCCACATCTGTTGTTGTTTTCCTTCCTGATTGGTTTATGGCACTCTGCAGACCTTTTGTCGATGAGTAAGAAAGCTTTATTGCCCAAGCGGCGCAATTCGTGCTACCACTTATGTATTTACGAGGTGTTGGAGCAAAAAACTTAGTTGTTATAGTCGAATACCTGAGGACCACCATTTTTCAGGAACACAATGAGCAGAAACAAATTCATTTGAAATTTTGTGGTTTATGCGATTTGATGACAAGGACACATGTTCTCAAAGACTAAGTATAGATCACTTTGCAGCTGCTAGTCCTATCTGGAATCCTTTTATTGCCAATTCCTTGCAGTGTTACATTCCAAGTGAAAATATCACTGTGGATGGGCAACTGTTTCCTTTCAAGGCTAGATGCTCTTTCATTCAATATATGAGCAATAAATCGGACAAATTTGGAACATAGTTTTGGCTTGCAGTTGATGCAAATTCAAAGTATCTGGTGAATGGTTTTCCTCACCTGGGCAATGACGATCAGCGCCCCACAGGTGTTCCTCTTGTAGAGCATGTTGTAATGCATCTTATACAGCCCTCTGTTTTTCAGGAAGAAATATTACATGTGACAATTTTTCCACAACCAAATGCCTTGCAGGAAGTTTGAAGCATAAAAGTACAAGCATTGTGGGCACAGTAAAGAAATGTAGAAGGGAAATCCCTCAATCAGCAAAATCTGCTACAGCACCTTTGCACACAACTGTACTTTATAAGTCGGGTGACATAACTCTGCCATGCTATCAGGGAAGAAAGAACAAAAATGTGCTTCTTTTGAGTTTAATGCATGACACAGTTACTATAAATCAACATCCTAAAAAGCTACCAGAATCAGTGGCGTACTACAATAACACCAAGTATGGCGTTGACGTCGTCGATCAAATGGCTCGACTGTACACAGTGAAATATGGATGCAGAAGGTGGCCTGTGCATGTGTTTTTCAATGTGTTGACCTTGGCAGCTATTAATGCATGGGTACTCTATAAGGAAGTAACAGGTGAAAAAGTAAGCAGATGTCAGTTCATCTACAACTTAGCAGAAGAGTTGCCTTCAGCATATAAATCCACAAGGGTACAAAATGCACTTCCTAACACAGTACCTCAGCAGAGCAACATTTGGAAGACTTGCCAAATTGGCGGATGCAGAGGGAAGAATAGGAGCAAGCATTTCTGTAACAAATGCAGCAAGTATGTTTGTGGACCATGTTTAGGCAACACTGAATACACAAGTGTTAGGTGCTACGATGCTGCAGGTGGCTCTGAATGAGGGAAATCAGGTTTATACGTGTTTTTTCTACTATATACTGTGGTATTAAAAATTTTATGTTGAAACACATGTGTTTACTAAGGGAAGTTGTGCATTTCACATTTGGTTATCGTATTAATTTGGATTAATTTTTATGCTTAAAATGTTCATTTTACCATGTAATTCTTCATACAAAAGTAAAATTATATACTCATAAACTGTATAAATAATATTAAATAAACAGGTATACATTCAAATTTATTTACTATTTTGAAAAGGGCAAATAAAGCTGTACCCGTCAAAATGACGGGTTGGTCCTTCTCGGTAGACCATACTTGCCGGTCCTTCTAGTGTTAAACCAATATACAGAAATATAGAACAAGTTGATACAGACTTAAGCATAACCCCAAAAAAAGGATAAATGTATACTGATGTAAAACTAGCACAATAACAAGAAAATGCACAAAATTAACCTCGTGCTTACTGACGTGACCTACGCATAGAATGAAAGTTGCCCATAAAACCGAACAGAACAATGAAAATCGGAACTTTGGCAACTGAGGACTCCAACTGGAATTAACATGTGTTTATCACTTCCTTAAAATTAGGATTGCTATTGGTTTTCAGAGACAAGGATTGAAATTTTCCATTAACTGGTTTGTGAAGATAGATTTGTGACAGTCATTAGGCGTGGTAAGGGGGGTTCTCTTTTGTAAAACAACTGAACTCGCTTCAGTACCAAAGGTACATCATATGGGCAATACTGGAACAATAGGCTAATTTAGCGGGAAGGGTTGCTTTCCACATTCCAGAAGAGTGGTCACTTACTTTATTACTTTCTAAACATGCAAAGGTTCTACAGACTATTCAGTTAAAGTTTCCATAAAAATAAGCATTGGTAAAAAATAATTACTTGGGAAAATCTTCGATTTCGCATTTATATCGCATTTTGAGTCAATTTCACACTTTATCATGCTATATCGCATTTACGAAAAATCACCACCCATAACAATGAGATATGCACCTTTCTGTGGTGACTTACTAACTCTTTATGTACTTAAGTCCCAGGCTTTATTGTTACCACTACTAGGTAAATTGATGGAAATTAATTGTTGACTCTACCTATCCAAATCATCACCTACACATGAATAGTGTGGAAGAACAATTAATTTCCATCAATTTACGTAATAGTGGAAACTATGAAGCCTGGAATTAAATACCTACAGCATAGTAAGTCGCCTCAATGTATATAAAAGCCCCTAGTGGTTTACTGAGAAAATATAAGTAAATTGGAGAATTTAATGTCATGCTGGCATGTTGGCCATAGTATCTCAATGGTTAGAGCGGCTGGACGGAGAT
Organism: Mantis religiosa; assembly: GCA_030765055.1. NCBI lineage: Eukaryota > Metazoa > Arthropoda > Insecta > Mantodea > Mantidae > Mantis > Mantis religiosa. The sequence continues at coordinate 440,361,442 of CM060950.1, forward strand.
CAGGAGAACTGTGGTTCAAATCCTGGCTATGATATTCAATTTTTCAATCTGACTCTTACCTATCGATATCTTAGCCTACACATGGCTAGTGTGGAAGAACAATTAATTTCTATAGCACAGTAAATTATACAAGCCATATAAAAGTAAATGCTTTTGGGCAGAGAAAATTATCTGCATGTATTGTGACATATAGATTAAGAATGAAACTAAATATTATGAAATGTTTCATGTGAATAGTCTGTTACACTGTAACATAGTAAGGCAATAGTATAGGTAGCTTACAACTCCCTTGCTGCCAATCAGCAATAATGATCGTTCTTTTGGTTTGTGAGCAGTAGGCGTTCCAGGTTCAGGATCTAGCTCCTCTCTTTGCATCAACATTGCTGTCTCCAGCAGTGTCTTCTTCCTATTACACAAAAAGCACATATAAGTCATGAGTACGTAGCAGCTTCTTGGGTAAATCAGTTTCTTTTTCAGCAAATATATAAATGTCAACAAAAAGGGGTAAAGCTCTGAACAAGGGCTATGAGCATAAATATCCAATCTTATTTCACATAAAAATACATTTTTTGAAGAAAAAATTTAAATATATATTTTCATATAATCTTCCTTAATATATCTAAATTAATCTTTGATTTTTGCTATTATTTATCCTGCATAATTTTTAATTTATTTTATTAAATATAGATATATCATATATTTATGAATTACTTGTATTGCATCACAACTATCAGAGAATGTTCACAGAATCATGGTGCCTAAGATAATAGAATATATTAGGCCATCATGACAAATTTGCTAACATACTAGTTACCTTGAAGCGTTATATTAAAGATCATAAGACAAAATGACAGTGTACAATTTGGAATCTACAGAAAACCCACTCACACAGATAATTACATAAAATGCAACAGTTTCAATCCTCTGTCACATAAATTAGCTGCTCTTAGAAGTTTGATCCATAGACTGAACAGCATACCTTTAGATCAAAAACAATATAATGAGGAATTTACATATATTTTAAATACAGCAAGCCAGAAAAGTGATAGCTAATGGCAGGGCGGCAATGTCAGTGGTAAGAATATGTAAACATAAACTGGAGATGTCAGTTACATGGTTAGAAAGAATGTATGAAGCGGTCGTTGAAGCCAGAACAATGTATGCAGTGGAGGTATGGGGCACATCAGAGATAAGAACACAATTAGACCAGATGTATGGATTGCTTTGTAAAGAACTACTAGGGCTGCCAAAATCGGCAACAAGAGAGGTGGCATTACTAGAGCTAGGTAATACAGAAAGGAGGGGAATAATAATAGAGAGAATATTGAAATTCTGGTATAAGTGTATTAAAGGGCAGAAAGGGGAATTATTGAATCTGTGCATGAAGCAACAGAAAAGCATTAAAAATACAAATAGTTGGTGGTCGGAATTGGAAAGAATGGTATCGAAGTTGGGTATAGGAGATTTATGGAGAGCAGGGGAGTCAAATTATAGTGGTTTTTGGAAGTGAGAACTAGTGTACAAGACATAGATAGGCAGGAGATTTGGGAAAGAAGAGAAGAAAAGAAATCTTTGAAATGTTATAAGCAATTAAAAACAGAATGTGGTAGGGAAAAATATATAGATCAATGTGGCAAAACTGGAAGAGAAGGCATAGCATGGGTGACAGTAGGAATAATATATCTAAAAGGGTTGAGAAGTAATGAGGTAGGAATATGTGAATTTTGTGGAGATGAAGAGAGCACTGTTCATTAGCTGATAGAATGTAAGGAGTTAACAAATTACAGGAGAAAAATATGGGATAAGAAATGGGACAGTGTAAGTAAAGAGATATTGGCGGTACGCATGCTAACGGTGATGGGAGAAAAGAAAAATAGATGTATAGGAGATTTCTTATATAGGATTAGAGAAAAGTAGATTAGGATAAAAGAAGCAAAGGTCAAGAAGAAATGACACCAAGCTGCTCAGTAAAACCAAAGGCTTATAGCCAGGGGACCTGAGTCAGCGAGTAAATCTTAAGGTCAGCAATTTTATGTATTTGTACAGGAGGTATAATCAGCATGTTCTATGTTAAATTTGTAATGGATACTGTACAAATAAATAAATAAATAAATAAATACAGCACAAAAAAATTGTTTCAATCCAAACTCAACCAAAAAAATGGTCAATCAGCACTACAAGCAAAAGAAATTAAAATTGATCACTACTATTCAAAAGATAAATAAAAACTGGAAATACAAAAAATTCACTTATCACCCTTGGGCATTTCCAAAGTTTGAACGAATATTTAAAGATTATGGTATCAAACTAGCACCACAAAACAGATTCTCACTCAAGAAATTGTTAAATAATCCCTTAAAAAACATGATCCCACCAGAATAAAAATCAGGCATATATAGGATAAATTGTGAAGACTGTGACAAATTTTATATTGGTTTGACAGAGAGAAATTTAAAAACTAGATTAACAGAACACCGTAGAAACATAAAATATAAACAAACAGAAAAATCGGCAGTTGCTTTTCATTTCTGGAATGATAACCACCACATCGGAGAGGAGATCAAACTACTAAAACCATTCTCAACAAAACTTGAACTTACAACATGGGAAAAATTTTTTATCATTAAAAGCATTCCACATATTCTAAATTTTGATGTGCCATCAGTGAGTGGTCTACTGAACTTATGTAAAGAATTCTCCGAGAGAGGGAGCCAATTACAAGAGATCCAGACAACAACCAACTGTGATGAGTCACTAATCAGCTGATGATGAAACTGCAGCGGTTTTGAAAACGTTCCTGATTTTGTAAAAGGACGTGAGTGAAGTTGCAAGTTTTAAAAGGTATGACTCAATTTTAGTCTTTATACATACTAGTTATTTTTACAATTTTGTGTATGTTCGACTTTGTAACAGTAATGTGCACTAAATTTAATTTATTTATGAGTCGATTTTTACATACATCACTTACTTTTTATTGTTAAGAAAAATATGTTTCAGAAGTTCTTGTTTCCATTCTCAGTTCTGTAAGTTCAGTATAAGAAAACATTTACACATGGAAAAATTGAAAACATGTTTTCATTTTTGAAATCCTGCCAAATGGTAGAGGCCAATTCTCATGTGGAATGACATGAGGGTGAGTCAAATGAAAACCTTAAATATGTTTTTAAATATTATTTATTGTGCAGCTGTATCACTTTTCAACATAACCTCCCCCACGCTCAATGCAAGTCCTCCAGCGCTTACAAAGTGTATATGCCTTTAGAAAAAAATTCTTTTGGTAGTCCGCACCACCACCCATGCACCACGTGGCATACCTCTTCATCGGAACGGAACTTCTTTCCTCCCATTGCATCTTTGAGTGGTCGAAACATATGGAAATTACTTGGGGCAAGGTCTGGTGAGTATAGTGGATAGGAAGACACTCAAAATGAAGGTCTGTGATTGTTGCAACTGTTGTACAGGCAGTGTGAGGCCTTGCATTGTCATGTTGCAAAAGGACACCTGCTGACAGAAATCCACGTCACTTTGATTTGATTGTAGGCCGTAGATGATTTTTTTTTGGAGATCTGTGTATGATGCACTGGTGACAGTGGTCCCTCTAGGCATGTAATGATCCAAAATGATGCCTTTATCGTCCCATAAGAGAGTCAGCATAACCTTTCCTGCTGATGGTTCTGTTTGAAACCTTTTTGGTTTTGGTGATGAGGGATGGCACCATTCCTTGCTTGCTCTCTTCATTTCCAGTTGGTGGAAGTGAACGCAGGTTTCATCCCCAGTAGCAATTCTTGCAAGGAAGCCATCACCTTCCCGTTCAAAGCACTGAAATTCTTCACAAACATCAACACATCGTTCTCTCATTTCAGGAGTCAGCTGCCGTGGCACCCATCTTGCAGACACTTTGTGAAACTGAAGCACATGTGGTGTGCTGACCCATGAATAATCTGTAAACATGCTGCAATGTCATTCGGTGTCACTCGGCGGTTTTCCTTCACTATGGCTTCAACTGCTGCGTTCTGTGGAGTCACAACTCGTAGTGCCTGACCTGGACATGGAGCATCTTCCACTGAAGTCAAACCATTTCCGAACTTCCTACTCCATTCGTAGACTTGCTGCTGTGACATACATGCATCACCATACTGAACCTTCATTCGTCGATGAATTTCAATAGGTTTTACACCTTCACTACGCAAAAACTGAGTAACAGAACACTGTTCTTCCCTGGTGCAAGTCGCAAGTGGGGCGGCCATCTTTATACTGATACTGCGATGGTATGTGTGCATAGGCACTATGTTGCCACCTACAGGCCATTCTGCACACTGTTTGTAGCACGCTTACCAACTTAGAGGATAATGGCGCGGAATTTCGATTTGTTATTACAAATTTAAGGTTTTCATTTGACTCACCCTCGTAAGTAGTTCAGCAGGAACTAAGAATTGGACTGATAGCTCCTGAAATCTGTTTTACTTAATAAACAAGTAAGTGGTGTTGTGTTAATAATCGACTAGTAATAAACTACACACTAGTTATTGTGGTCTGCTATCTTACTTCATAATATGTTTATACTGCTAGACTGAAGGCTCACAATAAAGTGTATGAATGATGCACACAGCAACTTCTTTTTTTACGCTTTTTGAATAAGTATTTGGTGTAATGTGTGTGTCTTGAAAACCTGCCAAATGTTAAATCACATCTTCAGCAATATGTAGATGCAAGTTGACGATGTTAAGGGTTAACCATTTTTAATTAATTCAGTTTTTGAGATAATGTTATTTTCTTTGCACAGATCACTAGAATAGCCTTTTGTTGTGTTATTCCAATTTGGATATATTTTATTTTAATATTATCAGCATTATTTTCTCATTTTTAAATGAGCATGCACAAATATCATCTTGCTCTAGTGCTGGAGTGATATTGCTATTCGTGTATTGTATGAATGATATTCATTGTTAAGCTTAAAGGTGCTTTTATTTTCATGTATGAATGAAACTGTTTCTAAGATGTAAATGCATGGTAAGGGTAGAATTTTTAGATCTGAAAAAAGTGGTTTACTTGGAGTACATTGGTTCACTTGTTTGCGTCCTATGCAGCAACTATCCTGCTGGTTATTTTATTTAGAACTTGCACTCCTTTCGTTTGTTTCTCTAGTTTTCAAAAGCAGTGGGTAGGACCAGCAGTAGTGCATGCACCAGGTGTGATTAGTTGATAATGTAGTTATCTGCATTACCTACTGAAGTGGTTTTTTTTCTGTTAACTTCCACTAAAAAACATGAAAAAGCATCCTATGCTGCAACTACCCCCAAAATTTACTTGAGAATTTGATACTAATTTGTGCTTGACACCTCTTGTTCATGATGCTAATATGTTTTTGCTGATATAAAACTTTACCTGTATTTTTTATATCTGCAAAGGAAGCTTTCATAAAAAGACAAAGAACATGCCAAATAATAATAATAGACTTCTTTCTGCAGTCCATTGTGAAACAGAACTTTGTAACTTTATGTGTAAACATTTCAGCAATAAGACTGACATAACCTCAGAATGTAAAATAATAAAGATGATGCTATCAAAACCTTGAAGCTTTTCACTGGAGTGTTAAATTATATTGCTTTCTCTGATATAAAGGTTGTTGCCAAGCAAAACTCTTAGTTTATCTTCATTCCTAAAATCATTCCCAAAATGGATCACAGGCCTACCTCGGTAGCGTGGTGGTAGCATGTTTGCCTCACGTTCAAGAGGTCCCGAGTTTGAATCTCGGTCAGGGTGAGTTACCTGGATAAGGTTTTTCCGGGATTTTCCCTTATCCTTCAAGACAAATGTCGGGTAACACTCTAAGCTCCACGGACCCTGGACTCATTTGAGCATCATTTCACCCAATTCATTCACCATCCGATATGACTTAACGTTGGAGGACGTAGATTAAAAAAAAAACACCTTGTTTGATTAATCTTGTTATTCTTTTTTGTAATTTGAACACCTTAATGCAGTTGTTGGAAGATCCCCAAAGGGAAATTCCATATTTCAATACTGAGTACACATAGCCAAAATACACTGCTTTTAGGACATCTAAGTTGCATGTTTTAGCTAGCAGCCTTATAGCATAACATATATGACAGACAACTAAATAAAAGCTAATGGCTACAACCCAAGATGCCACAAACAGGCAATCTTCAATAGTTTAGCACACAAACTGGTCAACATCCCTCTCACAGCAGAAGAATACAAAACAGAATACAACAAAATTATTGAAATAGCTCAAAAAATGACTTTTCCAAATCATTAGTAGACAAAAAAGTGAACTTAACAAAAAAGAAGAAGCTAATAAAGGAAACCACAACCCTCTCAGCTACAGAAACTAAGATGATTTTCAAAAAATTCACTTACCATCCATGGGCCTTTGATAAATTCAAAATAGTCTTCAAAAAACAAAACATTCAACTAGCACCAGTCAAACTTACTCCTTAAAAAACCCAATTTGCTTAAACATCAAAGATGCCATTCCACCGAACAAAAAATCTGGTATATATCAAATTGAATGCAATGACTGTAGTCAAATTTATATTGGAAAAACCAAAAGAAATTTAGAAACAAGAGTAAAGGAACACTTTAGGAACATAAAATACAAACAATTAGAAAACTCAGCAGTTACCACGCATTTTTAGAATTAAAATACAAAATAAATCCAGAACCAAAACTACTAAACCATACATCAGGAAAACAACAACTGTCCATATAGGAACAAATCTTCATTTCAAAAAATAGGAATAAAGTATTCAATTTCGACATCCCCCAGAAAAATTTGTTCAGCAAGTTCCTTGAACCGCCACCAGAGGACACCTATGACAAAATATCGCCAGCTGCACCACTGAGAACCAGTCGATGTCCGGTTAACAATGGAGACAAATAGTCTCTGAAACATGTTCTGGGAAAATTTAAAAGTAAGTGTTGCTTAGTGTCATTAATCAACTCCCTTTAAATTTAATATATGACAATTTGTTGGCTAGAAAGTTGACATGCTATGTCCAGTTGAGTTGGGTATCAATGATAATCCCCAAAAACTTGGTGTACGGGCTCTCGCCTACCAATGTATTAAATATTGAGATCGAAACAGAATTAGGTATTCCCAATTGTTGATTGAATTTAAGAGTTACACCATTTTCTTTATGGAAAAATGATGACAAATGTGTCATGGTAAATGTCGGTAGGCCAACACCAATGCTATGTTTAGAAAAACTTTGTGGCAGAGCGTCTACAAAATACACCAAGACATTTAAGACTCGTTGGTATGAGGAACATAACTGTCAGATTGAAGAAGCTGGGAAAAAACACTAACAAAATTGCAGATGCTCTTTGGGACAGCTCATGTCTATATATTGTAAAATACAATGAGAAAGTTAAACATAAGAGGCTTTTCATGCAATATCCCATTAGGGAAGTAGACAAGAAATGACATTATTATTTGAAGCAAAAGGTTAGAAACAGTGATGTATTTAACATTTGAAAATAATGAGTCTGTAATTCAAACACAAACATCACTTAAATTAGTACAAAAGTGAATCGAGAATATATTGACACATTGCTTCACTCACACTGTTTATTCACAGGACATGTTTCAAGAGCTCTTGCTCCTATCCTCAGCTGATACTCGACTGAGTATCACTGTCCCTACGCTTCTTTCAAGTTTATACTTTGGATCACTTAAATTATCCATACTTGGACATGTTTCGGAGAACGGTTTGTCCCCATCGTCAGCAGTTATACGACTGGTTGGAGCTGTGGTTTCCTGAAGTGAGCTGGTTTTCTGTGGTGGCATCCGTTGTCTGTGAGATGAACTTCCAAAGAGTTTTCAGGCGGCAATTCGAAATTTAAAGTATACTGTTTGTGTTTTATAGTTAGCAACTTTTCCCAAACATGGAGTTTGGCTGCATTACTGGCTGGCTTTAATAGTTTTATATTTGGTACAATTTATGGTCTACCAATTATGAAATGACTGAAAACGGATATCCTCAACATTTAATTTTAATGATACAGAAAATGTACGAAGGGACTTGTATTAGCATGGATAATGATTTTAAGACAGAAACTATCAACCTAGGTGAAAGACAGGGCTGCCCAATGTCGCCAACTCTTTTTAATATTCATCTCGACACAGCAGTTGCCAAATGGCAAGCTCATTTGAAAGTAGATTTTAAGTTAGGTTGTACAATCTAAAACACAGTCCTGTTTGCAGATGATCAGGTCATTCTGGCAGATACTGAAGACAGATTACAAATAGCTTTGTACCAACTCGACAAATCTATGTCAAAGGATAATTTTATCATTTCAGCAGAGAAAACGAAAGTGATGGCTTTTATTGGTAAATACCCAACATGGTCCAAAAGGCTCCTCATAAATAAAGTGCACTGTCCTGCTTGGAGAACTTTGTTGATCGTCTATTATCGTGCACGAGATTTCATTTGGCCCCTGGTTTTTAGAAAGAGAAAGAAATACGTACTCACGATCTCTTTCTAACATGCCCCTCTTTTACGGCCAGCCAGGCAGGACAGACAAATCAGTGGCAGATGATCCTTCTTTGTCCTCCAAATTTGGTTTCTGTTCCCCTTTTTCACTGTCAGAAATTTCAAAACTTTCCTCATATTTCCTATCTGAAATACCTTCCAAATAAATTATGAACCTATCACTAATTCCATCTCTCTCCCAATAAAACTGTTCAATCTTTTTAACACGTTCAGAAGCTCCCCACCAATTTGTTCGGACACTTTACCTACTACACATCAAACAACACTTTTACGTCACTATGTTTAAATGAAGTTTTGTGTTTTAGGACATCAATTTTATCTGTGCCCATATATGTTCTATAGCATTAAGGAACAATGATACGACTGTGGTCGCATATTTGCGCTATGCGGTCTATTTCATAAATTTTGAGATGACCATTTTTTTCAACTTAGTTCGTATAGCATAGCTTTGTTGGAATGCAGATCAAATTCAATATTATTATTACCACGGAGCGGAGACCGTATTACTGATTTATGTCATGATATCGGAGCCTAGTTAATTTGAATAGAATGATAAGATGCTTGCCTATTACTAAAGCACTATTAAGGGGAATGTTGGGTAACAACTGATTAATAAATTAATTTTTAAATTATAGATGAGTCGTATTTATTACACATCAGCTTCATTTACGTACCTATATTGAGTACACGTTTCATGAACTATCATTCGCATCATCGGCTCTAATGCGACTAAAGCTTGATCCAGTGGTGTGGGTAGTTCTGGAGTTGCTGCTGCCATCTGTTGATTTTGTGATGAATTTAAATGTGGGGTTGTCTTCTGGTGGGATTTTAAAGTTCATTAGTTGGTTTTTATGTTCTTCTATGTATATTCTTTCCCATATGACGAGTTCACTATGTTTTTGTATGTATTTTAGTAATTCGGTGCTATCTTCAATTTCATGATTTTCAGACCAGAAATGAGCTGCTATTGTGGACTTATCAATATTTTTGTATCTTAAGTGCCTAAAATGTTCTTTCTTTCTAGTGCCTATGTTTCTTTTTGTCCTCCCTATGTAAATTTTTCACTGTCTTTACACTTAGTCTTGTAAATGCCTGACTTTTCTTCTGGTTTTATCTTATCAGTATTATTACTGTTGATGGGCTTTTAATGTTGTAATTGTTTTTTGGTGCCAATGTTATATTGTATTTCTTGAAAATTTTTTGGAACTTTTTTGTGGCCCAGGGGTGGTAAGCAAATTTAGCAAATCTAATTTCTTGTTTTATTGGTGAAGGAGCTGTAATCTGTTTTAATCTTTTTTGAAGTTTGAATGATTTTAGTTTTTTATCTACAAGGCTTTTTCCATATCCATTTTAATTGCAGTTTTTAAGATTTGGTGGTATTCTATTTTATTTTCTTGCTGACTGAGGGGTAGATTTACTAATCTGTGTGTGAGACTGTTGATGGTTGCATGTTTGTGTGGAATTGGGTTGAAACTATTTGCTTGGATGTAATTATCTGTGTGTGTTGCTTTTCTATGAATACCAAATTCCAGTTTTTCCATCTATAATTCATTTTCATCTATAATTTAATAATTATTTCGCTTCACTGTGGTGTTCCAATACATTTAAATTTTGATACAATTTTTAAATGTTTTGCTATCTATTTCTTCATGATAGCTTTGCTTGATTTTGATTTAAAACTTGGAAGGGCGTTGGGAATAAAACCCTTCAAACTCCCCACGCTGGCCTTTGTCTATTGGGATGCGTAGTGGAATTCCAAAATCATCCTCTTCACTTTTCCACACTTTATTTTTATATTATTTATACTGATCCACGTTTCATCTAAGTAAACAGTAGGAACACCGGAAACCCTTATCTCTTTCATTTTTCTTAGAAATGCAAATTATTTGACACAAGTCTGGCCATTCCGTCAGAAATTTTCCTCCGCGTGAGTTCTTTACAAATCTAAATTTCATAATGCTTGACACAGATATAGTTGGCTTTTCTACATTTTAGAACCTCGCATTCGTCTTTAAAATATTATAGATATTGATCACAGTTTCCCTACCATCTGATCTTACAGCTTTTCCCTTTTCTCCCACGCCTCCTAGAATTAACACAGACACTAGCACTATTCCCAACACTCTGTTTAAAATAATCACAAAATTCTCAAATACTAAAAACATTTTTCACATTTCCAACACGTTAACAAACGATACTTCACTTGCAACACCACTGATGCCTGCTTGTGTTTACCCTCATACCACAACAGGTAATTAGAGAACACAGTAGCGCTATAAAAGGGACTGACCATTTCAAGGAAAGAAACGCAGCGCCCCTGCTAGACAAGGATAGTGCAAAAAGTACCAAGTTAAATCTCGTTCATTACAGAAAACTGGATACAGTGTGGCAAATGCCACACATGGTGGCATGAGAACTGTTCAATCTTTGAAGAAGGAATATTTGTTTGTGACTTTTGTTAAGGAAAGCTACTGATTTTGAGTTGTATTAATTTATTATGAAATAATATTCTATAGTATAACCATTCAATTGAATATACGTAACAATGTATAAAATAATTATTGTACTGTCTTATTCTTTCTAAGTATAATAATAGATTCAACTTTTATCAGAATTGTCATCTTTCTCTCTCTCTCTCTTTTTTTTTTTTTTTTTTTTTTTTTTTTTTTTTTTTTTTGTAATTTACGTCCTCCAACGTTAAGTCATATCGGACGATGAGTGGAATGGGTGAAGTGATGCTCACATGAGCCCAGGGTCCATAGAGCTTAGTCACCCGACATTCGTCTTTTAGGATAAGGGAAACCCCCGGGAAAAACCTTATCCAGGTAACACACCCTGACCGAGATTCGAACTCGGGACCTCTTGAACGTGAGGTAGACACGCTGCCACCACGCTATCGAGGCGGGCAAACAAGCAGGTGATTCGGCAATTCAAACGTAGCAAGGAAGAAGCATGTTACGCTAAAAGTGTTATCAGCGCGCTTGCATATTTTCATCAAAATCGGGAAATGTTGTAGGACGGTGTAATGGTCCCTACCAATAATTCTCATTTACTGCTGAACTCTCGAATACATGTTGATGTAGAACAATGCCTGACGTCTATCGATATTCACTTTACTAAGTAAATTAAATTCTATATGTTATAATTTTCGATTATTATCAGGAAGCCTTGGAATTGACACACTTAGGATAATATACTTCGCTTACCTGCATTCTCGTTTAAGATATGGAATAGTGTTGTGGGGAAACTCTCCAGCTTGTAAAGCATTATACATAATTCAAAAGAGAATAGTACGAGTAATAATGAATGTAAACCAGGAGTTCATGTCGGTCATTATTCAAAAAACTGAAAATTTTACCTCTTCCATGAATGTATATTCTGGAGTGTGCCTTACATGCAAAAACAAGGATGGGAAGTAGCACCCTCCCAACAAATGAGTGTATTCATAGTCACAATACTCGACAAAAATCAAATATACATATAATATAAGAGCAAATACTAAAATGTACCAGGATGGAACAGTGTATTCTAGTTCCATTATTTATAATAAATTACCAAATAATATCAAATCAATCAGCAAAATTGAATGCTTTAAAACAAACCTGGTGACATAACCTGCCCAATCACTGCTTCTACTCTGTCAAAGAGTTCCTAAATTCTTAAAGGCCATATAACAACATTGCATTTGGATCCTAGATTAATGGTATTGGTATCATGCTGGTCAATTCTATCTTTAAGCTAATACTCATTTATCTTCTTTAATTGTATTTAGATTGTAAATAGGATTTTGTATTCCATGTTCTCTCATCTTACTTTTATATTAATCATTTCATATGTAAATATTTAAAAACTTAGATTAAGCTATTGTGACGTATTCCACATGATAGCATAACTATATGCAATGTATGATTGAAGGAATGAATAAATCTATCCATCTTGAATCTGAGTGAACTGGATAATATTCCAGGCTTAGATCAGAAGTGCCATCCAGTGTCACAAAGTGTCACTGAGGGTGACTCCCCTCCTTTTCCCCTTCTCTAGCTTTTTGCTTAGCGTCGCGGAGGGGCAAGGGAACAGCTGACTGTAATTGGCTGTTGCGGTACGTCTACAGCCATTTGTGTTTTAAAACAAATGCAAGCCGCGGACAGTCAACATGTCCCGTTACAGAGCCCGACATCGACAAATTGATAGCCAGGAAGTATAAGAACTCCACTTAAATTATGAACTAATAAGGGAGCTGATTTATAGGCACTAAAAATGTGTGAAATAGGCAGGCGAAATGGTACTAAAAATTGGTAAAATAGGCACTAAAATTTGCTAAGTAAACACTTGGAAATACACATTTTTACTAAAATGGCTCTTAAAATACACTATAAATGCACTATAACAAAATGACAATCATCGCAACATATGCTGCAACAAATTCACTAAACAGATACTATTTTGCGGTTCCCTAGATGAAATAGTTCATTTATTCCAAATTTCATAAATGGCTGAACAACAATTAAAATAGCAGATATTGTCGTATAATTAAAGTGCATATAAAGCCACTTCACTAAGTAAGAACCATAATGTGCAGAAAGGTGTGAAGTAATTAACTATGTCAAAAAACAAAAACATGGGTTTGTTGGGACAGGGGCTTAAGGGTGAAAATTGAAATATCTGAAGCTTTTATTAGATTTGTTTCAAATTTATACCATTTATTTTCGTGATCGATCAAGAATGGAATAATACCAAGTGTCAGTTTTTTAGTTACAATAGTTTCTGAGGAATTAGCAGTTTATGTCTAAATTACAGGCGATCTTAAAAATGTCCCAAATATTGTAATTTTAAAACATAATGCTAAGGGTATAAGTTTCTGCACCCATTTTAACCTATTAATGGCTTATACCTATGTGAAATATTTGTCTTCGCCATATCAACGAAGGGAACACATAATCATACCTACTTAATTTTTATTTTACTAAGCGTTTTCAGTAAGAAATGAGAATTTTTTTATTTCATTTAAGGTCGCTTTATAACAACTAAGGTTATGCGACCACAGTAGAATTAATACATTATTGAGATAACAATGAAATATAGTAAGCATTATATTCCTATTCAATACAAATAACAAAAACACAACAAATGTAAATGGGTACACTTAATATGCAGTTACCCTTAGAGCCATGTTTAGAATTTCATACAAAAAATGAAATGTGTAGTGTTTAACGCCGCTTTTACTACATACGGCACCGCAGGCGATGACACTGATGATACATGAGATGAAGATGGAGCACCGGTGGAATGAGATGGCGGGGGAAACCGAAGATCCTGGAGAAAGCCCGCCCCAGCGCCATGTTGTCCACCATCAATCTCACTTTGCAGTCGCCTGGGATCGAACCTGGGCCGCATTGGTGAAAGCCAAGCGGTCTATCCACTGAGCCACGGCGCGGCCGAATTTCCTACAGATTAATAGAAAACTGCATCCCGTGGAACATTTTGAAGGAAAATGTAGAAAATATGGAATCTGAGGTTAAAATTACGTAATAGCAACTACGATACAAGTGTAGGGTTATCTAAAGTCATGTGACGTTTTCTGTAGTACCGCTAGAAACAAAGAAAAACTTTATATTATTCAAATATGTCTATATTAATTTTAAGACATAAAAAAACTAAATTTGGGATTGTTGTAAGTTGTGAGCCAATTTGCACAGATGTGTGTCCTTAATGGAAACGATTGTTGCAAAGATAACAAATTCAAAGGTTCACCGCAGCAAACTTAATATTGTGACTTTGTGGGTTCGTAGAATTAAAAGTCCAAGTTGCAGATATTCCAAATGATTTTTATTTCTGTAGAAGTAGACTGTTCAATTCTCACGTAACAGCATTACGTCACATACACACCACAATCTACCAAGGTCGATGATAATAACAAACAGCGTTCTGATTACATCAGCTCTCGCTACAACACTTCACAGCTGTTTACTGCTTACGACTGTTCTTGGCGAGTCGTCGCCTTCTTAAATACCTCATTGATAAATTCTAGATCTTTCCGGAACAATAAAGAAACCGAATAATCTGTATCAACCAAGACGTCACTAGAAATTTCCATTTATCTCAGTTTGTTTCGGCAGACCTTTATCTCACGCTATATTTAACTGCTTATGCAAGCTCTTTATTACCGTGAAACACTATCCGTCTGTTATCTATCTGCGCCGAAACTTTTATGCCCGTTGCCGCGACAATATCGATTAAAATGATGTCACGATGTGTCAGAAAGATACAAAGCCTACCTGGCTAAACCCCCTTTTTGTATATCCAGTGTGAGCAGAAAGAAATTTCTCTTCCCCGAAAACTTCGCATTGAAAGCAAGAAATGCAAAAGCTGTTGTCACAAATTACGGGCAGAAGAAATTGGCTAAAAAGACAGTTTTAGGCACTAATAAGCAGAATAGGCACAAACGTATGAAATAGGCATTTATAGGCACTAGAAAGCTAAGTAATTACGCTAATAATTGTAAGAAACGTGCTTATAACTTAAAATCCTACGTTTCTGAACAAAGGAATAAAATAGGCAAATAGGCAAATTCCGCCCTCTAATAATAATTAACATGTAGCTATAAAAGTGCAATTCATAATGGTATTCAGTACACATTATACACATAAAAGTAAGAACAAATAGTTTAACAACCCGCCACTGCATCTTCCGCACGCGCTACCTCACCCCAATATCTATTACGTCACCTGCGAAGGTTAACTAGGAGGGGGAAAAGGTAACCACCCTGTTTCCCCTCAATGACAAAACTGGCTTAGATGGTGCAGTAGGTATAGTACAAGTGAACTTTCTAAATAGTGGTATATCATTAGAAAAGCGGAGAACAAAGATCTTTATGTTGTTATGTTTGGGTGAGAAATGACCTTGTGATTGACGCTGCTGCAGGTGGTCGGCTCGGTACCCTGTCCGTGAATAACACTAATGTGTGTCCAGTGGCGGCTCGTGGAATAAAAATGTGGGTGTTCACAAGACCTACACTTAAAACCCACACTAGCACTATCCGCTACTGTTAACACTAATGAGTGCTAGCTCAAATGCTCCACAAAATTTTATACAATCTATTAACTTAGAAAGAATGTATCTATTGTTATCATCTTGCTTATTGTGTCGCTTTACTGACAGGCTGTAAGCTGAGCATTAATATTCACACGACCAAACATGGCGAACTGAATACATGCATTTTTTCCTCAGCGTGAATTCCCGTGCTTCTTTATCTTTTCACTACTTTTGTCCAGTTACTCACTTCAGAGCTAGTCCTGCGTCGTGGCGTAGCGGACTAAGGCACCATGTCTTGGTCCGTGGCCACGGAAAGCGGCCCGGGTTCGATCCCATCCATGAGGTGCGGTTTTCGGTCCCGGGTATAGGACCAGTGCCCACTCAGCATCGTGAGGAAAGTGAGGAGCTTACGACGGGTAAGCGGCCCTGGTCACGAAAACCAAAGTTCCGGCTGGGGGATGTCGAGATGCTGACCACATCCCCTCCCCGTATAGGTTGGATGATCGCCCACCTCTGCCGTGTGCAAGTGGGCGTGAGGCCGGCAGTCGGGTTGGTAAGCCTTGGTCCTGTTAGGGCTGTCGCACCAGTGGTTAACAACTCACTTCAGAGCTAAACATAAGGCACGGAAAGCTAAAAAGCGCATTTCTAATACTGCAACCGCATAGCCACTGTGTATACATTGTTAAATTTGCGCCTGTAGTCCCGCTTCTGACTTTTGTAACACGATTAACTGTCAAATTGGGCTGCGGACGTCCTAGTCACTTTATTACATTTTTTCTTACCAAGTTATTTCTTAAAATGGAATCCATTGAGTTCGTAGCTGCCTCTTGAGAGTAATTCAACAGTCACAAAGATTCCAAAAACCTCGCGATCGGTCGCTGCACACAACAAAGAGTAATTGTTTTGCGCTAAATCACTAGTTGTACTTGATGTACTAGGAAACTCACAATTGTCTCATCTGCTGATTATCTACAATTTCCAAGTTTATCACAGGGTTTAAAACAAAACATCTGTTTAGAAACTGGACTGTTAAAACCACGCCGTATTCAAAGAAACATAAAGCAACAAAGCAAAGGCTGACAGCAACAGGAGTTGTAAACATTCTTTGTTTTTGGAGATAGTTGCAGTTTTTTGTTGTTGACATTTACGTCCTCCAACGTTAAGTCATATCGGACGACGAATGGAATGGGTGAAATTATGCTCAAATGATTCCAGGGTCCATGGAGCTTAGAGTTACCCGATATTTGTATTTCATTCCAACCTGGCCCGCCACGGTAGCGTGGTGGTAGCATGTCAGCCTCACGTTCAAGAGGTCCCGAGTTTGAATCTCGGTCAGGATGTTACTTGGATAAGATTTTTCCGGGGTTTTCCCTTATTCTGATAGACGAATGTTGGGTAACTCTAAGCTCCATGGACCCCGGTCTCATTTGAGCATCATTTCACCAATTTCATCCATCGTCCGATATGACTTAATGTTGGAGGACGTAAATTAAAAAAAAAAAAAAACTTATGGCAACACTGTGAATAACACTATCCAATATTTGGTTTCACTGAAATGCTTGCAGCAAAGAATTAGATCCGCATATACATGTGAAAACAATGGTAAATTTTCGCGGGAAGCGTAGCTGTTGCAACGAGGATGACGTCATACCTCTGACTACCTGACGAGGCTCTAACGCACTTAACTGTCAATCACAAGGGAATTTTTCACCCACCTTAGTCCCAGGGAATGTCAAAGATTCCACGACTAAGGGGCGGTTCTTCCGGCCGTTCTCCTTTGGAACATACTGAAGGTGTTACCTCGTTATCTTTTTGGTTTTTAATCATTACATCACGCACACATTCACACTCTCATTCATACTCTGGGGAAGATGGGGAATTATCTTGGTCGGAGAAAAATCCCCACCCCCACCGCCGGGAATCGAACCCAGGACCCCTAGCACTGCAGGCAGGTGCTCTGCCGACTTGGCTACGGGGCCAGCCTCTCCTAGTTTTATTCTGTACTGAAACCGCTCTCTTGGCGCTCGCGTGTCGATAATGCAGCTAGTGATTATTTTATTTAATTTAATTTTACGTCCTCCAACGTTAAGTCATATCGGAAGGTGAATGAGATGGTTGAAATGATGCTCAAATGTGCCCAGGGTACTTGGAGCTTAGAGTTACCCGACATTCGTCTTTAAGAATGTGGGAAAACACCGGAAAAAACCTTATTCAGGTAGCTCACCCTGACCGAGATTCGAACTCGGGACCTCTTGAACGTGAAGCAGACACGTTAAGACTATTGATTCGTTAAATACGTAAAATATGAAGATACTAACACTGAAGCAAACAAATATATACAAATATAATTTGTAACTTAAAACTTCACTTATCTTATAAGAAATGATAATACTTGTGTTATAAATTGTCCGGGATCGCGATTTCATGTAAAACTTTTATACATCCTCCGCCGGAGAACATGTTCAGTGAGTTCTACCCCTGGCTTAGCAAAGGGTAATCCTCTTTCGTCTTTTCTTGCTGATTTTTTTATCAATTATTATTTAAGGAATTTAATGTTAGTCTCCACAGAAAAAAAAAAAACAGTATTTGAGACGAATTGTGTGTTTTAACAAGATCTGTATTTTTGTGTAATAAGATTTTATCTATACCGTCAGTTTACCGGTTATACAAAAGTTATCGAGAGTGAAGAGGACTTCTGCGAACATTCCTAAAAAAATTCAAGATGTACATTTCGTTTGTCATTAAAATATCTTAAACGTATAGTAATTTAACCAAAATTATTGAAACTACTTCTCAGAAATTGACATTGTTCTAAACATTTTCCATATAAAAGGTGGTCTGAGTTGGAACCTTCCAAGATGCTGAACCTAAATGCCAAGTTTTGCATTTAGTTGTGCTGTTCACGGATAAACCCAAGGACACACACATGTATACGTACTGTTTGTTTAATCAGTCACTCTGAAAACGTGTATTTCCGTTGAAATGTCGATATCGAATCTTTGGCTGAAATACAATACTTCCCCTACTTTTTACGTCCTAGAGAAAGTAAAAACTGCTTCTATCACTTCTAGATGTGGGCTTTTCTCCCCAATACCCGGGTTCTATTCCATTACACCGATACCCTTAACAAATTATTAATACCGAGTCAATGAAACATCCAATATTTGCTTACCGTATAGGCATTTTTGTGTTGTGTTCCCAAACGCCAAGTCGCGTGCCGCGTGCAGGAATAAACACATTTGGAATTTGTTCAATAAACGCGCAACGACAAGCGCACGCCATTCTACCAACCTTCCAGTACCGAAAACAGATCAAACAGATCGTTACAAATGCTAATGACGCCCGCATTTCGAAACGGAATCAACATTACTTATGATCCCTCCTTACTCTTTCCAGGATTAGGTAAAGCGTTCTAGATTCAATTTCCTACCTGAGAATAAGAATTGAGAAACCTATTATTCAATGTAAAACTTCGATCGTTTAGTCTAGTTATTCGTTTATCACATTGATAGCTATCGTAATTCATTTATACGCCTATGTAAAAGAGTATTACCTACCACGAATAACTGGTAGTGCCAGCATTACTATGATTAAGAACCGGGTAGGGGATAGAAATGGTTCATATTCATATTTGTTGCAACTTAATACAGTGTTTAAACACAGTTAAGCCATGTCATTTGTAATACATACTCTCTCTTAAAAGTAAACGATTAGAAATAATGGAGAGATCAAATTAAATATACAAGCTAGTCGTAAATTGCTTAATGTTATAAAATTTAAGAATAAATATAATATGCTAAAAATAAATATAAAATGCTAAAATCAGCAATAAAACCCAGTTACTTTTACAGTGATAGGTACATTCTTCGATGGCATAAAATAGATTATCTATTAGAAAGGCTTTTAAATGCGTTTTAAATATGTTTAAATTATTTCAGGTTCTAATTGAAGCGGGAAGTACACTAGGCATCTTCATACAAATGCATTGTGTGTCCTGGAATAGCGAGATTATTTTTGCCCCTTGTATCATAGTTTTGAATATCTGAGTTTGTTTTCATTGGAAACCTATGATGTGCTTATGATTAACCAAGTGAAGAATAGATCTATAAATAAATAAGCTTGGGAGTGTATCTTTGTTTGCCGAAAAGTATTTCTTCAAGAATCTGTATGTTTTAAATTCCCTATATATGTGATAGCACGTTTTTGGAGTATGAATATCCTACTAAGATTTGTTTTACTGGTGTTACCCCAATTTTCTATCCCATAGGATAAGGCCGAGGGGACAAAGTTGAAATGATGCCTACTTATATGCTGCAATATGTAAACTAGGAATAGTAGTGACTTTTTTCACTGCTCCTGTAACATGGACTGGCATTACAATGTCAACACAGAACTCGAAAGTTTAGCCAACATTTTCCTCGAGCAAATGTTCGAGCTGCCGTAAAATTTAGAAATGAAGGCACCTTAATGTTTCCATACACATGAACTAAATCTACCACAACTTTGTTGTACCAGAGGTCATTGTTACCAACCAAAATGCGTGGAAAGTATTGTGGACAGTGGCACATCATTTTGTTTGAGAGATGTGAGGGTTGTGGAGATGTAGCTGAAATGTGACTTAATATAAGTTAATTTCTCCTTTATTCTATCCCACATACAGTGCTTTTTGGTTAATACTTTTTGCTTCTTTTTCATTTCCTGCAATATCTTTTCAATAATGTGAAAATAGTTACAATAATATGTATGTACCAGCCTGATACCAAGCCATCAAACTTGTAATTACTGTTTCAGTATGATATGGAACAGTGTCAACTGTTTAAAAAAAATTAAGGTTGTTACACAAAAAGAATTTTTCTACTCGTAGATTTAAGCACAACCTTTTTTATGCTTGGCATTAAACAATTAACACTAGGAAATTTTAAGCACAATATTTCATTCAGATGGTGTACTGCTTGCACCAAGCATGTGACATAAATCACTTTACGAGGCCTGTTCAACAAAGAATGGTCATAATTTTTTTTTACAGCGTACCTTTACTCACCCTCATAATTTTGACGGTTCTTCTCAAAATAGTCTCCCATGAATGCGATGCACTTGTCCCAGCGTTTCTGCCAGTCTTCAACGACATGCTGGAAACAATTTTTGAGAGATCCTTCAAAATCGCCTCCGCAGCCTTCACCACTGCTTCCGGTGATGGATAATGCCTCCTACGAAGGCGTTTCTTCAAGTTAGGGAATAGAAAAAAAGTCAATTGGGACTAAATCCGGACTATAGAGAGCGTGAGGCATGTACTTCACGTTGACTTTTGTAAGATATTCAGCAACAACATTGGCAATATGCGGCCACGCATTATCGTGGTGCAGCATCCAGCCTGCTTCACGGAAATGTGGTCTTTTGCACCTGATATGGACTTGCAATGTTTTCAGGACATCACTGTAGTATTGTCCAGTTACTGATGAGTGTACAGGTACAACATGCTGATAAACCATTCCATGAATATCAAAGAATGAGATGATCATAACTTTCCCAGCAGAAGCAACCACTTTTGCTTTTTTGGTGGGTTGGTGATGAAGGATATTTCCACATTGAGCTTTATTGTTTGCTCTCAGGATCAAAATGATATAGCCAAGTTTCATCAGCAGTGATTACGTTTGAAAGAAACTCCGGATCTTCCTCTAACATCAACTTTAACTGAATGTTACCTACATTGCAGCGGTAGGCGATAGTGAACATGTCGGAACTTGCCTGGTTCTCACAGGCGGGAACCAGGAGTGTCAACAATGAAACTACTATGGCGTGTCAGTTCCACATTAAGCTAACAGAATATAATAAATGAGAACTTTAGTGCGAAAAATTATGTCCGTAAAAAACTTATGATCATTCTTTATTGAACAGCCATCGTATTTGACTAACACTGCAGGTTTTCCCTTATTCTAAAAGTTGGATATCCGCTAAATCTTAGCTCGAGTATAGTACATTTAAAATTTGATGATGTAACCAGCCTATATGTAATATATTAAGTTGGCATTTTATGGAGTGCTAACAGCCAGGTGAATACTGTGCACTTAACAAGGACTATAACTACAGCCATGGAATATTTTTGAATAATAAATATACATGCAAGCATTGATAGAGTCGACATGAAAAACTCAATGCCACGGCCGGGACCCGAACCACTGACCTACTGGCCTCTATCCAGCCGCTCCTACCCATTGAGCCACCATTGCCAACACGGCATCATGCCACTAAATTCTCCAAGTGACTCATATATTTTCCCGGTAAACCACTAGGGGCTCTCACATCCGAAATACACAGTTTGTGGCGACTTACTAATGTAAGTGCTTGAGTTCCAGACTTCATCATTTAACTCTTATTATTTAATTTAATTGATGGAAGTGAGTGTGTGTGTGTGTGTGTGTGTGTGTGAGTGTGTGTGTGTGTTTTTTTTTTCACTGCAATTGGGTACAGGTGAAAAGGAAAACATTGGAAATTATAGGCCAGTTTCTCTGCTATCGGCTTTTTCAAAAATTATTGAAAGGGTAATGTTTAATAGAATAACACAATTCCTAGAATCTAACAAAATACTATATAATGCCCAGTTTGGGTTTCAAAAGAAAAAATGTATAAATGATGCACTGTACTCACTTGTAGAAGCAATAATGAAACTAAAAGATGAACGAAATCAGACATATGGCTTATTTTTGGATCTTAGTAAGGCATTTGATATGGTGGACCACGACATTCTACTAAGAAAATTACATCACTATGAGATAAGAGGGCAAGCAGAAAACTGGTTTGAATCCTACTTGAAGGAAAGGGAGCAACTGGTGGAAATAGGAAATATAAAATCCACACGGAAAAAGATAAACAGAGGAGTTCCTCAAGGCTCTATTCTGGGCCCAGTGTTGTTTTTAGTTTATATAAATGATCTTCCCTTGAATTTAAGACATGCAAACACAGTATTATTCGCAGATGACATCAATATGGTAATTGGTAATAAAAGTTCTGTTGATCTGCAAGCAATGGTAAACGAGACAATGATAGAAATTCAACAGTGGCTTATAAATAATAAATTAGTAGCAAATACAGATAAAACTGTCTCCATTAACTTTAGTCAAAAAACTCGGTATGACCCCATCCAGTTTCCCATAAACAGCTCCTTTGTAACAGAAACTCAGATTACAAAATTTTTAGGAATATGGATTGATTCCAGTCTAAATTGGGAGCATCATATAAAGCAATTAGGTGAAAAGCTAAGTCGACTGTGCTACGCGTTCCGAATTCTAACAAAGGTACTAAACATTGAGGTATTAAAAACAATATATTTTGGATATATACAACCTATAATTACATATGGAATTATTCTGTGGGGGTCCACATCCAAGTCCTCGTGTATATATAAGATGCAAAAAAGAATATTAAAAATAATTAAAAAGGTTCCCTTAAGAACAGAAAGCAAGCCAATATTTCAAGAATTTAACATCTTACCTGTTCAATGTATTTATATTTATGAAGTAGTTTATTTTATACATAGGAATAGATCACTATTTACAAGTAATTCAGATTGTCACACATACAATACAAGGAACAGTAAAAATATACATCTAAATCATCATCGTCTCAGTCTGAGTCTAGATTTCATCTCTCACAAAGGAATCATTCTATATAATAAACTCCCAGCTAAGATAAAAAATCTAAATAATAAAAATTTCAGAAAAGCTGTAAAAAATATCCTAATAAAAATAATGCCACAGACAATAGATGAGTTTTTGAGAAGTAGAATTGAATAATAAAGTAAATATTGTTTTTTTTGGTAAAAGTTATGTCTATTACAGTCTAGTTTTTGGAAGTGTAATACATTAAAAATTGTGTGACCTAAGTTGCATTATTCTTAATTACTATTGTATTATTATTCTGTCAATTACTATTGTATTATTTAACTACTATTGTATTGTTTAATTACTAGTGCATTATTAATTACTATTGTATTCATAATGTTATTGCTCAAAAGAATTGTATTATTCCTACGGGCACAAATTTGACGAAGCCATGAATATTGTATGTTCTTACGGTGAATAAAACTTACTTACTTACTTACTTACTTACTTACTTACTTACTTACTTACTTACTTACTTACTACCCGGTGGCAGAGTTAAGAATACAGATCAAATTACAAATACTAGATTTACAACAACAACACAATAAACAATACAAACATGATATTATTTTAACTTTAGTCACTCAAAGCATATCTAATTACTTCTCTATTTACATATTATATACCATTATAATTCAAAAGTTAAACTATAAACCATCTAGATTTTTTCTAAATTTCTTCGGCGACAGAGGACAGCCCTGAAAGACTGCTACAGGCAATTCATTCCATTCTTCAATGGTTCTATTAACAAAAGAAAATTTTCCAACGTCGGTTCTGTATCTTCTACCCTTAATTTTATACCTATGATCGTTTCGTCCATAATAATCCGGATTATCTAACCTTACACTAACGTCCACCCATGCCTTTACACCAGCATTAGCTTTGAATAATGCTACCAACCTTTGTTTTTTTACGCCTAATTCCTCCCATTTAGTCTCATCTCCTTTTATAGGCCCAAAATACTTGCCTCTTTTTATGAATTTTATTGCCCTCTTCTGTATTTTTTCTAATGGATCGATTTGGTTAGCTCTATACGGGTCCCAGCATGCTACTCCATATTCCATAACCGGCCGCAATAAGGCCTTGTAGACAACTTCCCTGGACCTAGCGCTCCCCTTTTTCAATATTCTCATTACGAAATGTAATGCCTTCCACGCATTCCTAGATGTGGAATTTACTTGTTCGTCCCATCCAGCATTACTTGCCAGGTACACTCCCAAGTATTTGCAGCTGTCCACCTGTGGAATTTGCACCCCTCCCATGTGATATTTAACAATAATTTTGCCCTTAGTTCTACTAAAAACAATGGACTTACTTTTCTTGGCATTAATTGAAATTTTGTTAGCCGCAGCCCAATTACAGATTTCATTTAAATCATCCTGAAGAGCGGTTTCATGCACTGTATTCCGAATTTTAGTATACATGATACAATCGTCTGCAAACGGCCTTATCTGGCAGTTAATATTAACAGCAATGTGATTAACAAAAACGAGAAACAGTAAAGGTCCTAGTACTGAGCCTTGCGGCACACCCCTATCGGACTTTAACTTTTTGCGTTCTCCCTTTCAAAAAATGTTTAATCCATAATACTACGCATTTGTCAATTCCTGTATTAGCTAGCTTACGAATAAGTAAACTATGTGGCACTACATCAAAAGCTTTAGAAAAGTCAATTACCAGTGCATCAGTTCTTCCCCCTGCATCTACCTCATCTGCTAAATCTTGAAATAATGAAGTAATTTGACTTTCTCACGCATACCCAGGTCTAAATCCATGTTGCGCTTCATTAAACCACTTTTTATTTTCTAACTCCTCTCGTATATATTCTGAAATTAAATGCTCCATTAATTTACATACTACTGAAGTTAGACTAACTGGCCGATAATTATTTATTTCTGTTTTATTACCGAATTTATAAATTGGAACTATAATAGCTGTTTTCCAGTCTTCCGGTAAGGCACAGTTGTTAATTGACATGTTGAACAAGAGCATAAGATAGGGAATCATGGTTTCACCCCAAAGCTTTAATATTTCAGTAGGTATATTGTCTGGTCCCCTTGATTTTTTGTTTTGCAGCATCTTAATCCTTTTGCGTAATTTGGGCGCCATTATTTAAAAAATCGTTTCTCCCCTCTTCCCAATTTCCTGTTCGGAACTATTGTCGGATTTAAGAAAAACCGATACAAAATGCGAATTTAATATATTAACTTTGTCCCTATCACTTAATACATCTATCCCATTAATGTTAAAATCTGGTATGCTCTCTTTATTTCCCCTGCGTCTTTTTACATAATTGTAAAATGATCTCCAACAATTATTTGTCCCGCTAAAAACGTTATCTAAGAATCGTTCCTGCGCTTGCAACTTTTCGTCTTGTAATTGTTTAGCTAATTATTTAAATTTGTTAAGATGCCATTCTGATATCTTCCTTTTATTATAAGGTTGCCTAGTCTTTCTTTTAAGTGTCCTAATACATTTTGTATAAAATTCTGGATCCGCGTTATGTTTAATAACTTTAAAAGGTACGTGTTCTCTAATTGTTTCCAGGATAAGTGTTTTGAAATTAACCCATGCTTCATTTACACTAGTGGCAGATTTGACAAATAACCCATATTTTTACCAGAGAAATGTTTGGATAGCCTCCCCGTTCGCCCTATGGAAATCCCAAATAATTACTTGTTCCGTTTCAAACCGGTTTGTCTGCCCTTTCCAGTTTAGGTCTAATTGATGGTCACTTATACCTGGCAAGACATCACATACTGAAAACAATGACTCAGGTTTGCATAAAAATACGTCCAGTAATGCTGATTGTCGAGTAACAGTTTTCACGACTTGAAATAACCCCTGCTCCCAAACCAGAAAGTAACGAGCTTTTGAACTTCACCTCCTATTAACTGTCCGTCCCAGTTTACATTTGGCAGATTTAGATCCCCTGCTAATATAACATTTTTTTCCCCTTCGGAAGAGATTTTCTCCACTAGTTTATGAAGCGTAGCATAATCAGTTTCTCCAGGTGGTCTATAGCGAGCTATTATTGTTAAATTATTCCCTTTGTTTGCTTGATAAATAATTTCGATTGCCATAATCTCAACCTCTTCTTCTACCCATAATGCTTTACTGCTTAGTTCTGATTTAGCGCAAATAAAGATTCCCCCTCCCCTTCCATCCCTGTCCCTCCTAAACACTCTGTAATCTGTTCTGAATACTTCTGAATCATTAATTTCAACATTCAGCCATGATTCCGTACCTGTAATGACACTTGGATTGCATATTTCTACTAAATTCCAAAACTCAACAATTTTATTCATAATACTACGGCAATTTACCTGTAGCAGCCTTAAGGAATCAGCCCCTACCTGAAAGTCTACGTTTTCCTGAAGTTGGTGTCATTGCTGCCCTTGCTGCTCGTTGCCGTCAGCCCACTTCGTCACCCTCGCGAACAAAGCTGCCAGCTTTGACGATCCTCTTCGGTTCAAGTGTACTCCATCCCGTACGTAGTCCCAGTCTTCAATCCATGAATTCGGGTCAAGAAACTGAGCACCCAGTCGCTTGGCTACCCATGAAAAAGCTTCATTTACCTGCATCACCTTTCTCCAGCTGGAGTCGCGTCGTCTTAGTACTCCACTGACGACTATTTTTGCTTAAGGAAACAGCTGTTTTGTCCTTTTAACTAAGTCGTACATGTCACCCAACACATAGTTAATACTTCTCCGCAAGTCATTGCTCCCGACATGTAATACGATTGTCCGATATTTGCCTTCCATCTCCTCTTGCTTTCTCTCGATTTCCCTCAGCAGACCGTCAACTCTTATGCCAGGATAGCAAACTACCTCCGCCGTTGGATTTCCAGCATGTCTCACAATAGAGTCACCGACTATTAGGCAAGATTTCTCCTCTTCTTTTACTCTTTCTTCCCCATGCTCCCTCAGTTGACGGTTTTCATCTTCGAGCCTCCGAATGATATCTTCCACCTGTTGTAGCTTAATGCGTAGTTCCCGTGCTTCTTCTTGAAGCTGCTCCAGTTTCCTCTGATTTGCGGTGACGGTCTCGGCTTCCCTTCATTCCTTACATACCCAGGTTTCCTCGATGTTCATGTCCCTCTTCACTTTCTGGCAGCCAAAGTGGAACCACTTCGAGCAATTACTGCGCATAAGTCCGGTCCTCAGAACTTTAATACAGCTCCCACATCGTTCGTCCGCTACAGGTCCTGGATTAATCTCAATTCCCCCTATCACTAGTAAAGTTACTAATACAAAAATTACAAAATAACTCTGTGAAGTTTCCGTAGTAGCTTCACGCTGAC
The DNA here is from genome assembly GCA_030765055.1 of Mantis religiosa. Taxonomy (NCBI): domain Eukaryota; kingdom Metazoa; phylum Arthropoda; class Insecta; order Mantodea; family Mantidae; genus Mantis; species Mantis religiosa. The sequence goes on from CM060950.1 coordinate 440,388,951, forward strand.
TACCGGCTCCCCGTGAGCGCAGACCCGACCACATTCCGTTCCTCGCCCGGTAAATCACCAAGTCAACACCCATTGTCTCAACTCGTTTCTACCTGCCTCTCTACCTGGCACGTCCGATCTCCTCAAGCTCCAGACACCATACATTTCTTCACACTAGCCGTGTACAAGCTAAGGTATTAGATTGGTAGTCGGCATGAAAAACTCAACGCCACGGCCGGGATTTGAACCAAGGATCTACCGGCCTCCTTCCAGCCGCTCCTACCCATTGAGCCACCATGGCCAAACCACCGTCATGACACTAAATTCTCCAACTGACTCATATATTTCCCCGGGTCCCGGCCATGGCGTTGTGAACTCTATTAATCCAATACTTTAGCCTGTATACGGCTAGTGTGAAGAAATGAATAATTTCCACCAATTAACTTGATAATAACAGTTAAATGATGAAGCCTGAGACTCAAGTATTTATATGTAAGTCACCACAAACGGTGTATCTCGGATACGAGAGCCCCTAGTGGTTTACCGGGCAAATATATGAGTCAATTGGAGAGTTTAGTGTCATGTGAAGTTTTACACATTTTCGACTGAAGATGTTTACGAATATTCATGAAATTGCGATCTCAATTAATAATAAAATTTAAATAGTTTTCTTTAAAATATGTGAAGTGTCTGTTACAAATAATTATATTTGTGTAGTATCCATATGCTGGTTATGCACTGCATTACACCTTCATTCCATCATCTTGCCTATTTCTTCATGAAGTTGAGGATATTGTGACTTTGTTGGTTCGTGAAATGAAAAGTCCAATTGCACCACTCAAAAATGTTCTTTATTTCCACCGAAATACAATCGGAACACTTGCCGATTACACAGTTACGTAATGCACACAATTACAATTCACCAGTCAGTCCGTTACAGTTCCACTTTGCGTTCACAGTTACGTACACTCCTCCGATTCACGTACACAGTCTTTTCGTCCGTACACTAGCACGTCGCTCCTACGCGGCTCGCCAAGCACTGACTCAATTCACTCACTGCAGCCCTTTTTACACGAATATCGCCGTTTTCTCGAAGTGTCTCACTTCAGTGAATCACCGCGAAGGTTCCAGACGGCAGGGGAGGGGGAAAGAGGCGGCCAGCGACAAGTGACACTTCCGTAATCAACCCCTCAGTTAGTGGCTGAGATAGATGAGTGGGTGTGGCCCGTATGCCTCTGGTCCCTTCTCAGCTGTCGTTGGTCTGGCTTTCCGATAATTGGGTGACAATATTTATCATTCAAAGTTTAAAAACTGAGAGAAGCGTAGAGACAATGAAGCACAAGTTAAAATAAAAGTGAATCGGGAAGTTATTAGGGTGTCAATATCTTCTTGATTCACTTTTATTTTATATATGTCATTGTTTTCTTGCTCTGACTATATAATACCTTGCAGTTAACTTTGTAGACATTGTTATATATTACAAATATAAAATAACCATTATTTAATGCTCTTTTTGAAAACACAGCCAGAAGCAGTTTGCTTGAGATGCAGCAGATAGGTATATGTTGCTTGCTGTGAGCAAAGGCATTTATTATATTGCTTACTTCAAGTAAGCTAAACATTATAAAACTCCTAGGCTCAACAGCTGGGTTGGCAGTCGAGGTTGCAATTCCAGACATTTGTGCCAAAATTATTCCTTTCTACAGGCATTTGACATCTTATGAAAATATTCATCTGTACAAGCTCTGCAGTACTCATCAGCCCGCCTCGGTAGCTTAGATGGTAGCGTGTTTGCCTCACGTTCAATAGGTCCCGAGTTCGAATCTCGGTCAGGGTGAACTACCTGGATAAGGTTGTTTCCAGAGTTTTCCCTTATCCTTAAAGATGAATGTTGGGTAGTAAGCTCTATGGGCCCTGGACACATTTGAGCATCATTTCAACCATTTCATTCACCGGCCGATATGACTTAACGTTGGAGGATGTAAAATTACATTAAAAAAAAGTACTGATCAGTCCGTGTCTGTGGCATTTGTTTTTATGGTGTAAATGTATGTGTACAGGTTGTTAAAAAACAGAACCAAACGATTATAGCCATTGTGTAGTTTATAACTTAACTAGTCCAAATTTCGGTGTCGCAGCTTCAAAATTCTGTTAGGTATAATTTTATGCAGCATTAAATATTACATGTTTTTGTGATTAGGCAATGCAGGAACCACTGGTGTGCGAACCTTAAAAGTTGTTACTGGAACGCTCCGGCCATGAAAACAAAAACATTACTCCTTGCTCTTTATCAGTGACCGTAGTCTGCCTTTCAGGTAATGGGGCAAAGGGCAGTTATTTGTGCAAAAGTTGACAATTAACTTGGACAGTTGCAAGGTTGTCTTCAGTGTAAAACTAAACATTCTGTTCTAACAGGGAGGATTTTACGCGTACTTAACAAATCCAAGCAATTTGAAGTGCTATACGAATGCCGAAATGAAAGATATAGTTTTGATGGATGGAAGAGCTGAAGGGTGTTCAACGAACACACCATTAATTTAGTTTCATTCAAAATATTAATTGTAAAAATAGTTACATCAATGATATGTATTTGTTTAACTTCAGAGCATTTTGTTATGATCTTAATTGCACAATACTTTCAACCACTTACTGTAAATATCAACAGGTTCCTTTTCAATTACAAATGCTTTATTTAGTGTTATCAAACATGTGAAATAAAATGCTTGTCTCACTGTACAAGACATTTAGCTTTGGTTAATTTGTCTACGATTCTTGATGTTGCTTTTTGTTCTGTTTATTATTTAATGCTTCCATCCTCAACCTCACTAACATTAACTTCCCTCTAAAAGGTATAAGTTGCTTAGGTCCACCAGCTTATTTGCCATCATGGACTGTTATAACAGAATTTTGGAACACGTTAAACACCCATAAGCAATAGCTTCTTTATTGTGGTTTGATAACGCAAAGAAATTCTTAATAGTATCAAGCTACTGCGGAGTAAGGCGGTTATGTTTACAAACAGTTACAGCACGCGGCACGGTCTGTGACCTACACCTGCAAACTCCAACAGCGTGAGACACACGTCATTGTTCCTATCACTGCCTAAACCACACTCATTCTTGAGCATTTTTTGTGGCTCTATTGACTGTAAAAGCTATCTTAATGTGTCACATAGAAGCTGAGCAACTATTTCTATATGTTCGTTTGGTGTTGTTTTGAAACATCCTGTACATGGTTAATTGCATTAGTAGTGCATGACAGAGTATTGAGGTGTAATGACATTCGCTGACCAGTGCTGCATTCGTTTCTTGTTTCTTAGAAGAGTGAAATACTAGTATCTCACTATAGAGTAAGCGACGTAACACATATAGGGCATTTGGGAGCTGTGTCTGATATTAAAGGCTAGCCAATTATTACGAGGGCTGTTCAATACAGGATGATCATAATTTTTTTTTTACGGTCATAATTTTTCGTACTAAAATTGAACCTTATTATATTCTGTTAGCTTAATGTGAAACAAACACGCCGTAGTAGTTTCATTGTTGGTACTCCTGGTTCCCGCCCGTGAGAACCAGGTAAGTTCAGACATATTCAGTATCGCCTACCGCTGCAGTGGAGGTAACACGCAAGGAACAATGTGACTTTGAAATTCTGCTTTCGTCTCAACAAATCTTCAGTTGAGGCTTATACAATGTTACAGGAGGCCTATGGCGAGTCTGTTCTTCCCTACAGCACAGCTCGAAGGTGGTTTAAAACGATTAAAGAGGGGAGACAATTAATTTCAAAGGTGGACCCGGTGCTCTAGTTACTGCTCTTATGGAAGAAAACATAGACAAATTACCTTAAGATCACTTTCTGAAATACTGAACATTTCATTGGGTGCCACCCACACGTTGGTGATAAACATTACACTTGAGACGTGTTTGTGCGAGATGGGTTCCAAGACTGTTGATTCCCGAAAAAGAGGACATTCATATGCAGGTCTGCATGCAGTTAAAGTTGATGTTAGAGGAAGATCCGGAGTTTCTTTCAAACGTAATCACTGCTGATGAAACTTGTCTACATCATTTTGATCCTGAGAGCGAACAGCAAAGCTCAGTGTGGAAATCTCATTCATCACCAACCCCCAAAAAAGCAAGTGGTTGCTTCTGCTGGGAAAGTTATGGTCATCTCATTCTTTGATATTAGTGGAACGGTTTATCAGCATGTTGTACCTGCACACACATCAGTAACTGGACAATACTAAAGGGATGTCCTGAAAAGATTGCAGGTCCATATCAGACCAGATTTCCGCGAAGGGGGCTGGATGCTGCACCATGATAATGCGCGGCCGCATATTGCAAATGCCATTGCTGAATATCTTGCAAAAATCAATGTGAAGTGCATCCCTCACCCTCCCTATAGTCCGGATTTAGCCCCATGTGACTTTTTTCTATTCCCTAACTTGAAGAAACGCCTTCGTGGGAGGCATTATCCATCATCAGAAGCAGTGGTGAGGGCTGTGGAGGCGATTTTGAAGGATCTCTCAAAAATGGTTTCCAGTATGTCTTTGAAGACTGACAGAAATACTGGGACAAGTGCATCGCATTCAGGAGAGACTATTTTGAGAAGGATTATCATAATTATGAGGATGAGTAACGGTACGTTGTCAAACAAAAAATTGAGATCATTCTTTACTGAACATCCCTCGTATATGCAATACGGGTGCATACAAATAAAAAGTAACCTCAATGGTTAAAAATAAATTAGATATAGAGTAGTTAAATTATTATCAAACCCACTTGCAGCATCTCTCTACTGTGAGAGAAGGCCGGCAGTCACTGGGAACTTATTCTGGCAGAGGCAGACTGGAATCCTTACCTTATAATATATGCTTCTGCTCTCAAACATGTAAATATTCTCGCTCACTCCCTGAAGCTCAGTAGCAGGTGTTCTTGTGATTTCTTGCACAACGTATTTCCTAAGTTCCTGTAGTGTGCTAGGAGTAGAACGATACAAAACATGCCTCGAAAATGAAAGAGAAACAATAGTTCTGCTGACTTTGATTAAATATACCTGGACGACTAAAGTCCCAGACAATCCATCAGCAGTATCTACTACGAATCACAAAGGGATTTTGATTCCCTCTTCTTTCTTCTAGTCAAAAGCATTATATATATATATATATATATATATATATATATATATATATATATATATGTCTTCTGCATAGCAACATGTTTATATATATAACATGTTGCTATGCAGAAGACATGATTCGATGATGGTGGTGGTGCTGGTGGTGGTGGTGGTGGTGGAGTTTTTTGGGCGCACGACTGCGCGGTCATTAGCGCCCTTAACAATTACATTATTCTAAAAATTAGTTATAAAAATAAAGCTAAAAGATAGTCATCCTAAATAAAAACACACAGAGTATAAAATATACAAGTAAAACAAAGACTAAATGGCTAAAATTTACAACTAAATTCTAAAATTCACACTTAAAAGTAGCTGAAATGCTTTGGCCACCGCTTGTTCCTCGTCCGCCAGGATCCCTGCCAGGCTGGCCGGCAGCTGGAGAGACCGGCGGACATCTGCTAGGTAAAAACACATGGCAGACCGATAGAGTTCCACCGCAATGCGGACAATCTGGTGCAGGGCCCCCATTTAGCATAAAACTGTGGCTAAAAAAGCAGTGGCCAATCTGTAACCGAGCCAGCCACACCTCCTCACGACGAGAGGAACGGCAGGAGGTTGCCCAGGGTATCGGAAGGGCCTTGACCGATCGGAGTTTATTTCTGCGGAGAGCAGACCACTCTTCCCGCCAGCAGGATAACATACCTCTCTGCAGTATAATGCTAAAATCTTCCGATGTCACTTATTCTATGTAAAACCTGGGTTGTTTCGTTGCCGTCTTGGCTGCCAAATCCGCCATTCCATTCCGCTGCAAGCCTGCGTGAACAGGAACCCATGCACACACGACGCTAACGCCTGAGGCGTGTAAGGCGTGTAGGGTGTCCTGGATAAGCTGTACAATAGGAAGGTGGGTGTACAGCGCACGCAGGCTCTGGAGTGCGCTAAGGGAATCACTTAAGATAAGGCAATTACCCAATTTCCTCCGGCGAACATGTGAAAGGGCTCGGTAAGTGGCATAGAGCTCTGCATTGTATGTGGAACTGCTGCCATGGAGACCGAATGTAAGGGGTTCGGCTCCATGGACAAATGCACATCCAACACCAGCAGAACTCTTAGACCCATCGGTTAAAATAAGCTAAAATCCTTATAGCCTGATAAAAACTCTAAAAATAAACCTCGGATACTACTCGTCGGCGTCGTGGATTTGCTGTGAAGCACCATGCCGAGATCTACGTGATCTGCTGCACGCATCCAAGGGGGATAGTCTTTCGCCCTTAGGGAACAACCTAGGCAAGTCAAGTGAAAGTCTCCCAAGGAGTTCCCGGAAGCGAAATCCTGGCGGCTTAGGCCTGAGACGTGTGTTTCTGTAACGTTCGTCCAATGAGGTTTCAGAAAAAGGAGCACATGTAGGATGCGAAGGCATACTGTTTAACCCACAGCCATAATTTGCTAGTAATATCTCCCGCCGATGTTGCAGAGGAGGTTCTGCCGTTTCGGCGTAGAGACTTACGACTGGGCTGGTTGGAAATGCCCCAGTAGCTATACGAAGGCCGGAGTTAAGCAACGTGTCCAGTTTTTCCAGCACAGATGGTCGTGCTGAGCCATAAACGATACTACCATAATCTAATTTGGAACGGATGAGTGCGCGATAAAGTCGCAATAACACTGTACGATCCGCTCCCCACGATTTTCCGCTTAATACCCGCAAGATATTTAAAGATCGGTCACATCGGGCTTCCAGTTGTGCTATATGCGACGACCAACTAAGTTTTCTATCAAATATCAATCCAAAGAACCTCGTTTCATCTGCAAAAGGTTGTAGATCAGCGCCTAGCCGGAGCCTTGGAGGTAGCCGACTCTGCTGACGCCAGAAGTTAATACAGATGGTTTTCTCAGCAGAGAATCGGAAGCCGTTCTTTAAACTCCAAACCTTAAGCTTGTCGAAGGTGGTCTGAAGACGGCGCTCTAAAAACGAAGTGCGCTGAGATGTACAGTAGACGGCAAAGTCGTCTACAAATAGGCATGACGAGGCCCCCGGAAGTACACATTTCGAGATAGAATTAATCGCAATAGCAAACAACGTAACACTTAGTACCGATCCCTGTGGTACAGTTCTCTTGAACGAAAAGGTTCGAAAAAACCGAGCCAACCCATACTCGGAATACGCGGTCTTTCAAGAATTCCTGAAGGAAGAGTGGTAGGCGTCCACGTATATTCCAGGTGTGCAGAGTACGTAGCAACCCTGCCCGCCAACACGTATCATAAGCCTTTTCGAGGTCAAAAAATATTCCGACTGTTGGACAGTTTTTAAGAAAGCCGTTCATAATCTGTGTCGACAGGGACACAAGATGGTCCACTGTTGAACGGCGTCGTCGAAAACCACACTGGGTGTTATTCAGTAGGTTGTGCGTTTCCATCCACCATACCAACCGCCCATTTATCATGCATTCCATCACCTTGCAGACGCAACTGGTGAGGGAAATAGGACGGTAGCTAGACGGGAGGTGACGGTCCTTGCCAGCTTTCAAGATAGGTATGATGGTGGCTTCTCGCCACTTGTCCGGAAACGTGGCACCAACCCAAACACGGTTATAGACCTCGAGCAGGAATGCCTTACCTTCAGGTGAGAGATGTAACATTTGAACGTGGATTCCCTCCGATCCTGGTGCTGTCAGTCGCGATGATGAAAGAGCGTGTTCTAACTCTGCCAATGTGAAGAGGCGGTTATAATCTTCAATGTTTCTGGAACTAAACACGAAACCTTGAGATTCTACCGGAGTTTTAATTGAGAAAAACTCAGGAGCATAATTACTTGAGCTAGACACCTGAGCGAAAGCACAGCCGAAAGTGTTAGCCACGACAGACGGATCAACAACTCCTGCAGGTGTTTTTAGACCAGCGATTGGCAAGTGGGTTGATTTTCCGGCCACGCGCCTTAACCTATCCCATACAACAGATGAAGGTGTCCATTTGTTAAAAGATGAGACAAACTTGTTCCATGAGATCTTTTTGCTATCCTTAATTATTTGCCTAGACTTTGCACGCGCTTTCTTGTACTCAATTTGATTACTTAGGGTAGGGTGTCGTTGGAATACCCTCAGAGCACGTCTACGAGCACGAATAGCATTCCGGCAATTGTTGGTCCACCATGGGACAGGAAATCGACCAGGTTGGGTAGCCGAACGTGGAATAGACTGTTCTGCAGCGGAAAGAATTTTCTGTGTGAGATGATCGACTAGATCATTCACAGAATCGTGCTCGTTGTAATCGAAGACAGCCAACTGGGTGTAAAGGTTCCAGTTGGTACGATCAAAGCGCCATCTAGGGTTACGTGAGGGAGACACATCGTGTGCTAAGAGACTAAGAAGACATGGGAAGTGGTCGCTGGAGTGTAAATCAGAGATGACATTCCACTGTAATGAAACTGCTAACTGGGATGAACATACTGCCAAATCGATGTGCGAATAGGTGTTATAGGCGTCTGAAAGGAATGTTGGCTCTCCGGAATTCAGGAGAACCAAGTTATTGCTCTCCAAGAATTTTGCAATGAGGTGGCCTCTCGAACATGCCCGAGTTGAGCCCCATAGTGGGTAATGGTCATTAAAGTCTCCCACTATTAGAAATGGTGTTGAAAGTTGGGAAACCAGATCTTCAAGGTCAATTAACGAGAGGTCATCCGATGGCGGGACATATACATTGCAAATGCAAAATTCGATTGATGGCAGCTTAATCCTTACAGCTACAGATTGTAGCTGTACCGGATCTACAAATATGTCATCCCTGAGGAGCATTATAGTGCTCCCGTGAGCAGGAATGCCCTCTTCTGTGTCAATATCACACCGCAGTGGTGTGTAGCGTCGGATTTTAAACTTGTCTTGCGGTCGTAGCTTAGTCTCTTGTAAGCATACCATCAAGGGGTTATGCTTACTGAGCAAAAGTTCCAGTTCTGGTCGATGTGTTCTTAAACCCCGCACGTTCCATTGTATGATAGCCATTGGAACTATGGAGATAAGTTGTAAAAGTTGGTCTACATCAAGACGACTTTAACGGTGGCCGAATCAGCTTACCCTTTTTCTTCGGTGTAGGGCTAACACCTTTTTCGTCCGGTTTATCCTGGCACTTTTTTGTTGCCGTTCTTTGGCCGGTATCCTCTTGGTCCATCTCTTCTGCGGAGGAAGCCCCTTTCCCTAAAGAGAACTTAGGTTCGAGGGCTTCAAATTTATTGGACACAGAGATCGACGAAGATGACAGACGTCGATCCAAATCACCACCAGAAGGCTCTTCAGAAGAAGAGCTTCGGGATGTCCTAGAGGTTTTCTTCTTCCTGGCGATACGGGTCGAATCTTTAAGGAAATCTGTCCTCTGGTAACTGGTCTTAAGTACTTTAGGCGGCGGATCGTATATTACAGGCTCGTCATATTTAGAGGTAGAAGTCGACGGTTTGGCTTGGGACGGGGCTGAGGTTTTAGTTTTCTTCGTCCGTTGAGGCGATGTATTTGCCGACGCTGCTGATGGATTTGTGGACTTCCGTACTTGTATCGGGACAAGAACTCTATCTGATATGGTAGCCTCACCTGAACCGCAGGTTTGCGTTGCGATTTCTTTTCTAGGAACGGGTTTAGCTAAGACAGAGCTATAAGTACCGGACCTAGGGACGGAGGGCAGGCGAGTACGCAGGAGCTTCCGGGCGTCCGAGGATACCTTCTCCTTAACCCGGATTTCCTGTATTGCCTTTTCTTCCACAAAACGTGGGCAGTCTTTGGAACTAGATGGATGTTCCCCGGCACAGTTTATACATTTAATGGGCGAAGAGCACTCACCCTCATGTAAAGCCAAACCACAGCTGACGGATGCTGGAGATCCGTTACCCAGTTGACTAGTGTGACCATAACGCTGACACTTGTAGCACCGCAGGGGGTTTGGTATATAGGGCCTAACCTCAATACTCTCGTATCCTGCCCTTATCCTTTGAGGAAGGTCTACCCTATCAAAAGTAAGGAACAGGGTACGAGTAGGCAACAATTCCCCACGTTCTCTGCGCTGCACTCGGTACACACAAGTAACACAAGTTCCTGGTCTTTCAGGTTCTCCTGAATCTCCTCGTTGGACATACCGTCCAACATACGCGTGGTTACCACCCCGCGCGAGGAGTTCAGGGTCTTATGGATCGTAACGGTTATACGGTAACTCCCTAGCATGCTTGCCTTCAATAACGATGCTGCCTGGGAGTTAGAGTGCGCTTCAACCAGGAGCGTGCCGTTTCGCGATCGTATACAAGACTTGACAGGACCAGCAATTTTGTCCAATCCCCTCTGGATGGTAAAAGGGTTCGCTGTCGTAAACTTCTGGCCTTCTTCTGTATGACTAACCACCAAGTAGCGAGGACCACAAGACTCGACTACTTCTTTTCCATTATTACCACAATTTTTTAAATTTTTATTTATTGTAGGGTTTACCATTAGTATTGGTGTAAAATTCATTCCCCAGTGCTCCCCACCCACCACGGAGCCCAACAAGGGGTCATCCCAGTGGGATGACAGGGCTACACAGGGGATATAGCGAGCTCGCCGTCCCACTCACCCTGGAGTTCGGTACAATACTTAATCCTGGCCGATTGATTAGGGGTGGGTTAGTCCCTAACCTCCCGTTTAGGCGAAGCAGAAGCCAAAGTGGTGTACTAGAAATGCGTACCCTCCCCGAATTCAGAAAAACACGAGCTCGGATACGCATCCCTCAACCACCAGGACTAACCTTTCCACCGACACGGGTCTCCACGCACGGCCTACACGTGGGTGGGCCTGTTGACCATCTCCCTCAACTACGAAGAGCCCACACGAGGGAGACTGTTGGCTCGGGACCCCAGGTGCGCCAAACCCGTACCTACCGAAGTAGGCCCCTGGGGGGGACATGATTCGATCTGAAGAAAGTGTACATACACTGAATTCATAGTGTATGTGCAATAAGCATACATAAAGGGTTTCTGTTGTTCGCATATTTTCCGATATACCTCCTTGCTTCGCCATATAGAACAGAATTGCATTATTAGAGAGGGGAGTTATAAGCAGACTCCATAAGTTGATGACTTAAATGTTTTTGAGAAATATTCTGTAAAGAGACTCTTAAAGTGACAATAAAGACAAGAAGTTGTCTTAGACTCAGGTGTATTAACATTATTAACAAAAATAATACGAGGTACATCCAGAAAGTAAGTTCTGTTTGGTAATAAAATTCAGTTGTGTACAGATACAGAAAAATTATTTATTGCACAAAATTCTACTACTCCTAAACTGCTTTTCCACATAACTGCCGAAATTTCACAGGCATTTGTCATAGCGAGGCAAAAGTTTTTGTATACCTTCTTTATAGAAGTATGCCCCCTGTGTCTTCAACCAGTTGGAAACATTTTCTTTCAGCTCTTCGTCATTGTAGAAGTGTTGACCGCCAAGGAAAGATTTCAGATGCAAAAACAGATGAAAGCTGCTAGGAGTGAGGACAGGGCTGTACGGGGGGCGGTCAAACACGTCCCAGCCAAATCCCTGTACGATGGTTTTCGGCGCATTTGCAGTGTGTGGTCGTGCGTTGTCGTGAAGAAACACAACACCTTTTGACATCGCAAATTTTCCGAAAAATTTCAATTGGTTTCACTTTCCTAGCATTCAGAAAACGAATCACAGATCTGATTTCACAAGCGGCAGGATTTTCAATCAACACCGACATTGTAAACAAGCACAACAATACGTACGTGACTGACAGCAATCTCACAATGGTGCACGTTTCTTCTCCTTGATACAGAGTATTTAGCATGCATGTGCGGAACTGCGATCGCAGCGCTGCAGCGGAGATAAATTGAAACAGAACTTACTTTTGGGACGCCCCTTGTAACTTACTGTATACATGGTATAACTCTTATTTAGGTAGAAAAAGCGGTATAAGAACCCAAAGATATTAGATGAGCTAAAAGTGGATTAAGAAATTGAGTGTATCGATCAGCACTTGAGAAACTTTGTGGGTTAACAACAGTTGTTTGTGAGTCTTAAATGCATGCAGAATTAGCTAGGGAACATTTTCACAGTTAAGTTCTGTAAGTTAATATAATGGGAGTGTGAGCAATGCCAGTAGCAAGGCCCATCAAAAGAATGTCTCTCTATTACCAAACAACAAGATGCTACATAACATTTTCTCTAGCTCCTTCTCCGTTTTACATAGCACAAACTTAGCAGAAATGGAATATCTGTGAAAGAGTAAGGAGTTGAGCAAGTTGTGTGTCTGCAATATATATTTCCCAGAACTTTACTGTCAAAACATATAAACATGAAAACTTATAGCAACTGTATATCTTATTTAGTAATTATATACTTTGGAAAGTAATGAGAAAGAGGTTTGAAGACATAGAAATTCAAAAACTTTTTGGTGGGATAATGGAAAAAAGCTCTTTGGTAGATTATTTACCATTGAAGGAATGATGGGAAAGGGAGAAATATGTGGATAAGATAGAAGGGAAGCAATAGCATGGCTAAGAACTGGTGTTCGGAGGCTGAGAGAATTAACAAAAGGTATCTCACAGAGCCAGCGTCCTATTTGTGGAGGGAAGGAAGATATGGAGCATATGATCTTTGAATGCCAAGGAACGGATTTATGCAGAAAACAATTATTGGGGCAGAAATGGGAGAAGGTGGATAGGAGAACAGCATTAAGGAGGCTTTTTAGTAAGGAGGGAAGAAGTTAGGTAAATTTTTAGGTAAACTTAAGACAAAATGGACTTTGGTTAGGTCAAAGGGAAGCAAAATTTATAATATATTGAAATTACTAATACTATCACATGCATAAGTTAGCTATGAATGTACAAAGCCAGACATTGACAATGAGTGCTAATTATTCCCCTTATAAGTCATATAGTATAAGGTTGCAAAGTATAATCTAGATAGGCCTATGACTGCTCATTAGTACACAGTGTTCATTTTTATCTGTAGTTTTACCGTGCAAAATTTGACGTCATCGATAGCACTGCTGATGGAGCGAGTTTATATACAATTCCCCTAGCAGCTTGCGATCATATTAGATGTGTTGACAGCAGCTTTGAGGTCTCTCTCTACCGGCAGATATATATATACTATTTGAGAGGTGGGTCTGCCTGCGTAATATAAAGGTGCGTAATTTTACCTGGTTCGTAGATACAATAACTGTTTATAAAAAACTGTATACTGCAATGCAATGCAGTGCAAAGCAAATTATGCAGCCATAAAATTAGACCATGAAGAATATACGAAATAAGTCAATGAACACTTATTTCACAATGAACATCTGAACGTTTATTAATTTGATACAACTGATCACCCGCGAAGCATTGGTTAGTAATGCTCGCCATGAAAGCTTCAAGTCTTACAAAACGTAACACATTTATGATGCAAACAAAAGTATGTCAATTTGACAACATTACGCTCCCAGGGACTTGTCTGAATGCTGGATAGCTTTGCATAAACTCCTCTATGCAGCGGTTTAAATTATAATTATATGTCGCACCAATTTTAATGCCAGTACGAAAGTAGCATTCAACCATGAAGACGCGGTGCTCTGTGTTCATATCCAGGGGAAGCTGGTTGTATTAGTTATTAGCAAAACCACACTGAGAGCACTGCAATTTGTTTACTGTTCCGCAAAAATTACCGGTTCTTCTCCGTAGAGGACACTATGATTTAAAGATAGACCCGCCAGTCAACTATGACGCCATTCTTGCTCAATCAGAGAGTAGGAAATAACAAATAAAAATGAACACTGTGTATATTTTGGGGTTGAATGGAAGGGTAGCTTATCGTTTATGTTAGTTTCTAAGATCTAAATATACTGGTGTTGCATATATCGACGTCTGCTGGATAAGTGCTAGTGTCAACCCCAGCAGATGCCATTTTGTAAACTTGTTACAAAAAAATAAAATAAATAGATATTGTGAATGTTGGCCAGAAACATTCTTCTTGTACAGCGCATACAGCTGATGGGTTACTCAGTTTATTGCAGAGATTTTTGAGGATACAATAATTAGTAAGGGTTTATGGCCTACTTGATCCCCTAATTGTACATCATGCAATTATGAGGTATACAAAACCAGTCCCCACAGTTGAGAAGAATTAAAACAAAATATCGGGTCAGAAATTAATGCTACTTTGGAAGCGGGACTAATGTTTGTGAGTGGAAAATGCTGTAGATTGTGTTGCTGATGGACAGCATTTCCTTAGATATGTTTTATGTTTATTGTGATAATTGCTAATGGGATTTGAGTCCACGCATGTGTGACCAGCAGACAGGAACTGCACCTGCTGGCCAAGTTTTACAGCACACATACTTTACAAATAAAATCATGCTAAATGAACAGACTTTTATTTTGTGTGATTATTGCAAGCTGCTTGAGCTTGAAGATCCTTCAGTTGCTTGAATAACATTTTTTGCAAGCTTTTTCCAAATCTCTTCCACCCTATAACAAGTCCAATTCGAAGGAGATTCTGTAAGTTCAGCAAAGAGGTCCTTATTTGACCAGCAGACAGGAACTGCACCTGTTGGCCGAGTTTTACAGCAGTTTTTGTGTGATTATTGCAAGCTGCTTGTGGTTGAAGAGCCTTCAGTTGCTTGAATAACATTTTTTGCAAGTGTCTTCCAAATCTCTTCCACCCTATCACAAGTCAAATTCGAAGGAGAGTCTGTAAGTTCAGCAAAGAGGTGCTTATTTTCAGTAAAGAAGAGTTCTGTAACAGAAACAGGTACAAAGCATTTGATTAGAATTAATCTGGCACTAAATGCAGCATATAACATGTTTCTAAATAGAATTGATAGGATGATTCACGAATTCCAAGCTCCTTATTATTCGCAGGAAATCAAGAAAGACAAAACTGAAAGAAAATTCATGTTGGCAAATTTAAAAAGCTGCTTGGGAAATGTACGAGGGCTGCTCAATAAAGAATGATCATAATTTTTTTACGGTCATAATTTTTCGCACTAAAATTCAATGTTATTATATTCTGTTAGCTTAATGTGAAACAAACACGCCATAGTAGTTTCATTGTTGGTACTCCTGGGTCCCGCCCGTGAGAACCAGGCAAGTTCAGACATCGAGATTTAACTGTATTGGAACTGTATTTTAACAATGAAGAAATAGATGTACTTAACCAAGGCCTAAAAACATGTATAACATACTCCAGCAACCCGGATGAATTCATTGCAGATATAGAATTAGCAGTAGAAGGCTTGGAAACCATGGACAAAAATATAATTAGGAAAAAATCAGCTCCTATATTGGAAAACTTAATAAATAAAAAGCCAATAAAACATTTGAAACAAATTCAGATAATTAAATCTTTAAGGAAAAAGGATGTAATCTTCTCAAGGGCTGATAAAGGGAACAAAATAGTAATCTTAGATACAGCTACATACAAAGAAAAAATGTTAGAGTTACTACAACAAAAAGAATTCCAGGAAATAGATTCTAATCCACTCAACCGATGCATAAAAGATGTACAAAAAACCATCATTAATAGTAAAATTTTAACAACTACAGAACAAAAAACTATCAAACCAGACAACCATACACTTGCAAGAATATATGGTTTGCCTAAAATACACAAACCCAACATACCCATGAGACCCATTGTAAATAATATAAACACTCCTACTTACCTTCTGGCAAAATGGCTAACCAAAAAATTTCAGTCCTTTCCACAATTCCATACTCTGAGTATAAAAAACTCTTTAGACCTGGTAGAAAAAATTCAAAATCTTAAACTAAAACCTCATGACACTTTAGTATCCTTTGATGTCCGCTCCCTCTTCCCTAGCATTCCATTAGACAAACTTTTGATTCAACTGAAAAAATGGCTAAATTCTATAAACCTGGATGCCAATGCAATAGAAGAATATTTGGCAATGACTGAATTATGTATACATCAAAATTATTTTGTCTTCGATGGAAAATATTATAAACAAATTTCAGGACTAGCTATGGGAAGCCCGCTATCACCATTTTTGGCCAATCTATACATGAGCTTGTTCGAAACACATATTACTAAAGCCTTCCCTCATATGTTTAAAACATGGTACAGATACGTAGACGACATCTTTGCAATAGTGCCCTACAAACTAATAGATGATGCTTTGAAACTACTCAACCTGCAAGAACCCAGCATACAATTCACAGTAGAAACTGAAGAGGACTGTACTCTACCTTTTTTGGACCTTAAAATCACAAAAAGCAATGAAAAACTAGAATTTGGCATTCATAGAAAAGCAACACACACAGATAATTACATCAAAGCAAATAGTTTCAACCCAATTCCACACAAACATGCAACCATCAACAGTCTGACACACAGATTAGTAAATCTACCTCTCAGCCAGCAAGAATATCAAAACGAATACCATCAAATCTTAAAAACTGCAATTAAAAATGGATATGGAAAAAACCTTGTAGATAAAAAACTAAAATTATTCAAACTTCAAAAGAAATTAAAACAGATCACAGCTCTCACACCAATAAAACAAGAAACTAGATTTGCTAAATTTACTTACCACCCCTGGGCCACAAAAAAGTTCCAAAAAATATTCAAGAAATACAATATAACATTGGCACCAAAAAACAATTACAACATTAAAAACCTACTTCACAGTAATAATACTGATAAGATAAAACCAGAGGAAAAGTCAGGCATTTACAAGATTAAGTGTAAAGACTGTGAAAAAATTTACATAGGGAGGACAAAAAGAAACATAGGCACTAGAAAGAAAGAACACTTCAGGCACTTAAGATACAAAAATATTGATAAGTCCGCAATAGCAGCTCATTTCTGGTCTGAAAATCATGAAATTGAAGATAGCACAGAATTACTAAAATACGTACAAAAACATAGTGAACTCGTCATATGGGAGAGGATATACATAGAAAAACATAAAAACCAACTAATGAACTTTGAAATCCCGCTAGAAGAGAATCCCACATTTCAGTTCATCACTAAATCAACAGATGGCAGCAACAACCCCAGAATTACCCACACCGCTGGATCTAGCGTTAGTCGCACAAGAGCCGTAGATGCAAACGAAGATTTGCGAAACATGTCCTCAAAATAGGTACGAAAGTGAAGCAGATGTGTAAGAAATACGACTCATCTAAAATTTAATAAGTTCAGACATGTTCACTATTGCCTACCGCTGCAATGGAGGTAACATGTGAGGAACAATATGTGGCCTTAAAGTTCTGCTTTCGTCTCAACAAATCTTCAGTTGAGGCCTATACAATGTTACAGGAGGCCTATGGAGAGTCTGTTGTTCCCTACAGCACAGCTCGAAAGTGGTTTAAAATGTTTAAAGAGGGGAGACAACCAATTTCAAAGGAAGGTGGACCCTGTGCTCCAGTTACTGCTCTTACTGAAGAAAACATCAACACTACTGCTGCCATTGTGAGAGAGGATTGACAAATTACCTTAAGATCACTTTCTGAAATACTGAACATTTCATTGGGTGCCACCCACACGTTGGTGATAGAAACATTACACATGAGACGTGTTTGTGAGCGATGGGTTCTAAGACTGTGGATTGCCGAACAAAAGGACATTTGCATGCAGATCTGCATGCAGTTAAAGTTGATGTTAGTGGAAGATACGAAGTTTCTTTGAAACGTAATCACTGCTGATGAAACTTGGCTACATCATTTTGATCCTGAGAGCAAACAGCAAAGCTCAGTGTGGAAATCTCCTTCATCACCAACCCCCCAAAAAGCAAAAGTGATATTCATAGAATGGTTTATCAGCATGTTGTACCTGCACAAACACACACACACATCAGTAACTGGACAATACTACAGGGATATCCTGAAAACATTGCAAGTCCATATCAGGCACAAAAGATCACATTTCCATGAAGCAGACTGGATGCTGCAGCAAGATAATGTGCGGCCACATATTGCCAAAGTTGTTGCTGAATATCTTGCAAAAATCAACGTGAAGTGCATCCCTCACCCTCTCTATAGTCCAGATTTAGCCCCATGTGACTTTTTTCTATTCACTAACTTGAAGAAATGCCTTTGTGGGAGACATTATCCATTAGCAGTGGTGAAGGCTGCAGAGGCGATTTAGTAGGATATCTCAAAAAATGGTTTCCAGTATGTGTTTGAAGACTGAGAGAAACACTGGGACAAGTGTATCGCATTCAGGGGCGACTATTTTGAGAAGGATCATCAAAATTATGAGGATGAGTAAAGGTATGTTGTCAAAAAAAATTGTGATCATTCTTTATTGAACAGCCCACGTAATATTACCCGGCCCTCATCAACAAAAATAAACTGCTGTGATAAAATTATAAAATAGAAGTATTTAGAAACAGTGGTGCTTCATCAATAAAAGCTATTTAAACCACTTGTCAAACTATAACACTTTAGCTCCACTTACATTTTTAAGAATAAAAAGAGAACTATAAACTTTGAAATACCAATAGTTGATGTCATCATTCAACTCGTTGAACAGTGCCAGGAGAGGGAGGCAGTCACCTGAAGAACCAGTCGAACATCAGCTGATGATGAGGACGCCTGTTCGTCGAAACATGTTCTAATTGTAAATGTAAGTGGAGCTAAAGTGTTTTTATAGTTTGACAAGTAGTTTAAAAAGGTTTTATTTTTTTATAAACTGCTGTGACTGAAAAATAGGTACTGTGGACAAATGAAAAGTAACTTTGGCTTTAGACTTAAGAAACACAACATACAATAATTTTAACACAACTTACACTGTCCTGCAAAAATCTTTTTCTTTGTTTTCATGTTTCTATTTCATAAGTTTATTTTCAATCATACAATATATACGGTTGGTGTTATTGAAGATCACATCAGAAGTAATTATAATGGATAAGATACAAATAATTACAATGATACAATTAGTGGTACTAGACACATCAATATTAATAAATGGTAATTAATAATTATGATCAAATAATAATAATAATAATAATAATAATAATAATAATAATAATAATAATAATAATAATAATAATAATAATAATTTAAAATGATGCACACAAAACCAGGTGTAAGTTACACACAACATATTATTGCATACAAATAATTGTTGTGTATCATTGATAACAAAACAACCAGTTAACAAAAAAGTAAAGTACATAAGTAGGATACTTCTAAATTTATTAAAGTTATAACCATTTCAGAAGAATAATGATCAGTGGCGGCTTCTGAGATAGTGCTGCTGTGCCATGGCACAGAAAGAAAGAAAGAAAGAAAGAGAAATGTATAGGAATTGCGCAAAAAATTGTTTGAGTATCTGCTCCCTCATGTGAATAGGGGAGTTCAACACAAGCGCTCTGTCCTGGTTGTTTTCCGTGGCTTGGCACCGATTCCAGAAAGGCACCATCTACGCTCATAAGCGCCTGTGTTAAAAAGCTCATAAGCGCCTGGGAAAAAGTGGTGCCGAGTTTTCTCTGGTGCCTAACTTACGCTTAATCCGTTAGAGTGCAGTAAAGTACGGGACTTAAGATAACTGTCTCTGTCGCAAAATCGTACACGAACGCTAAGTATCACATTCTCCATGAACTGTATTATTAAACTTTTACTGTACTTGTTACACCTGTGCGTAACAAGAGTACGGATGTAATAAATATCTATTTCTGTTTTCCTGTACTTTCTGTTTGGTACAGTATATTATAAAATGGGAAGGATTATTGATAAGATTACCTAATCGTTCGACATTGCTACACATATTTATATTTGAACAACTCTTATTTATTTATTTATTGATTTAATTTACTCAATTATTCATTCATTCATTTATTTATGGCACCGTATAACAATGTCTCACCGGCCATCCCTGATAATGACACTTTATATATGTAGCATAACTACATCTTCGTTAATGTGTTTAAGACTAATTAGTACTGTTGTTTAAAAATTCCTGTGAATTGTAAAAGCAGTGTGTTAGTAGATATTTATTGAGTCATTTCTTAAACAGTTTTATTTTAGACAATCCCTTTAGATCTGTTGGTAGTACATTAAAATATTTAGAACCTGCATTAATTGTATTTTTATTACCAAAGGTACCCCTGTATGAACTCAGAAAAATGTCATTTTGTCTGTGAGTAAAATAAGTATATACATCTTTGTTTAGTTGAGGGGATTCACTTGATGTTTTAACATACAAAATAGTGAAGAATACATATATACAAAATAACGGAAGTATTTTAAGTTGCTTAAAGTATGAGATGCAAGACTCCAATCTGCTAACTTTAGACATAGCTCTTTCAGCTCTTTTTTGGAGCAAGATCTGCATGAAGGAAGTTTTAGGCATAAAGAATATAAAGAAGTTTATATTCTAGAGTTCTTGGGCTTCAAGCCAGGTATATAGATGATTAGTCATTGCCGTTTCGGGAACATACATCTCTTCTATCATCAGGATGATGAGACGAGAGAAAGACAAACTCAACTTCAAAGTTCCGGGGGTTCACCCCCTGTGAATGTGGGATGCTGTTTGCAGGACATTAAAGAAGTTTGTAGATAAAATTAAAAAAGAGACGAAACCATTCATTACAAAGCCAAGCAGGGTATTTTATGGCTTAAAAGTGAAAACATTCAAACAACAATAAATGGGTGAACCATAAAATTGCAGAGAGAGGGTAGAGGAAAAATGACATCATTAGAAGAACCACATTCAAGATAATATTAGTATTTCAAAGATAACAATAGTGAGTTCGTTCAATGACACATCATTTACACTTTTGTAATATGGGACGTGTTTTATCACAAATCTGTCATTACCTGTAAATGACTGCAACATCGAAGATGTGATTGAACATAAATTCTTAGAAATATTTCTTGATAGAAAACTAACATGGGCAGGACACATAAATCATATTTGTGATAAAGTAAGTAAAGCTATATATTTGTTACGTTACTTCAAAAATGTCTTTGATGTAAAAGGGCTTAAAATTATTTACTATGGAGTCATATATCCACATTTACTATACGGAATTGAAATTTGGGGCTGTGCTGTTGCAACGCATATGAGAAGGTTATTTCGATTGCAAAAATGGGCCATCAGAATTATTTACAATTTGAGTTCCCGAGAATCATGTAGGGAAATATTTAAGGATAAAGGAATATTAACAGTATATTCTCTGTATGTTTATAAAGTAGTAACTTATGCAGTACAAAAGGAAAATCTTAAAAATAGTAATATTCATAGTCATAACACTAGGCACAAGGACGATTTTTTTAGGCAAAGTTATAATAAGAATATTTCTGACAGGGATCCAAATGTGATGGGCTTATTGCTTCACAAAAAATTGCCAGCACATCTAAGGTCTTGTAAAGGCAAGCAATTCAAGGGTGCTCTGAAGAAGTACTTGTTAACAAAAAGTTTGTATTGTATTAATGAATTATAATCATTGTACCACATGAATTTATTCCTTAATTTGTAGTACATATGACATGCTGAATTTATTCCTTAATTTGTAATTAAATACAATTGTATTTATATATGTATTTATATGTATAAAATTTGACAATGTCAGAAACTGCAAAGCCTATTGACAATAAATTATTATTATTATTATTATCATCATCATCATCATCAACGTAATGCTGACTGCTGAAACTTGGAGACTGTTACACTACTGTTGTGTTTTTGAGGAATTTTGTGGAAGTAACTAAGACTTGAAGACTGGATCTTTGTTCTCCAAAACAAAAATATTGTTTAGAAAACCATGAAATTGATCCCAAACCTCTAATATTCCCATTTTACATAAATGTAAGAGATTTAGTGTCTCACATACTAAATTGTTTAGCTGCAGAAATGTGTTTCAATCTGTTTTAACTGGTTCATTTTCAATGATACAACTGAAAGCATCATAGTAATATGAAGGATAAGCTTACCTTTGTTATGGGCATGCAATATGAAATCGTTGATCATTGTGCAAGTTTTTACAGCAGACTCCATCAATGCCCATTCACAGTAGAAGTACTGTGTGTTAGTGGCTTTGTTTACAGCGATGACTACATATTTTCCCTCTTCCAAACATTTCTCTACCATGAAATGTTCTGGTGCTTTTTCTTTTAAATAATTTAATATTTCATCTCGTTTTGCAAACAGCTTGCCATAACTTACAGATGCTCTTGCAAAAATCTGAAGGCAGCTCTGTCTCATACATTTATTCACCCAAGATCTCAATTCATTTTGCATAAAGTCATCATAAAACATTATTTTCAGATCACTGACGGATTTTTTCTTCTCCTGAAAAATCAAGTAGAGAAATGTGTTACACTTGTTTAGTTTTATATTACTTCTACAAACTATTCTTCCAAAAGTTTCTTTTTCTCTCTGAGATAAACCAGAGCAGTAGTTTCATTACAATTTTATTGATGGTGCAAAGTGGATAAAGGAAACTGAATTAAAAGCTGTCACTACGAGGGCTGTTCAATAAAGAATGATCATAATTTTTTTATGGTCATAAATTGGATCACTCAGTTTCTCTCTCAACGTTTCTGTGTTACAAAATACAATGACAGTACATCCAAATTCCGACAAAAATGGGCCTACCACAAGGTGCAGTACTGAGTACAACCTTGTTCAACATCTACATCAATATCTTCACTCGGCCGTATCAAACACAGAAATAAAGACAGCACTTTTTGCAGATGACATGATCATGTGGACATCTTCCCCACAAATACGGAAATCCAAAATTTCAATGGAAAAGGCTCTGATACTATTGGAAAAGTGGACTGACAACAATTTGATGAAAATAAATACTGATAAAACAACATTCCAAATATTTAGCTTAAAAAATAAAATCCCTAAATTAAATCTGCAGTTCAAGAAAACAAACCTGAAACAAACATATGATACAAAATATTTAGGAACAATTTTTGATTCAAAATTATCTTGGAGATATCATGTAGAAGCAGTAGTAAACAAATCAACAACAAAATTTTCAATTTTGAAAAGATTAGCTGGAGTCAAGTGGGGCAGTAATCGGGAGACACTGAACACCACATACAAAACATTCATCAAGCCAATACTTCTTTATAATGCAGAGGTAATAATTACAGCAAACAGTTCTAACATAAATCACCTAGAAGTATGCCAAAATCAGGCCCTGCGACTAATAACCGGTGCAGCAAAATCAACTCCAATCATGGCAATGCAAGCCTTAACTCGGAACTATCCAATACATCTAACTTTAGAGGAGCAGGCACTAATACAACATGAAAAAATGTTGCGGTTAAAAACAAAATGGGAGAACAAATTACTGCAACTATTCAAGATGAAAAAACAAACAAGTTTCCTACACAAAGTTACGGAATTAAAAACAGATCGGAATCTTCCTAATTCTAAAGAAAACATTTTAATCAAAGAAAACCCACTAACTTTTGAACCAATTAATATTCAATTAGATTTAGAACAAATAATTAGAAAATCTGTACTAAAAGCACTAGCATTAGAAACTGTGAACACCCACCTGAAGAATGGTTACATATCTACACAGATGGATCTAACCTGGACAACAACTCAGGAGCAGGAATTAAGTGTGCACTGTTCTCATTCTATCAACCAGCAGGATACCACACAACAAATTTTGATGCAGAAGTAACAGCTATTCATATTTCACTCCAACACCTTCTATACAGAATAGATCAATTCAAAAATGCTGCCATACTTTCTGATTCTAAAGTAGCATGTGCAATAAGTTCATATAAAATAAGGTCAATCCAAATTGAAGAATGTTACAAAATGATCCAACAACTTCAAAAACTACAGAAAAGAATTATATTACAGGGGATACCTGCACATTGTGGAATTGCTGGAAATGAATCAGCTGATTTCCTCACCAAAAAAGGTGCAAATTTAATTCAGAACAAAAGTAATAAAAAGATTAATCAAAAGCAAATATAAAAACAAACAAAACCGATCAATATCTAACAAAGCCAAAGATAAAAAATGCAACATTTTAATTAAAAATCCAGAAATTATTCCAGAAATCCACATAAAGCTGCAGTAGCAAATTTTAAATTACTTACGGAACATGATTATTTGGCCAAACACTTACACAGAATAGGAATTTATACAAGTCCAAATTGTCCTCTGTGCAACAAAGAAGAGGAAATGACTGAAGAACATCTTTTAACCTGTGAAGCCCTACCTGCCGCACCCACTACACAGAAATATTGGAGAGCAAGAGAGCTAATGGCTTCATTGCCAAAGCATGTTACAGGAGGCCTATGGAGAGTCTGTTCTTCCCTACAGCACAACTGAAAGGTGGTTTAAAATGTTTACAGACGGGAGACAATTTCAAAGGAAGGTGGACCCAGTGCTCCAGTTACTGCTCTTGCGGAAGAAAACATCAACACTGCTGCTGCCATTATGAGAGAGGATCGATGAATTACCTTAAAATCACTTTCTGAAATACTGTCCTTTCATTGGGGGCCACCCAAACATTGGTGACAGGAACATTACACATAAGACGTGTTTGTGCGTGATGTGTTCCAAGACTGTTGATTCCCGAACAAAAGGACATTCGTATGCAGTTCTGCATACAGTTAAAGTTGATGTTAGAGGAAGAATCGGAGTTTCTTTCAAACGTAATCACTGCTGATGAAACTTGGTTACATCATTTTGATCCTGAGAGCAAACAGCAAAGCTCAATGTGGAAATCTCCTTCATCACCAACCCTCAAAAAGGCAAAAGTGGCTGCTTCTGCTGGGAAAGTCATGGTCATCTCATTCTTTGATATTCATGGAATGGTTTATCAGCATGTTGTACCTGCACACACATCAGTAACTGGACAATACTACATGGATGTCCTGAAAACATTGCAAGTCCATATCAGGCGCAAAAGACCACATTTCCGTGAAGTAGGCTGGATGCTGCACCATGATAATGCACGGCCGCGTATTTCCAATGTTGTTGCTGAATATCTTGCAAAAATCAATGTGAAGTGTATCCCTCACCCTCTCTATAAACCGGATTTAGTCCCATGTGACATTTTTCTATTCCCTAACTTGAAGAAACACCTTTGTGGGAGGCATTATCCATCATCAACAGCGGCGAAGGCTGCATAGACGATTTTGAAGGATCTCTCAAAAAATGGTTTCCAGCATGTCTTTAAAGACAAAGTATAAACTTGAAAGAAGCGTAGGGACAGTGAAGCACAAATTAATACAAAATTGAATCGAGAATATATTGACACATTGCTTCACTCACACTGTTTATTCACAGGACTGAGTCGAGTATCAGCTGAGGATAGGAGCAAGAGCTCTTGAAACATGTCCTGTGAATAAACAGTGTGAGTGAAGCAATGTGTCAATATATTCTCGATTCAATTTTGTATGTCTTTAAAGACTGGCAGAAACGTTGGGACAAGTACATCGCATTCAGGGGAGACTATTTTGAGAAAGACCATCAAAATTATGAGGATGAGTAAAGGTACGTTGTAAGAAAAAATTGTGATCATTCTTTATTGAACAGCCCTTGTATATATTCGCTTTGAAATTCCATGATTTGCAAAACACAATTTAATAGCAATAGCACCTTAACAAAATGACAAAAATATTGGAAAACTCAAACTAATAACAGTTATATGACATGAGAGCCCGCTGCCTCTTACATGTGTATGATAGATGTTGACAGTATTAGCAGGGATAGTTGTACAGGCAAAGAGAGGCTGTTACTTCCAATTCCTGCCTGCCTCACATTCAATAGGTCCCAAGTTCGAATCTCGGTCAGGGTGAGTTACCTGGATAAGGTTTTTTCCAGTGTTTACCCTTATCCTGAAAGACGAATGTCGAGTAACTCTAAGCTCTATGGACCCTGGGCTCATTTGCGCATCATTTCATCTATTCCATTCATCGTCCAATATGACTTAACGTTGGAGGACATAAATTACAAATTGTGGTTATATTATAAGCTAACTCTCCTTTCTGGACAGTCTGCAGTTATCGTTTTCACAGCAAGTGGTCTGCACGCCCCAGTCTGATGTCAAACACAGTAGGTTGCAGAAGTAGCATAAAATGTACCGAAGAGGGAAGAAACTGCACCAGAAGAGAGAAAAATAGTGATTAAACTACATAATGAATTCAAAACATTTTCAGAGATATCTCAGATAGCGGGGAGACCTCGGTCAATGATTCAATCCATCACTGACAGTGCAGGAACCAGAAAATCTGTTTTAAATACACCCAGGAGTGGTCGACCTAAAGTCCTCAAGGTTAAAGATGAAAGCAGCATTCTTCGCTGCATTAAAAAAATCCATGTATGACTACTCTTCAGATTGTTGCTGAATTGCAGAAGGCAGGAATTAATGTTTCAGCGAGCACTGTGAGAGCTGTATACAATAAGAAAAGTTACAATGGCAGAGTAGCGTGTAATAAGTTTTATGTTAGCCCACAGAACAGGAAAAAAAAAAAAAATGCCTAGAATTCGCTCGTAAGTACCATGATAAGGGTGTGGACTTCTGGAAAAAAAGTTGTATGGACAGATGAGAGCTCATTCAAGGTATTTGGTGCGGATCGCAGTTGCGAAGTTTGGAGGAAAAAAAAAAAAAATGGAGCTGGAGCCAAAACTTCTTGTTTCCACAGTAAAGCACAGCGGAGGATCCATCCTTGTCTGGGGTTGTATAAGAGCATCAGGTGTGGACAATCTTTGTGTTATCAAGGGAATAATGAATCACAGGAAGTACATGGGCATTAAGCAAAAGTTACATGCAAGTGTGGAGTAAATAGGACTGCAAGAAAACTGGATGCTTACGGAGGTCAATGATCCAAAACATACTGCGCTTAATACACGACTGTGGATATTGTACAATGTTCCATAACAGCTTCATACACCTCCCCAATCTCCAGTTATTAATCCTCTTGAACAAGTGTGAAGTATCCTTGGATAAGGTATCAGAAAAAGGGCAATTTGCAACAAAGAAGCACTGAAAACTGCTCTTTCAGAAGAATGGAACCAAATACCAAAGGTGGAGGTTAAAAAACTTGTCATTCTGTACCAAGAGATAAACAAAATGTTACTGTTAAAAAAAAAAAAAAAAAAAAAAAAAAAAAAAAAAAAAAAAAAAAAAAAAAAGTTTCTCAAAACACACAAATTATATCAATATTTTTTGTGGCATTATCCACTTCCAAGATATTGTTAGTTATTGGTTTAAATTTTCATTTACTTCTTTATCCCAGTAATAAATGCAAAGATTCGAATATTAAAGCATTCCCCTTTCTAAAATGTTGACTATCAATGACTCCTACTTACACCTATGTACCATAAAATTATAATGAAACCATTTTTGCAAACATTACAATAAAACTAAATTTTCTAAGACTAGGGTTTAGAAGATTGGAAAGAGAAAGTTGTGTGATGTGTTTTCTTTTTTGAATTTGCTTATCTCACAAATTATATATGAAAAAGATTGCTTTTTTTTCAACTACAATATACACAGTGTTCAATTTTATTCGTTATTTCCCGCCCTCCAATTGAGCAGGAATGATATCATAGTTGACTGGTGAGTCTATCTTGAAACCATAGTGCCCTCTACAGATAAGAAACGATAATTCTTGCGGAACAGTAAGTAAATTACAGCGCTCTGAATATGAACACAGAGCACCGAATCTTTATGGTTGAATGCTACTTTTGTACCAGCTTTAAAATTGGTGCGACATATGAATATAATTTAAACCGCGTCACAGCGGAGCTTATACAACACTATCCAGCATTCAGGCAAGTCCCCAGGAGCGTAATGTTGTCATAAGTGTCCAGGTACCCCTTTGTTTGCAACATAAACGTCTTGTGTTTTATCAGTATATGATATAAATTTTTTGTGATTCTCACGCTTAATTAATATGTCTATTAATTATTAATATTTAGATGAGTCGTATTTATTACACATCTGCTTCACTTTCGTATACGAAAGTATACAAAAGTATATGAAAGTGAAGCAGATGTGTAATAAATACGACTCATCTAAAAATTAATAAATATTTCGCTTCACTGTGGTGTTACAATACATTTAAATCTCGATATGTCTATTAATGTTCATATTCTTATGTCTTTTAAAACCAGTTGGTGCATCAAATATTTCCAAGATACAGGATCAGTTACATGCAAAAAGAGAGACAATGGACAGTATAAAGTGACCGGTCCCAATCTAGAAGCAATAAATAATGTTATGACAGAAAGGTCTCAAGCATACCTTCTCGCAATACAGACAGTGTTTAAGGGGAAGAGAGAAAGGAAATATAAGAAAATATATACATAAGACTATGTACTAGAGGTATTTTCCAAGTGCTGCTAATATTCTGGTTTGTAATGAACTTACATTAAGAGGAAACTGTGGTTGATAGAAAAGAATTGAGATCAAATTGAAATATTTCTATTATATGTGACAGGTTTACAATATGCATATATGTCTACTATAACAGAAAAAAATAGATATTCATTGTGAAATATGAGTTCATTGACTTATCATTTCTTATATTCTTCATGGTATACTTTTATGGCCGCATAATTAGCTTTACAGTGCATTGCATTGCAGTATATAGTTTTTTTTTTTTTTAAGTTATTGTACCTGTGCAACAGGTGAAATTACACAACTTTATATTACGTGGGCTGACCCAACTCTCAAATAGTATATTTACCTGCCAGTAGAGGGAGGCCTCAAAGCTGCTGTCAGCACATCAAATACGATTGCAAGCCACTAGGGGAATTGTATATAAACTCGCTCCGTCAGCAATGCTATTGATGACGTCAAATTTTGCGTGGTAAAATTACAGATAAAAATGAACACTGTGTACTTTAGTACATGTTTTATGCAATGATTAAATATGAAGATCTGTAAAAGCATCTGGAACATGTTTACATTATGGAACAAGTGAGTGATTTAATGCATTTCACATCACTTTCTTACAAATCCAAAATCAAGTTAACTTTTCATGGTATTTGAGCTATTAGGCTAAATCTGCAGGATACACACTAAACTGTATAGTTACATACTGAAATAGTCTTAATTTTGAAATGAAGATGGTATTTGACAGGTCCAGTAGTAGCGTCAGCTTCATATACAAGCGTATCCTTTTCCTCTCCACTTGTGACCTCTACATTGGTATATTTAATTTCGTTTACATGTTCAGATATCTTTAGTGCTTTCATCAGGGATTTTATACTCGGAACGTTTTCCTCACTGAAACAGAAGAAAACAGTTGCATAAGCTTTGGTCTGTAATCTAATTTGCAATTATATTCCCAATTATAAATAAACCTCATAAAACTATTTGAATTAGTTGTTTAAGAAAGGACCACTTTTGGAGAAGTTTCTGTAAGAGCAGTTCAATAAATATCCGTATTAGCAGTTAAGTTTCCAATCTTTTCGAACAAATTTCTTTTAGGGAAATACACTTCTGTCAACTTTCCTGTCATTTTTAACATTTCCAGAAGGCCTCAAGCTCTGAAAAATACACCTCCATCTCAATGATGACCTAATTTGGTCTATATTTTGTTACTTTGTGTTTGTGAACAAACCAGGAGCCAGCTTGCAGAAGCAATTCACAATGTAATTCATGACAATGTTGAACAAATAAGCTTTTCTTATCAGATTCCAAAGCAGCTATTCAGGCTATTATTTCAACTGATTATTCTAAAATGGAAAATATAAATTAAATCCATATTATGATTAAGTACCTCCAAAATTTAAGTAAACAATTTTCCAATGGATTCCATCCCACTGTAGAATTTCAGGGAATAAGCAAGTGGATATGTTGGCCAAAATTGATCAAACCACAAAACAAAACATCCTCTATGAAACAGTTAAAACAGAAAAAAAAAATCACAACCAATTGCAACAAATATCTTACTTCCTCTGAAAAACTTGATTAGAAAGATCTCCAGAATAAACTTTACACAATTTTAGATTTTTGAGTTTGATTTATGAATCACTATGTTTACACTCAACTTCACTTACTATGTTGTATAATTGAAATGTTTTCAACATCATTCGATCTCATCCTCAGCTGTTTGGTGACTAAAGGAACTTTCTTCCTCCTCCACTACTTCGGTGCTCCGATCACTCTGCCATCTGGTGTTGGGGGCACTAAGTTTTAATACTTCATTTAATGCTGGGATTTCAAAATTTATAACTTTATCTCGGTTCTTGATTATGAATATTTTTTCCCAAATATCCAATTCTATAGGTGTACTTAAAGATTTTAACAGTTTCATGTTAAGGCCAATGATGTGGTTTTCTGTCCAAAAATGGTATGACACTGCAGATTTTTCTGTTTGTTTCAACTTTATGTTCCTCTGGTGTTCTTTTTGCCTGGTTAACAAGTTTCTTACAATTCCTTTCTTGGAAGTGTTGAAAACAGTGTTGCTATAATAAATAAAATTTAAAGGGAGTCGGTTAATGACACTAAACAACACTTGTTTAGTGTCATTAATCAACTCCCTTTAAGTTTAAGTTTCTCTTAGTTTTTCCTATGTAGCTTTTATCACAGGTTTCACAGTTTATCTGATAAATTCCCAATTTTAAAGTGTTGAGGATTGAATTTTTTAGTGGTTTATTTAGCAGGTTCTTCAGACTGAATTTGTTTTAGGGTGCTAGTTTTAAGTTTAGTTTTTTGAAGATTCGTTCAAATTTTCTAAAAGCCCATGGATGGTAGGTGAATTTTCTATATTGCCAATTTATGTTTTTAAGCGGTGTGAGAGTGGAATTTTTTGATATTATCTTGGGTTTTTCCTTTCTTTACATCATATTCTTTATGATGGCTGGGTTGAATCCATTTAATATTGCTATCTCTTTTATGTGTTGTGCTTTCAAAAACTCCTCCTTACTCAGTGGGATGTTGCATAGCCGGTGAATTAGACTTCTAAAGGCAGCTAGTTGATGTGAAACTAGGTTGTATTCATTTTTCTTTATGTAATTATCTATGTGTGTAGGCTTCCTGTATATTCCAAAATCTACACCATGACGATCTCTAGTTATCTTGAGGTCCAAAAAGGGTAGGGTGTTGTTTCTTTCTATTTCCATTGTAAACTGGATATGATTATTCCTCAGGTTTAGTAATTTTATAGATTCTTCTTTAAGTTTTTCCGGAATGATAGCAAAAACATCGACATATCTCCGGCAAAATTTGTAAATCTGTAGGAAGGCCTTTACCATGTGTGTTTCAAAATGTTTAGATTTGCCTAGAAAATCATCTGTTGCAATCGTAAAACAATTTGTAGTCGGTTTATTGACACTCGTCACTTTTTTATATTATCGAGGGACTAGTTTCAAAGGCTCTTACCTCCATTTTCAGCCTCTCTCCAACTTGCTGAAATCTCACCAGCAGGTAATTTGACAAAGAAGTTCATAATTCCACCGCCAGAGAGAAGACAGCAGACAACAACAGATGGTAGTAGGAGAGAGGTTGAAAATGGAGGCAATGGCCTTTGAAACTAGTGCCTCAATAAAATATATATATCGACCGATTGAGTCGATGGCCAGTTGAGGATGGAGGCAAAGTCTCTGAAACATTATGTAATCTCCTTGTTCCCAAGTGTTCCGAGAGACAAACTCAGAGTACATGCAAACATGGCTTCAGTCCCTACAAATAGACCAAAATGTCATAGAGGAATACCTTCAATTAACCAATATTTGCATTGAACAGTCCTTTTTTACATTCAATAAAAAATTTTTCAAACAAAAATCAGGACTATCTATGGGCAACCCATTGTCCCCATTTTTGGCAGACCTCTTCATGAGCTTTTTGGAAACGCACATCACAAAGGCATTCCCACTAATTTTTAAGCATTGGTACAGATATATGGATGGCATTTGGGCAATAATAAATGAGAAACAAGTGGATGATGCATTAAAACTACTTAATTTACAAAATCCTGCAAAAAAATTCTCCATAGAAAAAGAGACAAACAATGAAATCCCTTTCTTAGATTTGAAACTTACCAGAAAACATAATAAACTTGAATTTGGCATACACAGAAAGGAAACACACACAGAAAATTTCATAAAATCGGATGGATATAACCCAAGACAACACAAGCATGCTGTTATCAACAGTTTAACTTACAGGCTGGTTAATGTACCTTTAAACAAGATAGAATATAACAAAGAGTACAATAATATCATTCACATTGCAGAATACAATGGATACAGTGCTGAATTGGTCAACAAGAAAATAGATAAATTCAAAAGACAACTAAGATGCAAACAAGTAACTACTCTCTCCCCAATTAGCAATTAAACCTCATACAGAAAATTTACGTATCATCCCAGAGCTACACACCTTTTCCAAAAAGTCTTCAAAGAACACAATATTACTTTGGCCCCACAGAACAAATTTAGTGTACAATACCTTTTGAAATCACATAATACAAAGGAGATACCCACTGGCAAAAAATCAGGAGTGTACCGGATAAATTGCAAGGACTGTGACAAATTCTACATTGGAAAAACAAAAAGGAACGTGAACATTAGGCTTAAAGAGCACTTTAGGAACATCAGGAATAAAGAAATAGATAAATCGGCGGTAGCGTACCATTTTTGGAAGGAAAATCACGACATAGAACGAGAAATTCACTTACTAAAAAGTGTCCAAGGTCCAGCTGCATTAACCACGTGGGAAAAAATCTTTATAAAGAAATATGAAAGTAAATTGTTTAATTTCGAAACTACCTTTGAAGAAAACCCAAATTTCAAGTTCATCAAGATACAGACAGAGATGCACCTATCACCTCCGAGGAGTTCACTGAACCGGCATCCATTAGTCGACAACAGCTGATGATGTTAGGAATATCCTAACGAAACGCGTTCTAGGTAAATACTAGCAATAAATGGAGCATTGAATATTAGTTCGACTCAAAATTGTATTATCTCTGAAACATGTTCCGGAAAAATTTAAAAAGTAAGTGTTGTTTAGTGTCATTAATCGACTCCCTTTAAATTTAATTTATTATAACAACACTGTTTTCAACACCTCCAAGAAAGGAATTGAATACTTTGTTCCTATTTTTTGAAATGAAGATTTGTTCCCATTTGGACAGTCCTTGTTTTCTGATATATGCTTTAGTAGTTTTGGTTCTGGGTTTATGTTGTGGTTTTTTTCCCAAAAATGCGTGGCAACTGCTGATTTTTCTAATTGTTTGTATTTTATATTTCTAAAGCGTTCCTTTGCTCCTGTTTCCAAATTTCTTTTGGTTTTTCTAATATAAATTTATTTACAGTCATAGCATTCAATTTGATATATGCCAGTTTTTGTTTTTTTTTTTGTTAGATGGAATGGCATCTTTGATGTTTGAGCACATTAGGTTTTTAAAGGAGTAATGGTTGACTGGTGCTAGTTGAATGTTTTGTTTTTTGAAGCCTTTTTTTTTAAATTATCAAAGGCCCATGGATGGTAAGTGAAGTTTTTGAAAATCATATTGGTTTTCTGGAGAAAAAGTTGAGCATTGCGACTGGATAGTAATGTTTAGTTCGAGCTGCTAATTATATCCTTATATTTATGGTAAATTGCTTCGGTGAGAGGATCAATCTATATCTCCAAGTGCATTTACATCTGAATATTACTAATTAGTGTTATTTGCTAGTAACTTGGTGTGATTATATATATTTGCTTTAAATTGTGCGATTGCTCTAGACCTTGGGCATGGACACTCATAAGGTTAACAGAGTGTGTGATAAAACATATGAAAGTTTAAGTGTTCACTCCCCCACAATGGAAGATGATTTCACTGAAACTGTAAGTAGTGCACAATATGTTAAACCTATGAATGCCTGTGAATCAGATGTAAATATGTCATTTTCTAATAAAAGTTGTAAAGCAACGAAACAATCGAAGGTGCAAAAAGCAACTGAAGATCAAACAAAGAAGGCTGCCCAACATTCTAAATCATCTTTAAACCAGGTTAACAAACCCTTGAATACAAATGCTTTATGTGCATTTCCAGTACCTTCTACAAGCATTGTGCGAACTAGTCAGCAGATAACAGCACATCAAATGCATATTTTCTACCATTCCTACACAAAGGAGATATCATTTATTAGAGGATAACTTCGATGACAATAACTCAGATGGTGAAGTTGAGACTACTTAAGAGAAAATTCCTCCAATCTGCTTAACTGATATTGAAAACTATCAACTATGTATTCACACTATATGTCGTCAACTGAAATCAAAATTTCATACTGCACTAAAAGGCAAAATCATTAAAGTTTTAACTGCTACAACTGATGATTTTCGTGCTCTGAGAGCTTATTTTGATTCTATAAAACAAAAATAGTTCACATATAGGAATCCTGAAGATAAAATTTTCTCTGTAATCATTAGGAATCTACCCTGCTCCTTTAGTAATGAGGAGATTTTAAGAGCACTACAAGAACTAAAGTATCCTGTTCGCAAAGTTGCAAGGCTATAAGGAAAAATAAATAACCCATTCCTATCTGTGCAGTTGAGCTCACTGACTGCGATGACGGTAAATCTATCCTAAATCTCACCCGTCTACTATATAGTGTAATCAAGGTAGAACCTAAAAGGAAATCAACTGTTATCCCACAATGCATTCTTTGTCAAAACTATGGGCATACCAAAAATTATTGCCAACTTGAACCAAGGTGCGTCAGGTGTCTTGGATTCCATCTTTTCTCTGACTGCAAACTTCCTAAACTACTCCCCCAAAATGTAAGAACTTTCATGAACATCCTGCAAATTTCAGAGGATGTTCTCACTATTAACGTTTAAAGGAACAATCCTCTCATTCACATAACCTGCAGCGAAAACAGCCTCAGAACATAACTAGACCATCTGTTCCTAAACCTTCAGATTTTCCACCTCTTTCTCAACACTCAAGTGATCCATCAGCTTCAGCACTGAAACAGGCACAAGTTAACTCACCGTCTGGACAACCTCCACACACATATCAGCGCAGCTTTGCGGACGTTATGAACAGCTCCAGACTAAACCAGCAACCAGAGGAATCATCTTCAACCAGCTCCTTCCTTACTAATTTACTATATAAATTTTTACCTAATATCGTCTCATTCATAAGTTCACATCTGCCAGCAATTCAAGAATTTATTATCTCTCTCCTATCATCTTTTCAAAATGGCTGTACGTAATTCTACTTCTATCTATCAATTATCACTTCTAAATTGGAACACTAATGGTCTTCATCTTAAAAGAGCCTCTCTTATTGCCTTTCTTTCACCCACAATATTGATGTAGTATGTGTCACCGAAACACATTTCTTACCAAATGAAACTTTCTCTCTCCCTGGATATAAAATATACCGAAAAGAGTTGCCCCCACTGCTTCCGGAGGAGTGGCCATAATAATAAAATGCAATATTTCACACCACAAGATAGTTCTTCCTAGCATAACAGAGTTAGAAGTTGTTGGAATTACAGTTCAATGCTGTGATAACAATGATTTCGTCCTAATGTGTGCCTACAAACGTCCAGCCTATTTACTAAATGTTGCCTATCTAAAATTGATTTTTTCAAATGCTGGTTCTACACTATCACTAGGCGATTTAAATTGCAAGCATGTATCATGGGGATGTCGTACAAGTAATCCAAATGTTTGTTGGCTATATGAACACATTAACAACAATGGTCTACATATCTTCGCACCGACTGAATCAACATACTATCCTTATTCTTTAACTTCATCCCCTGATATTCTAGACATAGGATTATGTAAAAACATGCATCCACCTGCATATGTTACTACATTGACGGCCCTGGATTCAGACCACTGCCCAGTACTGATTACATTTCAGTCACAACCATACATAACAATACAACAGTCACGTCTGATAAACAGCTATGTAAATTGGGACCAATTTCAGTAAAGACTAGACAAATCATTAACTTCAGCTTATCACCTAACCTTGACCTCAGATATTGATAATGCCGTTCAGTACTTCACAGATACTATCTGTTCTTGTATCAAAGAATCAACAACTCCCTCATACCGACCTAGAGCTCCTCTATACCTACCTATGCATATTATTCACCTAATCAGAGAAAAGCATGGCATCCGAAGACAGTGGCAACGAGAAAGACATCCTTATTAAATTTTAGATGAGTCGCATTTCTTACACATCTGCTTCACTTTCGTACCTATTTTGAGGACATGTTTCGCAAATCTTCGTTTGCATCTACGGCTCTTGTGCGACTCAAGAGCCGTAGATGCAAACGAAGATTTGCGAAACATGTCCTCAAAATAGGTACGAAAGTGAAGCAAATGTGTAAGAAATGCGACTCATCTAAAATTTAATAATTTTTCGCTTCACTGTGGTGTTCCAATACAGTTGAATCTCGATATATAGAAAGACATCCTTGTCTACGCAGAAAGCAACAGCCTCATTCGTACCGTTAGGCAAGAGCTAGAACAGCATTGTCTTAATTCTTACCAAACCTATCTGTCTTCTTTATCCTCTAGTGACTGTTCCCTTTGGTATGAAACCAAAAGAATTTTACGAGAACTAACTTCAGTGCCATCGCTACATGTTAATAATAAGATACTAATAGACTCTCAATCATAATGCAATGCTCTTGCCTCTTATGAAAATATATTTACTACAAATAACATCGCTGATGAAGCTGCTTCGGATATTGAACATGAACTGTATGTACATAAAAACCAACCTAAAGTACCAAATAGAATTTTACACACATCACCGAAAGAGCTATCTCGCTTCATCATAAAACTTACTATTAAAAAATCACCAGGACATGACCTCATACCAAACATAGTACTAAAGAAACTTACAATGAAAACACTTGTTTACCTGACAGAAATCTTTAACTCCTCTCTTAGAATTGGCTACTTCCCTCGTTCATGGAAAATAGCAGAAATAATGGTTTTCCACAAACCTCAAAAACTGAAACATCTTCTATCAAGTTATCGGTCAATCAGTCTGCTTCCAACTTTATCCAAACTTTTTGAGAAAATAATCCAAAAACACTTAGCAGAATTTGTCTACAAAAACAACATTATACCATTGTATCAATTTGGCTTTCGTCCTCTGCATTCTACAACTCATCAACTACTAAGAGTTACTGACATTTTTCTAGATATAGCTCAAACTTTCGATACTGTATGGCACACTGGTTTACTGGTAAAACTACATAGAATTGGACTGCCAGATTATCTGATCGAATAATTGAAAGATTTATCTCACAGTGGCAAATTTTAGTACGAATAGACAGTTACAAACCTGATCTTCGACCAATTGCAGCAGGAGTTCCACAAGGATCAATTCTGGCACCACTACTATTCAATATGTATGCCGATGACACCGTTATTTTTCTATTTGCATCGAGACTTAAGTACTGCAATCAACAGGCTACAAATATCATTAAATATGTTGTCTAAGTGGTTCAAAATGGGGCGAGTAGTATTAAATACTAATAAAACGGAAACAAAAATATTCTCCTTAAGATCTTATCAAAATCCACCCACATTGGATCTGCAGGGAAAACAACTAATATGGAAGCCTCCAGAAACACCAGTCAAATATTTAGGCGTAATGCTTGACACTAAATTAACCTGCAATTCCCATATATCTTACATTTCCACAATAGCCATTTCTAGAATTAAAACGCTGTATCCATTGCTACAGAAGAAATCACAGCTTTGTCTGGAGTGCTTAATATTGATCTACAAGTCTCTTATACTCCCCATAATTTCTTACGCTGCTGCTGTATGGGGTGCAGCCAGCAAAACCCACATTCATCAACTTCAGATTATACAAAACAAATTTCTCTGCAGTATTCATAGTTTTTTTAGAAAAGATCAACTCCATCAGGAACTTGGTATTCTTCCCATAAACCTATACTTCAAATTGATATCAAAGACATTCTTTGTTAGATTATCCGAAGTACCAGGCGCTGTAACCTATGACATTGGACGACGAAACTTCGAAAGGACCAGATTGAAAAGAAAACTGCCTCAAGACATCCTACTCAGATTCAGAAGATAGTGACTTTTCTCACTAATTCAAAGTATATCCTCTATTTTCTCATAACACCACTGATCATAATCGCACATCTAACCTCACTTTTCAATTGTTATCAATCTTATTTAACGTTATCCTGTATATACTTTTTGTTTTATTATCTTTTATTTAAATGTGTTTTTCATTATTTTCTGTTTATATTATACATTTATCACCTATTGTATATGTTAGAGGACAGTAATTCCTCAGTTGTTAATTTGTATGCAATACTTATGTAATTTATCAATGGCTTGTATAGCAATACTGGCGGTCAGCCAAATAACAAATTTAAAAAAAAAAAATAGTTTCTGTAGCTGAGAGGGCTGTGGTTTCCTTTATTAGCTTCTTTTTTGCTAAGTCTACTAATGATTTGGGAAAGTCACTTTTTTGTGTTGTACTCTGTTTTGTATTCTTCTACTGTGAGAGGGATGTTAACCAGTCTGTGTGTTAAACTATTGAAGATTACCTGTTTGTGGGATCTTGGGTTGTAGCCATTAGCTTTTGTGTAGTTGTCTGTCTGAGTTGGAGGATGTAAATAACAAAAAAGGAACCGCCACATGGTCTTGGATGCACATAACAATGGAAATAGCAGCTATAAATCCTCCAGCTTATTAATCAATGTAATAATATTACTGTATTCATACATTTTTGTTGTTATGTTTGAAGCCCCAAGCTTTTAATTATATTTTGTAAGATGATTTCTTTTAAGGGGGTTCTGTGGTACTTCGGATTTTTTTTTTTTTAATTTACATCCACCAATGTTAAGTCATATCGGATGATGAATGAGACTGATGAAATGATGCTAAAATGAGACCGGGGTCCTTGGAACTTAGAGCTACCTGATAAGGATAAGGGAAAAACCCAGAAAAAAAACCTTATCCAGGTAACTCAACCTGACCGAGATTCGAACTCGGGACCTCTTGAACGTGAGGCAGACATGTTACCATCTACACTACAGAGGCGGGCGGTACTTATGGAAAGTATTTAGAGCAACGGGTATGTATTGTGTAAAGAGTAAGTTACAAATTTGTGTCGATGTGGTTGAATGTTGAGGTGGAAGCACGCTCTTTGGTCTTCCTAAGGAAAACTGCTACAGGAAACCATAAGATACAAAAAACTTCTCTCAGAAAAAACATGAAGCTCACAATAATATTGCAATCTACTGGTTTACCTTGTCTGTTCTTCCAGTTCTTCTATATCAGCTTTTAGTTTTTCTATTTCTTTAAGCAACTCCTCTTTCCTTGCCATTGCTGAAGCAATCCTCTTCTCCATAATAGGAATCTGCAAACAAACAAGAAATTAAACTCCTTCAAGAAATATGACAGCCTAAGTATATCCAATTCTCAAAATTTAATAGATCAAATGAAAAAAATTACAATAAAAAATGATGATGTTATGGTGTCATTTGATGTCAAGTCATTATTCACAAGCATTCTGACAGATAAAATTCCAAACTTACTAAAAAAGTGGCTACAGTCCATGGAGGTACATCAAGTCATACAATAAACACTGCTATGTATTGAACAAAATTACTTCAAATTCAACAACAAATATTACAAACAAACAAAAGGCCTAGCAATGGGGAATCCACTTTCACCTTTCTTAGCCGATCTGTATATGAACAATTTGGAGACACGCATCACTAAAACTTTCTCATATATGTTTAAACTCTGGGCCAGATATGTTGATGTTTTTGCTGTAGTCCCTCAAAAGCTTTTAACTGACTTCTTAAAACTACTGAATATACAAGATCACCATATAAAATTCACAATGGAAGTTGAGGAAAACAATCAATTGCCTCTCTTAGATTTGATGATTATAAGACAAAATGACAGTGTAATGTTTGGAATCTACAGGTATAACGAGTTGTGACTCCACAGAACATTGCAGTATGTTTACAGATTAGTCATGGGTCAGCACACCACATTGTGCATGTGCTCGAGTTTCACAAAGTGTCTGCAAGATGGATGCCATGGCAGCTAACTCCTGAAATGAGAGAACAACATGTTGATGCTTGTGAAGAACTTCTTCGGCGATTTGAACGGGGAGGTGATGGCTTCCTTTTAAGAATCGTTACTGGGGACAAAATCTGGGTTCACTTCCACCAACCGGAAATGAAGAGAGCGAGCAAGGAATGGCGCCATCCCTCATCACCAAAACCAAAAAAGTTTCAAACAGAACCAGGTAAGGTTATGCTGACTCTTTTGGGATGAAAAAGGCGTCATTTTGGATCATTACATGCCTAGAGGGACCACTGTCACCAATGCATCATATACAGATCTCCTAAAAAATCATCTGCGACCTGCAATCAAATCAAAGCGACGTGGATTGCTGTCAGCAGGTGTCTTTATGCAACATGACAATGTAAGGCCCCACACTGCCTCTACAACAGTTGCAACAATCACAGACCTGCATTTTGAGTGTCTTCCTATCCATCATACTCACCAGACCTTGCCCCACGTGATTTCAATATGTTTGGACTGGTTTGGACCACTCAAAGACACAATAGGAGGAGCGAAGTTCCCTTCCGATGAAGAAGTACGCAAATACGTTCACATTATTTTTACCGCTAAACCTGCTACGGGTCTGGTTATTGCAAACACCAGATGTCACTTCATTCGTCAACATTCAATGTCGCCAATACATTTATTTTAAGCGCTATGTTACATCCTAAATATTTGAACAAAATAACCTTTATGTAGTTCAAAATTTAATATATCATATTCCTTCATAGCTTATGAAGTCCTTTACTTAATATTATTAGCCTCGTTTGTACTTTATTTGGGTCCAATGGACAATTTAAAAGACACACTGTGGTTGGTATGTGTTTGAGCGGCATATTAAACAGGAAATTGTAATTTACTTAGTCGATGTAAAGGCAATATTTCGAATTATCACTGGAACAAAAATGAAACTATAGGCGTATAGCATTTCCTACTCATTATATTTACACTGTCCAAATCAAAGTTTATTGTACTTACCGCCATATTCAGACGCGGTATCGTCTAAAAGGAACTGCGAGACAAGACATTTAAATTTTTACGGTAGTGAAGCGAAAGTAAGGTTGGAAAAGACATTTTTCGACTTGTAAAACTCCCAAGATTTGAAAGGCCTGCGAGTACGTATGGAGGAACAAGAAGGGAGCGAATAGATTTTCACAGTCACCTATCGGTAAGATGTTAGCATGTAACTAATTACAGAAAATTAATATCATTACATAACCTGAATTGTAGCGACATTACTTATTTTTTAAATGGTTAAATTATTTAGATTTATATAGTAGTTTATTATGTGTCATGGATGTTGTGAATGCAAAAGCACTCACATTCCATTATTTTCACTAACCTTATTGCTTAACCGCTTCGCCGATGGCCATTTAAACCCTTCAGGGGCCAGAAACGGATACCCAATAAACAGAACAGGACATTTAAATTGTTAAATGCTGTAAAAATGCATGATAAATACAATTCCGTATCTTCCGTATTTATTAAGTTATTTAAATGAAACAAAAACTGGTTTAAAACTCATTAAAGGCAGTATAAATCTACAGTAACAATAAAGTAGAGACTACATTAATAAATCGTTGAAATTTCACTACTTTGTTTCACTGTAGCGAAAGCCATTCTTTGCGCCGAACACGCCTAACATTTGAATCATTTTGTTTTGTGTGTATACGAACGAATGTATGTATGTATAACTACGCAAGCGACTTCTCCGGTTCAAGTTTAGTTTATTTATGGTATACCAAGCGATAATCATACGAGAGTATGTTGCGTTACACACTCACACACTGGAAAGAAAACTCTCTGTCAGCATCTGTTATTACAGTGTTTCTCAACCAAGGTTTCTGGTAGCCTTACGCAGCTGTTTTCGCTCTGTATTTTAGTTATTTATACTCTCTCTGTGTTCAGAGTGATTTCTTATAGCTATCAAGAGCTAAATGAATGGCACATTTGAAATTGTTAAATTTCAATGTTAACCATGGCTTATCCCCGTAATGTAGCAAATAAATTAGCTTGGGTATGATTTGTACAGGCTTCTGATATTACTGTAGAAAATCTGGTTAGATTTGTTGTACGATTATGAAGAAGATCTTTGGGACATACGTAGCAGTGACGTGTGCTGGTCTACAGATGGCATGTTAGCTACTCCATTGTTTGGGGAAATGGCGGGTCAAATATGGGTGATGTGGATCAGCTATTACTAGCTATCCCTCTACACGAAAAACAGTTAAATGATAAAAAATAAGTATTTTTATACCACTGGATGTAACTATGCACAGTTGTTTAGTAATTTTCAGAGCTGTAAATTCATGCAAGACATTCATCTAC
The DNA here is from genome assembly GCA_030765055.1 of Mantis religiosa. Classification (NCBI taxonomy): domain Eukaryota; kingdom Metazoa; phylum Arthropoda; class Insecta; order Mantodea; family Mantidae; genus Mantis; species Mantis religiosa. The sequence goes on from CM060950.1 coordinate 440,431,380, forward strand.
CTGTACTTGTGCGTATAAAGGGCTCATAATCTAATTGAGTATTATAATACTCAGAGGCCTCTTTATACTAGGGGGTAAGAAATTCACCACATCAGCCCTCATACTTGAGAGAAAATACTTTCCTGGCTGGCCCCCGTAGCTCAGTCGGTAGAGCACCTGCCTACCGTGCTAGGGGTTCCGGGTTCGATTCCCGGCGGTGGGGGTGGGGATTTTTCTCCGACCAAGATAATTCCCCATCTTCCCCAGAGTCTGGAAGTATGAATGAGAGTGTGAATGTGTGCGTGATGTAATGATAAAAAAACCCAAAGGTAACGAGTTAACACCTTCAGTATGTTCCAAAGGAGAACGGCCGCCGATATGACCATAGTAGTTAAAGGCGGGGCATAAATGGGAAAAAAAAAAAGGAAAAAAAAAACCTTCCTAAAAGTATACCACTCACAACCAAAAAAAGTTGTAACCATTTCGAAAATGTGTAGTGTGTTGCGAAAAAGAAGTTCGCAAGGAAACCAATATTATTTGGTGTGAATCTGCAGATGTGCCCTTGTGCGTTTATCCAGGTTTGGAGGTGTACAATTCAAAAAGAAACCTTTAAGGGTACGTTTACATTCCTTATAGAACTAATTTAAATTTATTGTAAAATAGGAAGATTAAAATAATTGGCGTGAAATGAGCATTAAATGCATGTATGCGCAGGACGTCTATACACGTCCATATCGGTTTGGGGCATTTTAACTTGGACGTCATATGACGTCCATATCGGTGAAAGGGTTAATTATTGTTTAACGCAGTTAACGAGATCTTGCTGCTTTTATTAGTCGTCATGTCAATCTACCAGAAATGCGACGGCATAAATCGAAAGTGCAGAATCAGTGAAATTTGGGAATGTGTCTTGTTTTGGTGATGTGCATTGAATATTAGTAATGTAGTGCGAAGCTTTCTTTCTCGCTTATTGTGGCATATCAGTATAAAAAAAAAAACTTGGTTGATTATTATCAACATTTTGTAAATTTTCAGAAGAAGAAGTTATTTTAGGCAGTTGATTGAGTATATTAGTTGGTTTTGTGTTAGTAGCTTTAAATTTAAAATGTTTTGAGTTATATAAAACAGTCCATATAAGGAAAGTAGTTCCCAGTTTAAATTATTGCAAAAATTACTTGTAATGCAACTATGCCTACCAGTAAAAGTTAAAATCCTTTTACAAAAATTTGCTAGAGACCATCATGCCAAAACTTGAGGAATGCTCTTGGGCAAAATCATGGTAAATTCGTAATCAAGGAGCCGTACGGAGCAGCCAAGGCACATGGGAGGATTAAATAATGATCGTAAGAACTTTATGATGGAGTTACACAAACTAGGGTATTATCAAAATGAACTTAAGTATAGAATGATTAAGGAAAAGGAAAAAGCAGCCCCTTATGTAATCTTTGAATGTAGAGCATGAGTAAAAAATAGGTAGATAACTTTTGTAACTAAAAACTGGGGAAGATATAAAAAGCTAAAGAGGCCTAATAGACATTTTTAAAGGTTTAGACCTCAATTATTAGTATCAGCCAGGGAATAAAGCTGGACAATAAGCTGCAGATGCTTTACTGCAGGATTGGGGAAGAGACATGCCATTTATCCTCTTTAAAAGGTCTTCAGATTTGTCTACCCTTTCTCACTAAGCTAGTTGCAAAATAAGAATGAATGGATTGAGCCAATACGGTTATCCTACAGTCTTGGTGTTGCCAGTTCCACGGCAAGTGGGTGACAGAGATGGAAGATATATCTGTCTGGTAAAAGTGCAGAATGAGTGCGAATGGATATCGTGGCTCTGATGTCATAGCTCTGGCGTTGCCAACTTCCAGAGCATGCTACCGCGGAAAATACCAACATTATGCCAGAAAACCAGCAATACTGTAATACGCAACATAAACATCAGTGGATCATTGCCAGAGTTATTATTATTATCATAATTATTTAAAAACTTAAAGGAATCTAGCAAAAAGTGTTGGAATAGTCAACATTACGTAAGTAAACCAGCGATACTATAACACCCAAATAAACTGACGTAAAGATTAGTGGATCATTACCAGAGTTATTATTATCATTGTTATATATTCTGATATTCTCACAGTATTATCATAATTAGTTAAAAACTTAAACAAATTTAGCACAAAGTTTTGGAATAGTCTTAATTTACGTCCTCCAAATTTAAGTCATATCGGTTCGAACTCGTGACCTCTTGAACGTGAGGCTGACACGCTACCATCTACGCTAGCGAGGTGGGCAGTGCTAATAATGGTGATGATGACAACAACAATAATAATAATAATAATAATAATAATTATAATAATAATAATGATAACAGTAATAATAATAGCAATAATTAATAATAATAACAATAATAATGACATAAATAATAAACAAAGCTTACTACGCACTATTCCCATTACTATCACTAGTTTATAATAAAAAAAAGAATGTGTTGGCAATGCTCCACTATTTTAGCTTATATCACAGCGCCGTAGTTGGCAACAACTTGTTTTCGTGACGTCATTCCGCACCAAATAACTGTGCGCAATCATTCTGCACTTTTACCATCTGTCTTTGTCTCAATCTAGCAAGTATCATACAGATGCTGAGATGTACAGTGATACAGATGCTGACAGAGAAGTTCGCTTAATATTTCAGCATGTGTGTGAGAGTATGCACAATGATTATCACACAACCTGAACCTTAAAACCTTGAACCGGAGAACAGTTCGCTTACGTAGCTATCTTTTTTTATGCACACAAAATAAAATGATTCAAATTATGAAGGCTGTTCAATAAAGAATGATCATAATTTTTTTTATGGTCATAATTTTTCGCACTATAATTCAATCTTATTATACTCTGTTAGCTTAATGTGAAACAAACACGCCATAGTAGTTTCATTGTTTGTACTCCTGGTTCCTGCCTGTGAGAACCAGGTAAGTTCAGACACGTTCAGTATCGCCTAATGCTGTAATGGATGTAACATGCAGTTAAAGTTCATGTTAGAGGAAGATCCGAAACTTCTTTCAAACGTAATCACTGCTGATGAAACTTGGCTACATCAGTTTGATCCTGAGAGCAAACAGCAAAGCTCAGTGTGGAAATCTCCATCACCAACCCCCAAAAAAGAAAAGTGGTTGCTTCTGCTGGGAAAGTTATGGTCATCTCATTCTTTGATATTCATGGAATGGTTTATCAGCATGTTGTACCTGCACACACCTCAGTAACTGGACAATACTACAGGGATGTCCTGAAAACATTGCAAGTTCATATCAGGCTCAAAAGACCACATTTCCGTGAAGCAGGCTGGATGCTGCACCACGATAATGCGCGGCCGATTTTGTTGCCAATGTTGTTGCTGAATATCTTGCAAAAATCAACGTGAGTGCGTCTCTCACCCTCCCTATAGTCCGGATTTACTCCCATGTGACTTTTTTCTATTCCCTAACTTGAAGAAATGCCTTCATGGGAGGTATTATCCATCATCAGAAGGAGTGGTGAAGGCTGTGGAGGCAATTTTGAAGGATCTCTCAAAAATGGTTTCCAGCATGTCTTTGAAGACTGGCAGAAACGCTGGGACAAGTGCATCACATTCAGGGGAGACTATTTTGAGAAGGACCATCAAAGTTATGAGGATGACTAAAGGTACATTGTCAAAAAAAATTGTGATCATTCTTTACTGAATAGACCTCGTAGATGCGTTCTACGAAATAAGGTGATTGCTACAGAGAAACAAAATAGTAACATTTCAACGATTTGTGAATATAGTTTCTATTTTAATGTTGCATATTTGTATACTGTCTGTAATTGACTTCAAACCAATTTTTGTTTCATTAAAATACTTTATAAATACAGAAGATATGAATGTATTTATGAAGCATTTTTACACCATGAATCTCATGTACTAATGTTATGCATTTTGCACCGAAATTTTAGTCTTGCAAAAACAATATCGTTTCTTTTTCAACCATCATTGGTTCTCCTATATTTGAACCCAAGAGATTTCAGAATATTATGCATAGAAGATACAGAATCCGTATATTCTAGTTTTCACCACATTAAATTGGTCAGCCTTTTGGCAGTTGTATGTTCACCCTTCTTATATAAATCATAAATTGTTCTATGTGAAACACACTTTTGAAAATTGTCAAAGTTGGTAGCAGGTTTTTAGCAGCTCGATGTTTCCCTGGAGATCTAAATATGAAAACTTCTCCTAATTTGGTAAACAGTTTGCCTTCTTTAACAATGTTTGTCACAGTATGAGCACTCACATGACAAGCTTGTACCATTAATTCTTGACTCTGAGCGAAATGTGTGCTTTTGAAAATGTCTTTGAGATCTGCTTGGAAAAGGAATTCACATTAACAAGAATATTTGTAGTCTATTTATGTAAAGTCTTATTAGTTGTTCCGCAGTTTGTGCTGATTGCACCTTTCCTTTAGGAGGCTTGTGCCTCAGTTGTTTTGTGTTTCCCCTTTTCTCCATGTGAGCATGTGAAGGTCGCTTTGGTTCCTCTCTCGGACAGCTCTCTGGGCTGACGAGACAAGGTAGTCGGGGTTCTCCTTTCATAGCGCGTGCACGGTGATTTATAACTGTCTTAGCTCCCGGGTGCAGTTCAAAATCATGTAATAGCAGGTGTTAGAGTGAAGTTTTAATGTGTACAAAGTTTAACTTTCGAGGAAGTTTAAGTTAAGTGTAATTGTGCAAGTAAGGTGTCAGTGTGAATAAGAGATTTATTAAAGCTTTTAAATTATCAAAGTAAGTTGTATAATTGTACCTTATCCTCCGGGTACAGTTCATGTTTCTACTAGGCGCACCAGTACTAGGCTTGCTAAGTGGTATATTTACTAACTTTGATAAGCACGTGTGCGCTCTTAAGATCACCGCTTTACTGAATGCAGGGTACAAAATGCAACTGCAGCATAGCACGTGTGTGCTTTTCTTCACTGACAGTTGATAATTCTTTTCTTTCTATATCTCCGAAACCAGACAAGGGGTTTGGACAGTAATCCTCAGAAAAAATAGTTCTGTATCATGGGAAAAACAAAATAATTCTTTAATTGGTATCTTTATAGCGTGCATAGAAATTAGCCGTATGGTAAGGCAAAGCGAGCCAGTATGCATGCTTAAACTGTACAATGTTGCACACACCTCATTGGCTAGTAACCATAGAACAGCCACGCCTAGCCCCACCTTATGTTCATTCCTATTTTGTAGCTACCTTGATTGATTGTTTGCTCTTGATGGTGGTACTATGAACTGAGTTCATCACCAGTGCCTCTGTCAAAGAACTAAGGAAACATGAATGGAAAAGTCCGCCTCGGTAGCGTGGTGGTAGCATGTCTGCCTCACGTTCAAGAGGTCCGGAGTTCGAATCTCAGTCAGGGTGAGTTACCTAGATAAAGTTTTTTCTGTGGTTTTCCCTTATCCTGAAAGACGAATGTTTGGTAGCTCTAAGCTCTATGGACCCTGGGCTTATTTGAGCATCATTTCACCCATTCCAGTCATCGTCCGATATGACTTAGCGTTGGAGGACGTAAATTACAACAACATGAGTGGAAGGGGTGCATGTCAATAGTTTCAAAGTCGTGTTGGAAAAATGGGACTTGCATCTTACCTTTCTAGCATTTTTATTTAGTACTTCTCTCGTGTACGTCTTGTAATGTTGGAATCTCAGCATGTATAGTGGTTGGTAACTCAAATAACACTGGACAGCAACCAAAAAGTCATGGAAACAAAAGAAGCTGTTTCTGACTAATTTGGTACTGGTAATGACAAATATAACAGCAAAAATGGTTGTAGTGTTCTGGTTTTATTGTATGTAGGGTATTTAAATTATAGTCGAACCCACTGGCAACCTCTATCTACTGCACAAGATGGCCAGCAATTGGCGGGGAACTAACTGGCAGAGACGACCTAGAATTCTTACCTTGTAATCAGAGTTAGGACTTTTAGAACCACGCGGGGGAACACAGTTAAATGATACGCGACGTAATACAACCTACTACGTTATGCGTCAAAATGCTCAGGGCCGTACAAACATTGCACACGCTGCCATTAGTGGCAGAGTGGTGGTTTTTGGGGACAGTGATTTGTTCGCTGATAGTGAAGAACATAAATGTCAGAAGCACGTAAACACACGATGGACGAAGAATTAGCAAGAGGTAATATTTTCACACAGAAGGGGGGAAAATATCCAATGTAAGATATGTTGCATAGAAATTAAGGGCACTAAACCCAAATAACTGAGACAGCACTGCAACACTAAGAACCATCAAGCAAGGATTTTAGCAAGAATAGAGGTCGAGGAACAATCAGGGCCAAGTAAAACTTAAGCGACTCAGTCCTAATTTTTCAGGACTTGTGTAAGATGAACAAGTAGATGCACATAGTAGAAAATACGCATTTTAAGTACTTAGCACAAAAGTATACTGAACGATATCCTCCTTCTCAATCAGCTTTACTTAAACAAGAATTACCACAATGTTATAGTGATGTCATATCGCAAATACAAAAAAGAAAGGGCGAAAATTAAGTGTGTATTTCTATTGATGAAACCAACGATGCTGTTGACAGGTGTGTTACAAATGTCGTGGGAATGCTATTGCCAGACAGACCAGGAGCATCATTTTAAACATCAGAAATTAGTGCAAGGGTGAACCATAATTGCAGACATATTTAAAATAAGCATGATGCTGTTATATCCAGAAGGAATAAATGTAGATAATGTACTCCTTTTCATTAGTATGTTTTCTTCTAATCTTAGATTCAAGATTCTTTTGTCTCTTATTTAATTTGGTATGCTTAAATTTGTCTCTCTAATATTTTGTTTTTTGACAATCAAAAACATAATGCCAATTACTATCTTCTTTTTCACACATTGGACATCTTCCCTCAATATGAGGGTTGTTCAATAAAGAATGATCACTTTTTTTTTTTTTTTTTTTTGCCAATGTACCTTTACTCATCCCATAATTTTGATGGTACTTCTCAAAATAGTCTCCTCTGAATGCAATGCACTTGTCCCAACGTTTCTGCCAGTCTTCAAAGACATGCTGGAAACCATTTTTGAGAGATCCTTCAAAATTGCCTCCGCAGCCTTCAACACTGCTTCTGATGATGGAGAATGCCTCCCACGAAGGCGTTTCTTCAAGTTAGGGAATAGAGAAAAGTCACGTGGGGCTAAATCCGGACTATAGGGAGGGTGAGGGATGCACTTCACGTTGAGTTTTGCAAGATATTCAACATTGGCAATATGCAGCTGCGCATTATCATGGTGCAGCATCCAGCCTGCTTCATGGAAAGGTGGTCTTTTGCACCTGATATGGACTTGCAATGTTTTCAGGACATCCCTGTAGTATTGTCCAATTACTGATGTGTGTGCAGGTACAACATACTGATAAACCATTCCATGGATATCAAAGAATGTGATGACCATAACTTTCCCAGCAGAAGCAACCACTTTTGCTTTTTTGGGAGTTGGTGATGGAGATTTCCACACTGAGCTTTGCTGTTTGCTCTCAGGATCAAAATGATGTAGCCAAGTTTCATAAGTAGTGATTATGTTTGAAAGAAACTCCGGATCCTCCTCTAATATCAGCTTTAACTGCATGCAGACCTGGAATCCATCGCGCACAAACACGTCTCATGTGTAATGTTTATGTCACCAACGTGTGGGTGGCACCCAATGAAATGTTCAGTATTTCAGAAAGTGATCTTAAGTTAATTCGTTGATACTCTCTCACAATGGCAGCAGCAGTGTTGATGTTTTCTTCTGTAAGAGCAGAAACTGAAGCACCGGGTCAACCTTCCTTTGAAATTGATGGTCTCCCCTACGGTGTGTTTGTTTCACATAAAGCTAACAGAGTATAATAAGATTGAATGTTAGTGCGAAAAATTATGACCATAAAAAAATTATGATCCTTCTTTACGGAACAGCCCTCGTATATCCATTCCTTATACTCCTTAAGTATTACTCATGTTCTAAACCATGCCAACTCTTCTGTTCCTACTTTATCACAGATGTCAATATATTTTTCTCTGCCCCAATCATTTTTCAATGTTTTATATAATTTCAGAGATCTTTTGTTATTAAAATTAACCTGTAACTCTTGTTTTTCAATATCTTCAATTCTTGTAGTTAATTCTTTCCAAAATCCCTTTTCTATTCTTCCACTATCTAACCATAATGAACCCACACCTATTTCCTGTAAAATCTTTTGAATTTTATATATCCAAGTCTCTCTCTCTTTATTCTTGTTTGTGCTACCAAACACTGTTTAACGGTATTTTCCTCATCTAAATTTCATATTCTGAGCCAATATTTCAGAATTCTTTCCATCACCTTGCTTTTGTAACCTAGTCTTCTTAATTCCATCAAAGCCGCCTTGTTCAGTGAAGATCTAAGAGATACTGGGTTTGAATAAGTCAGCGCCAAATGGAGTAGCTAGAGTGGAACTAAGAAGACCTTGCAGGAGTGGGGTAATTATAGAAAGATGTTTAAAATATTGGTATAGCTGTATAAAAAAGGATGATAATACATTAAAGATCTGTCTGGAACAACAGAAGAATTCAACATGTAAGAACAGCTGGTGGGCAGAGCTAGAGAGAACGCTGGCTAAAATAGGGATGGGGGATATCTGGCATGAGAGTGAAAGAAATGTAAAAGGTTTTTGGACAATTATTAAGAATAGGATAGAGGACTAAAATTAGGCAAGTGAGTCAACCTTGTATATACTTTTCTCCACTTACAAGTTTTTTATGAAGACTAGTTTCTGGGGACCTCTCCCCAATCGTCAGTTCTGTGGTTGACTGATGATGCATCCGGTGTCTGCATCTGGCTTGGTGTTGTGCTGCCATCTAACGTCCTGGTAAGTTTGATGACGTCATTTACCGCGGGAATTTCAAAATTCATCAAGAGGTCCTGTTTTTTCGTAATAAATATGTTTTCCCAAATCTTTAGTTCCAGAGGTTTCTTTGCCTGTTTGATCAGTTCTATTTCTTGTTTTATGTTGTGATGCTCAGACCAAAAGTGATGTGCTACGGCCGACTTGTCCATTTGTTGGAATTTAATATTTCTGAAGTGTTCTTTCATTCTTGTTCCTAGATTCCTTTTAGTCTTCCCAATGTATATCTTGTCACAATCCTGGCAACTCATTTGGTAAATTCCTGATAATTGAGTTTTCGGTGTGCTATTTTTTAGAGGGTGGTTTAGTAAGTTGCGGATGTTGTGTTTGTTTTGAGGGGCTAATTTTATGTTGAAGCTCTTAAATATCTTTTCAAATTTTTTGAAGTATTTTGGATGAAATGTAAATTTTCCATATCTGGTGTTTGGGTTTTCTAGTTTTTTTAACGTAGTAATGTCCTTTAAGTTTTTGTTTCTTTTGTGTCTGTAGATCAGTTTTTTGATGAAATTTGTGTTATAGTTGTTCAGTTCGGCAACCTGGTGTATGTGAGCGTACTCCTGTTCATATTCTGTTTTTGTTAGCGGAATGTTGATTAATCTGTGAACTAAACTATGGAATACTGCATATTGATGTTGTACTGGGTTGAATGGGTTGCATTTAATGTAATCGTCAACATGTGTTGCTTTTCGGTATATTCCAAATTGTAATCCTGTTGGTGTTCTAATGATTTTCAAATCTAGAAAAGGTAGCCATTCATCCTGCTCTACTTCAATGGTGAAAACTATGGATTTTTCTTGTAGGTTTAGCAACTTTATAGCATCCTCGGTTAGTCTTCTAGGGACTATCACAAACACATCGTCGACATATCTATGCCAACATTTGAAAATATGTGGAAAGGCTTTAGTAATGTGTGTTTCCAAATTACTCATGAACAGATTAGCTAGTAATGGTGAAAGAGGGTTACCCATGGCCAAGCCTGCTGTTTGTTGGAAGATCTTGCTGGAGAACGTGAAGCTGTTTTGTTCAATACATAGGGTGGTTAATTTGATGTATTCCTCTATTTTATCATCCGCAACGTTGCTTTTGGATAACCAGCCTTTCATCAATTTTGGAATTTTTTCTACTGGTATGCACGTGAATAGAGATCTGATATCAAAGGACACCATCACCTCTTCAGTTTTTATAATTGTGTTTTCAATTTTGTTTACTAAATCAAATGAATTGTTTATGCTTAGAGATTCAAACTTTTCAAAATTGTCAAATTCTTCCACCAACCATTTTGCCAGTTTGTAAGTCGGGGCATCTATATTGTTAATAATGGGTCGCATGCTGTTGTCTGTCTTGTGAATCTTAGGTAGGCAGTATAATTTTGGCCAATTAGGGCTGTTTACAATTATGCTATTTTTCATCTTATGTGGCACTACAGTATTTTCTTTAATTGCTTTTTTGGTGGTTTCTATGTATTTCCTTAATGGGTTTTTGGTTGGGTTGTATATTCTGGATTTTGTAGTAGATGTTCGACTCGCTGGTTGTAATCATTTCGGTCCATAATGACTACCGTGTTTCCTTTGTCTGCTTTCAGATAAAAAACTGGTTTTTGGTTCAATGTTTGAATAGTTTCTGTATAGTTATTTTCCTGTCTGAATGTCATCCCCTTGAGAATTTCTAAGCATTTTGATTTAACTAATGTTTTTTCGCTACCATTTTCCAAAAAGTTCGAGGTTATTGTGACGTCAGCGATGTAATTGTCTAAATTGCCCGAGTTGCCGACACAAGTTTTAAAACCTTTGTTTAGAAATTTTAACTCTTTTAAACAAAGGTTTTAAAACTTGTGTCGGCAACTCGGGCAATTTAGACAATTACATCGCTGACGTGACCATAACCTCGAACTTTTTGGAAAATGGTAGCGAAAAAACATTAGTTAAATCAAAATGCTTAGAAATTCTCAAGGGGATGACATTCAGACAGGAAAATAAGTATAAAGAAACTATTCAAACATTGAACCAAAAACCAGTTTTTTATCTGAAAGCAGACAAAGGAAACACGGTAGTCATTATGGACCGAAATGATTACAACCAGCGAGTCGAACATCTACTACAAAATCCAGAATATACAATCCTAACCAAAAACCCATTAAGGAAATACATAGAAACCACAAAAAAGCAATTAAAGAAAATACCGTAGTGCCACATAAGATGAAAAATAGCATAATTGTAAACAACCCTAATTTGCCGAAATTATACTGCCTACCTAAGATTCACAAGACAGACAACAGCATGCGACCCATTATTAACAATATAGATGCCCCGACTTACAAACTGGCAAAATGGTTGGTGGAAGAATTTGACAATTTTGAAAAGTTTGAATCTCTAAGCATAAACAATTCATTTGATTTAGTAAAGAAAATTGAAAACACAATTATAAAAACTGAAGAGGTGATGGTGTCCTTTGATATCAGATCTCTATTCACGTGCATACCAGTAGAAAAAATTCCAAAATTGATGAAAGGCTGGTTATCCAAAAGCAACGTTGCGGATGATAAAATAGAGGAATACATCAAATTAACCACCCTATGTATTGAACAAAACAGCTTCACGTTCTCCAGCAAGATCTTCCAACAAACAGCAGGCTTGGCCATGGGTAACCCTCTTTCACCATTACTAGCTAATCTGTTCATGAGTAATTTGGAAACACACATTACTAAAGCCTTTCCACATATTTTCAAATGTTGGCATAGATATGTCGACGATGTGTTTGTGATAGTCCCTAGAAGACTAACCGAGGATGCTATAAAGTTGCTAAACCTACAAGAAAAATCCATAGTTTTCACCATTGAAGTAGAGCAGGATGAATGGCTACCTTTTCTAGATTTGAAAATCATTAAAACACCAACAGGATTACAATTTGGAATATACCGAAAAGCAACACATGTTGACGATTACATTAAATGCAACCCATTCAACCCAGTACAACATCAATATGCAGTATTCCATAGTTTAGTTCACAGATTAATCAACATTCCGTTAACAAAAACAGAATATGAACAGGAGTACGCTCACATACACCAGGTTGCCGAACTGAACAACTATAACACAAATTTCATCAAAAAACTGATCTACAGACACAAAAGAAACAAAAACTTAAAGGACATTACTACGTTAAAAAAACTAGAAAACCCAAACACCAGATATGGAAAATTTACATTTCATCCAAAATACTTCAAAAAATTTGAAAAGATATTTAAGAGCTTCAACATAAAATTAGCCCCTCAAAACAAACACAACATCCGCAACTTACTAAACCACCCTCTAAAAAATAGCACACCGAAAACTCAATTATCAGGAATTTACCAAATGAGTTGCCAGGATTGTGACAAGATATACATTGGTAAGACCAAAAGGAATCTAGGAACAAGAATGAAAGAACACTTCAGAAATATTAAATTCAAACAAATGGACAAGTCGGCCGTAGCACATCACTTTTGGTCTGAGAATCACAACATAAAACAAGAAATAGAACTGATCAAACAGGCAAAGAAACCTCTGGAACTACAGATTTGGGAAAACATATTTATTACGAAAAAACAGGACCTCTTGATGAATTTTGAAATTCCCGCGGTAGATGACGTCATCAAACTTACCAGGACGTTAGATGGCAGCACAACACCAAGCCAGATGCAGACACCGGATGCATCATCAGTCAACCACAGAACTGACGATAGGGGAGAATTCCCCAGAAACTAGTCTTCATAAAAAACTTGTAATTGGAGAAAAGTATATACAAGGTTGACTCACTTGCCTAATTTTAGTAACAATGGCACTCCACTTTCTGAAATACTTCTTTTTATTCTATATAAGGATAGAGGACATTGACAGACAAGTGACGTGATAAGTAAGAAATCACTAAATGTATACTAGAAAATAAAGACAGAATGGGGAAGGGAAACATATATAGACATATGTGATAGATATGAGAGGGAGGGTTTAGGTTGGTTAAGGACAGGAGCCATATTGAGAGGGGGTTCACCAAAGGAGTGCATTCTGTGTGGAAAGAAAATAAGTTTAGAACATTAAGTAGTGGAGTGTAAAGAATTTGAAAACATGAGGAAATTAATATGGGATAAGAACTGAGATAATAAAGGGGCTTACATAGTAACTATAAAAATGCTAAAGTTGAAAAGAGAGAAAAGATTAAGGGAGGTGAGGAAATTTGCTGACAAAATCAAACAGGTATAGTTAAGAAGGGCAAGGAAGTAAGAGGTAGAGAAATGGAAGACACAATCAGAACATTAGGTCAAGGTCGTATAAGGGCTAGGATAGAGGTTAACGGCCAGGGAGCCAACACCACTATCATCCTGTAATATAAGCAGATGACAAATTTGTACCTAGATTAGAATTGTAAAACTTGTAATTGAGATTGTAAGATATGGAAGTACAAATAAATATTATTAAGTAAGCATAAAACAAGTATACAAAATAGTCTATAACATTTATTGCTTTCCATCCTTCATCTGGCCCCCATATTTCTATTCCATATAGCATTCTGCTTTCTACAATTGAACCCAACACCCTTTCTAACCATTTGACTTGCATATTTGGTATTTTGTTAATACATGATCTAATAACACTCAGCCATTTTTCCATCTGCCAGTGCTTTCCTTTTCTGGTCACTCTATTCACCATTACTAGATAATCTTACTCCTAGATGCCTGCCTCGGTAACTTAGATGGTATTATGTATGCCTCACGTTCAGGAGGTCTCGAGTTCGAATCTTGGTCAGGGTGTGTTACCTGTATAAGGTTTTTCTGGGGTTTTCCCTTATCCTAATAAGACAAATGTCAGGTAACACTAAGCTCGATGGACCCCAGACTTATTTGAGCATCATTCCACCCATTCCATTCATTGCCCGATATGACTCGACATTGGAGGACATAAATTACAAAAAAAAAAAAAAAAAAATACTCCTAGGTAATCAATATTCTTAATCACCTCAATTTATGAACCTTCCCACCATCATTTTTCTTCTCTTTTTAGTTTGAAACCTTTTTTTACCACAATGATCTTAGGTTTAAACTGCATTCTTTACAAAACTTGCCTATTGCTTCCCAGGATTGTTTTAAGCCTATACTTAATTGTGTCATTAAAGAATTATAGAGATAGTTTAATGTGTATCTTGTATTTTTACAGTGAGCCCCATTCCTGAATCATCTCCACTTAGTGATAAGGTAGGCGATTCAGTGTGTGCCATGTGTCAACAGTTATCGCAAGGACTGTCGCTGCTGTCTTCTAATGACGATTTCTTAACGGAGACACCAAGACAGGTAACTTTTACATTGCATTGTGTAAGGACTATGATACAATGAAGCACAAAATCAATATAATTTTGAGTCGAACTAATACTCAATGCTCCACTTATTGCTGTATTTACCTAGAGCGCGTTTCGTTAGGATCTTCCTAACATCATCACCTGTTGTGGAATAATGGATGTCGGTTCAGTGAACACCTCGGAGGAGATAGGTGTGTCTCTGTCGGTATCTTGGTGAACTTTAAATTTGGGTTTGCTTCTCAGGTAGTGTCGAAATTAAACAATTTTCTTTCATATTTCTTTATGAAGATTTTTTCCCACGTGGTTAATGCCGCTGGACCTTGTACACTTTTTAATAAGGGGATTTCTTGTTCTAAATCATGATTCTCCTTGCAAAAATGGTGTGCTACCGCCGATTTATCATTTTCTTTGTTCATGATGTTCCTAAAATGCTCTTTAAGCCTAATGTTCAAGTTCCTTTTTGTTTTTCCAATTTAAAAGTTGTCACAGCCCTTGCAATTTATCTGGTACACACCTGATTTTTTGTCTGTGGGTATCTCCTTTGTATTATGTGATTTCAAAAGGTGTTGTACACTAAATCTGTTCTGTGGGGCCAAAGTAATATTGTGCTCTTTGAAGACCTTTCGGAAAAGGTGTGTAGCTCTGGGTAAATGTTGTGTATGAAGTTTCAATGCTGATTGGGGAAAGAGTAGTTACTTGTTTGCATCTTTGTTGTCTTTTGAATTTATAAATTTTCTTTTTGACCAATTCAGCACTGAATCCATTGTATTCTGTAATGTGAATGATATTATTGTACTCTTTGATATATTCTATCTTGTTTAAAGGTACATTAACCAGCCTGTAAGTTAACCCTTTCACCGATATGGACGTCATATGACGTCCAAGTTAAAGTGCCCCAAACCGATATGGACATGTATAGACGTCCTGCGCATACATGCATTTAATGCTCATTTAACGCCAATTATTTTAATCTTGCTGTTTTACAATAAATTTAAATTAGTTCTATAAGGAATGTAAACGTATCCTTAAAGGTTTCTTTTTGAATTGTACACCTCCAAACCTGGATAAACACCCAAGGGCACATCTGCAGATTCACACCAAATAATATTGGTTTCCTTGCGAACTTCTTTTTCGCAACACACTACACATTTTCGAAATGGTTACAAGTTTTTTGGGTGTGGGTGGTATACTTTTAGGAAAGTGTTTCCTCTCAAGTATGAGGGATGATGTGGTGAATTTTGCTACCCCCTAGTATAAAGAGGCCTCGGAGTATTATAATACTCAATTAGGTTACGAGCTCTTTATACTCGCAAGTACAGGTAGATGAATGTCTTTTACAGCTCTGAAAATTACTAAACAACTGTGCATAGTTACATCCAGTGGTATAAAAATCCTTTTTTTTTTACCATTTAACTGTTTTCCGTAAAGAGGGATAGCTGGTAATAGCTGATCCGTATCACCCATATTTGACCCGCCATTTCCCCAAACAATGGAGTAGCTAACATGCCAGCTGTAGACCAGTACACGTCACTGCTACGTATGTCCTAAAGATCTCCTTCATAATCGTACAACAAATCTTTCAGATTTTCTACAGTAATATCAGAAGCCTGTACACATCATACCCAAGCTAATTTATTTGCTACATTGCGGGGATAAGCCATGGTTAACATTGAAATTTAACAATTTCAAATGTACCATACATTTAGCTCTTGATAGCTACAAAGTAATCACTCTGAACACAGACAGAGTATAAATATCTGAAATACAGAGCGAAAACTGCTGCATAAGGCTACTAGAAACCTTGGTTGAGAAACACTGTAATAACAGATGCTGACAGAGAGTTTTCATTCCAGTGTGTGAGCGTGTGACGCAACATATTCTCGTCATATTATCGCTTGGCATAGCATAAATAAACTAAACTTGAACCTGAGAAGTTTCTTGCGTAGCTATACATACATACTATGGCTCGTATACACACAAAACAAAATGATTCACATATTAGGCGCGTTCGGCACAAAGAATGGCTTTTGCTACAGTGAAACAAAGTAGTGAAATTTCAACAATTTATTAATGTAGTCTCTACTTTATTGTTACTGTAGATTTATACTGCCTTTAATGAGTTTTAAACCAGTTTTTGTTTCGTTTAAATAACTTAATAAATACGGAAGATACGGAATTGTATTTATGATGCATTTTTACAGCATTTAACAATTTAAATGTCCTGCTCTGTTTATTGGGTATCCGTTTCCGGCCCCTGAAGGGTTTAAATGGCCATTGGCGAAGCGGTTAAACTGTTGATAACAGCATGCTTGTGTTGTCTTGGGTTATATCCATCTGATTTTATGAAATTTTCTGTGTGTGTTTTCTTCCTATGTATGCCAAATTCTAGTTTTGTATGTTTTCTAGTTAGTTTCAAATCTAAGAAAGGGATTTCATTGTTTGTCTCTTTTTCTATGGAGAATTTTATTGCAGGATTTTGTAAATTAAGTAGTTTTAATGCATCATCCAATTGTTTCTCATTTACTTGCCCAAATGTCATTCACATATCTATAGCAGTGTTTGAAAATTAGTGGGAATGCCTTTGTGATATGGGTTTCCAAAAAGCTCATGAAGAGGTTTGCCAAAAATGGGGACAATGGGGCCCATAGATAGTCCTGATTTCTGTTTGAATTTTTTTTTATTGAATGTAAAAAAGGACTGTTCAATGCAAATATTAGTTAAGTGAAGGTATTCCTCTATGATGTTTTGGTCTAATTGTTGGGACTGAAGCCATATTTGCATGCACTGTATGAGTTTGTCTCTCGGAACACTTGGGAACAAAGAGATTACATCAAAAGATACCATTCGGTCGGTGGGAGAAAATTGTAGATTTTTAGTTTTGTTGATGAATTCCAATAAATTTTTAATACTGTGGCTTTTAAATTTTGGTAGCTCCTTAAATTTAGCCATTTGAATAGTTTGTAGCAGGGTGTGTTGATATTGTTAATGATTGGGCGCATCTTATTTCCTGTTTTATGAATTTTGGGTAATCCATATGTTAGCTACTGTAGGGTTGTCTGGTTTTAAACTTTGTTTAATTTCTTTTGGTATGATCATTTTATGCTTGATTGTTTCATTTAACTGTTTTGCACACATATTTAAAGGTTCAGACTATATTTCCTGGAATTCTTCTCTTGCCAATAAATCTGTCATTCTAGAAATGTAGTCTTGTTTGTCCATGAGAGACTGTTATATCCTTTGTCTGCTTTCGTATAAAAAACATCTTTTTTATTCAGAGATTTAAGTATTTTCAAGTATGGTTTGGGTTTACCACTTTCCCTTTCTATTTTCTTCTAAGATCTTCCCACATTTGCTTCTAATTGCTGATTTCTGCCCCGTATTTAGACCCTCAGCAGCTACTTCGGTGTCAACTATATGATCTTGTATGGTATCAGAGAAATCTACGCAAGTTTTTAACCCTTTGTTTAAGAATGCTGTTTCCGCATGTGTGAAAGTTTTATGAGAGAGATTTATTACTTCATTCTGATTCTGTTTGTTTATGGCTACCATTTTGTGTGGTTTGTTTTCGCCAAGATTAGACCTTGTATTTTTCTATTTTGTTTTCGTGCTTTTTGTTTTACGCGAGTGTTTATATGCGTAAAAGCACAGTTTTCCAAGTTGTCCCAAAGGATGTTTCCTAATGTTTTGGACAATTTCAGATGTAATTCATAGAGATTCAAATCTAATTTCGATAATTTACTGTAGTGTTTTGAAATTTCTATTCCTATTATTTTCTTTTTGGCTGCCCTTTGTTGTTTTTTGTTGCGGCTCATTTTTACGTATTTTCTAACAAAGTTTGGGCTTACTTTGTTTTTCATGCATGACTTTAGAAGCTTGATGTCCAGTGAAACGAATCTCCTTTTTCACTTGATTTTTAGGTAGCGTTTTATGTCTATCTTTTGGTTGCTTATGGCATTGTTAAAATATGTATAATGCTGGAAACTAACCTCTACATCCTCCGTTTCATTCATCTTGTCGGTTGTATTCATCTTGACCATAATGGGCCTGATTGCCAAACTATATTCCATTGTGTAAGGACTATGATACAATGACGCACAAAATTCATATAATTTTGAGTTGAACTAATACTCAAAGTTCCACTTATTGCTTGTATTTACCTAGAAATGCCATAAGTGGAGCATTGAGTATTAGATCGACTCAAAATTATATTAACTTTTACATGTTTGTATGAACAGTCTGAAAGAAAGAACATCTCAGTTTATTTGCAAACAGAAATGCTTTTATAGGTGTTAAGGCTTCCTCGGCCTGTGTCATTGTGGATATCTTGAGCTTTCGGAGAAGGCCGTGTCGTTGTTTGGCTTATTGCCGACATTTCCCCCATCATTGTGGTCTTCCTCAGGCTTCCTCAGCTTGAACTCTTCAAACAGACCAAAGGAGCAGCCATGGGTTCCCCCCTCTCACCCGTGGTGGCCAACATCTTCATGGAAGACTTCGAAAACACAGCCATAGAAATATACCACCTCAAACCTGCACTATGGCTCAGATACGTAGACGATACATTCGTAGTATGGCCACACAGTAGAGACACAATAGAGGGTTTTTTCAATCATCTCAACAGTCTACACCGAAACATAAAGTTCACTATGGAATTAGAAGACAATAACAGCTTGCCTTTTCTGGATGCCCTTGTACAACGAGACAATGTCAGCAACACCATCAAATGCTGAGTCTACAGAAAGCCTACCCACACAGACAGGTACATAAATGCAACCTCGCATCAGCCCCCCCCCCCCTCGATAAAAAGAGGAATGATAAAGGCGCTCTTCCACAGAGCACAGCACCTTTGTGATCCGGAGCTACTTGACAACAAACTCAAGCACCTGTATAAAACCCTCCGGGAAAATGGTTATTCTTATAAATAAATAAAGAGAATACATAACCACACCCAACACAACACAAGCACTGACGCCAAACAGGATGACCAAGAACCACAAAAATGGATCAGCATTCCGTACATTCGAGGTTTATCAGACAGAATTTCACGAATACTTAGAAACTACAACATAAAAACCAGATACAAACCCAACAAAAAACTCAAGTTAGTCCTCCGCCCAATCAAAGACAGTAGTGACCCCCTTCTCAATCCAGGTATCTACAGAATTACGTGTGACTGCGGGAAGAAATACATCAGCCAGACTGGAAGATCAATAACAGCACACAAGAAAAAACACATCCGAAGCTTCAAGTTAAACCAACCGGAAAAGTCTGCTATAGAGGAACACGCCATAATTAACCGCCACCGCATAGATTTTGACTCCACAGAACTAATAACAACTTACAGCAATTTTACCCATAGGCTGGTACGCGAGAGCATAGAAATATTTAAAGAAAAAGATAGCATGAACCGAGATGGTGGCAAACAGCTCATGACACCTGGAAGAGCCTACTCGCAGGAAGCCCCACCATTGTCCAACCATCGCCCAATCAACGATCAGGGGCGGGGAACACCTGCACCCCTCTGCCAGGTATATAAGCAGGCACGAACAGACAGTCAGCGCGCTTGTGCCCTAAGGAAGCTCACAACATGGTGGGGGAAATGTCGGCAACAAGCCAAACAACGACGCGGCCGTCTCCGGAAGCTCAAGATATCCACAGAAATACTTTTCTCTGAAAAGATAAATCTTATTATAAATTACAATTATCTTAATCGCAAAAACTATTTGTAGTTGATACAAATTAATGATGCTTTAAAATTACTAAAATTACTAAAATTTACAAGTTAAAGCTATAAAATTCACATTAGAAACTGAAATTAATGGATTTCTTCCTTTTCTAGATTTAAAAATAATTAAAAATAATAACAAATTAGATTTTGGTATTTATAGGAAATCTACTCATTGATAATTACATAAAAAATAAAAGTTTTAACCCTTTTTCACATAAATTTGCTGTTTTAATAGTTTGATTTATAGATTATAATTACAAAAGCTTTGCTGAACATATGTTAATTGTGATATGTGAAGCATTTTAAGTAATAAAAAATACAGAAAAGAAAGTTTTGAGAAAAACCACATTTAAAATTGAAATGTGCATTACAGTATTGTGTTCAGCAAAGTTCACACAAATTGATAAATATGGCAATTTTTGCATTTTTCCAGGTGTTTATTAAATGTCACAGATTTTGTTCAATTGGTGCTAACAAAGGTTGTAATTGTTCCAGCCAACAACTTCATCTAGTACAATCTCCAACTCTGTGAACGAAATAGCCAAACAATTGTTTTCTTCGCCTGCAACCTCTACCGCAACGCCAGGTGAGTTATAAGTGATCCATAGATCTCAGACAGCTAAAAGCTGTCAATACAGTGGCCTGTATGCCTGGTTTACTTCAACTCACAGATTAATACTGAAGACGCATAGGGCGCTCTTTCCTAAATCTTTAGACCCCGGCGACCTTGGAAACTACGGCCGGTGCGGCCGGTAATGTGGTACGCTTCTATTGCAACAGAGCTATGGTGCATTTACTTCTCCTTCCCTTCGGCTCCCATTTTCACTGACTGATGGAATCCAACTTCTTTCGAAATCACTTCTCGTCACACATGAATAGTTTACGGCACATATCAACTATTTCATATTAGGATAATACGCGTCAAATACGCTGAGGAAATGTGCGATAAACTATTCATCAGTGTGCGAAATGTGACTTCGAAAGAAGTTGTCCAATTTGTGAAAAGAATTGGAAGAATCCACTTGAACTTTTCCTGTTAAATATGAATAATTGACTTCCACAAAGCATATCTTTATTCCTGTTGCAAATTGATAATTTTGTCTTTAAAAACAATTAAAATTTTAAAAACGAGAGAGTGAGATCACTTAAGACGCTGTTGAGATTATACAAGATATCTGTATACCCTTTCCCTCAAGCTTCTTAGTGTAATACTTAAAATAAAGATAACTTAACACTAAAATAATGATTCTGTAGATACAGGAAAACAGGTAAGGTTACCATAACGTTATATGTAATGCAATTTCTTTGTACACAGAATGTTGAAAAATTCTCTGGAATAACAGTGAGAAAAAAAACCTAAAGAAATATGTATATAAATTTGAAATGATAACAACAACTATGTACAAAAAAATAGCACTATTTCTTTAAAATGACACCAAAGCAGCTCTGTTAATGGTTATATTTAATAAGTATTTTAAAAGCTCAATAGTACATACATTATTTTCAGCACAAGTATACTAAAGTATATTCAGAGAAAAACCTGAAATTTGTGATCAATTCATATAAGATTAATAATGTCAAATTAGTACAGAAGTCAGATTTGGAACTGGTGACATAAATTTCATAAATGGCACTATTTTATATACTTCTAATCACTTTGGTTGAATTAACATTCACAAGTGCAGAATAAATTATGAAAAATAATAATTACATTAAAGCTGTATCATTCATTTAAAATTGTCCTAAGCTTAACTCTGTCTTCACAACACAAGAATATTACAGCATTGAATTTTTAAATGCTTCAATGGCATGCATATGCACAGTAATGAATGCTGAAGAAGAAAATGTGCAGTTTTAAAAATAAAATTTAATGCACAGTGTATCTTCCAATAAGAGATTATTTCATGTAGTTATCTGACTGTGAAATATAATTTGCTTAATGTGCAGAGCAATTGTTTGGATAAATGGCTTGCTTTAACTTCATAGGACTTTAAGCAATGTACTTTATGACTAAGATGGCAAATGGAGCCCTCTGCATAGTGTAAACCTCTTAGTCCATGACATACAACTGAATGTGTGTCAAATAAATAACTCAATGAAAGATTACACTATGAACTATTAATGCTGTTTGTAGTTTTAGTTAAGAAGTGAAAGTGATGGAACTGTGTGTTTGAGTAGTTAATAGAAAATAATTTAGTAATGTAATTTATTTGCTCACACATCTAACCATTATTTCTTTTGACAGTCCATAATTCCCTTATGTGTTCACTACAAAGAAACAAGAAGTGCATTATATAGCAAAATAATGTGCAGTTTTATCTACTTTTCAAAATTATTATGTGGCTTCACATCACTGCATGTAGCAAATGGCTCATATATTAGGTTAAACATCTTTTTCCCATGCCAAAGATTGAGATTTTCATTCCAACTTAGAACAATGAGAGATGTTTAACAGTGTAGTTTCATGTGACATGTAACATTTCTGTGGGTCACGCTAGAAACGTTATATCACTCTTAAAATGGTTAGCATTACAGAAATTGTGTACCAATATTACTCATAAATGGTGGCAAGTACATGCTGAGAACAGAAATACCACAGAATACATGAATGCTGTGCAAATATCACTTTAACTTTTTATTTTTCTGAACCCATTTGTGTGTGTGTGTGTGTGTGTGTGTGTGTGTGTGTGTGTGTGTGTGTGTGTGTGTGTGTGTGTGTGTGTGTGTGTGTGTGTGTGTGTGCGCGTGCGCGTGCGTGCGTGCGAACAAGGAAGAGGATTTATAACCTATTATTTATTGTGAAGCTTTACTAATTTGAGATCAAGCCACATTGTGTTTAGGTCCTAGCTAGCTGACATTGTGCATGTTTTAAGAATAACTGGAATATTAGAAATAAAATTAAAAGTGGCATATAATGATGACGACACAATGACATTTTAATCATTTCTTGCAATGCACAATTACACCTTAAAACTTGTAAAGCTTTTTCAAATAAATTCTAATCCCATCAGATCTCTTCAAAGATGGTTATTCAGGTAAATAATTTAGTGTAGTGTGTACAATAATATTGCATAGTGACTACTGCATTAAACAATATAGAACAAATTAGGTTTATGGAATCTTAGATCATACTTTTAATTGCTGTTAAAAGCTGTGACATTCTTGATCAATGATGTAGATATACACTGATGAGTAAGGTTAAGAGAACTTAGTTCTTCAAAATACTTATCATTGCAATTTAAAGAAAAAGTTTATAAAATTCATATCAAGCATCTCGCCCAAAAATTTTAATTTAAGCCACCTAGATTATACGTAAACACAGATGCTAATTTTGGTATATCTGAAAATTCACAGCTATTTTTTCAGTAATTTAAACTGCATATTACTTACCTTACATGGACTTATATATTACATATATTTTAAATTTAAAACCACAAGTACAAACACAAAAACTAATACACCCATCAACTGTCTAAAATAACTTCACTTTTCACTTTTCCTTGTTGGCCACAGTATTCCTCAAAGTTTTTGTTAAATTTTCCACTGATATGAAATGAAACTCAAACTTTCAGAAATATTTGATATGCCACATTAAATTGCTGTATACGCGGGAAAGAATGCTTTGTGCTACATTACTAAAGCTCCTGAAGATCACTGCACATCACCAAAACAAGAAACATACACAATATCCAGTAATCCTGCACTCTGATTTCTGCCATCGTATTCCTGGTAGCCTGAGATGATGGATAACCCCTGAAAGACAAAAAACAGAAAATCCCATTATTGCAGTAATAAAGTAACAAGGTTAATGAAACTAATGCTTTTGCATGTAAAACAACACACTTTTTCCATTATAAGGTGCTACATTAATCTAGAGAATTTAACTGTGAATGAATATGTATTAAGGCACATTTCAGGTTATGTCATATTAATTGTCGGTATTTAGCTACATGCTAAATCTTACTTACCAATAGGTCTTTGTGAAAATCTATTCTCGTTCTTCCTGCTGCCCATACGTCCTCGTAGTTCTTTCAAATTTTTACAATTTCACAAATCGATGAAAATTGTATTCAGAACTTAATTTGGCTTGGCCTCCTTGTCGTTAAAGCTTTAATTCAAATATTTACAGGTTAGCCAATGTAGTGTCTTATTCATATAGTACATTGAGCTCAAATAAGGTCGATAATAGGCCAATAATATTACGCAAATTACTTCGTAAGTAGTAAAATAATACAATAACTATTAAATTTTGAACTAAGCAGAAGTTATTTTGTATATTAGTTAGTATGCAACACGGCAGCCAAAATAATTATATTGGCGGCATTGAATCTGGCGCCTGCAGCGCTCAAAACTGTATCTTTAGACCCCGGGTGTTTCGCGAACCTTAATGTGTCTCCTGGTCTCCTATCTGAGTTATCAGGCCCTGCTTCAACTGCACTTGCTCACTAGCGGTGAATGACATACTCAAGGTTATGTATGTTAACTGTCAGTTATTGATTCTGTTCATTCTGTAAAGACTAGAATTTGTTCATTGTGCATCTCAAAAGTGAAGGTTTATCAGACATCTGTGTTTTGTATAAATTACGTTACACTATTCTTTTTATTCTTGCTGTTCCACTCTTATTATTAATCCACTGAAATGTTAACTGCAAAATTCACTGTTGAACAATAAATGTTTATGTATGATACATATGTAAAAAGCAAATCATATAGACAGATGTGTAGACAATTTCAGAAGACATTTGCTGATATTCCATTTCTAAATAGAGATACTCTGTAACCTTGCGATTTTATAATTCACTGAATTATGTGGATAATACATTGTCCACCTGCCGTGTTGAAACGTTTAAGTCACTTGTCCTTCTTCGCACCTCGTTTTAAATTTACGTAATAATGAGTTAGAATATGCATGGAAAGGAATATGCCGATCTCGCCTTAGCTTCAAGTATTAATAACTGTTTGCGCCATTATCGTCATTTGTTCCGGCAGGAGCATGAATATTTCACTTGGTGCCGGTTATGCGGCCAACTGATCATGTGACTCGCCAGCGCGCAAGAAAAGAGGTTTCTTCTTCTTTTTATAGTCACAGACATGTTGAGACATGTGATGTGCTTCGTTGTGTGGCTGCGTGCAGCTGTTGTTGCAATGAAAGAACCGTTTTAGTTTATCTCAAATATTAAATGTATTGTTGTCCTCTTCATGATTATTCACATAAGAAATGTAGCGTGTGCAATAAATTTATCTAGTGATATGAATACAGCTCTATCGAGTACAGTCCACAAAATCAGTTTCCTTGGTTACAGCTAAAATCAAGGTGGTCCTCCGCATTAAATTAAACACGACACGAACATTGGACCTCCGGGCCGGATATTTATTGTGCAACACAACAGTTTCTTCTGCATGGATGTACATCAGTGGGCCCCAGGATGCCAGGCATCAGGATCTACGCAGCAGATGATCATCATTTCATTCGCAATGACGCAGAAGCCTGCATTGCAACACATTTCAGGTCAGAACATTCCTTTTCTTTCTTTCTCTCCTTTAAGCAAGTCTCATAACCATTCAATATGGAGCAGGATTTAAAAGCTGTTGTCAAAAGAAGGGGTATAATCAAAAGAGAATTTACCTTTGTTCGAAAATTTCTTGATAATTACCAGAACAGGTCAACATTTTCATATTGAGAGCTAATTTCGATAACTTAAGTGAAATTTGGGACAAATATGAAGCTATTCAGACCCAAATTGAATCTCTTGTGGAAGCGGAAACTGAATTAGATATGCATGCAGAACACAAGGAGGAAACAAGAAAGTTACATCGAATTGAAGGCTAGGTTAGCTGAATTAATACAGGATCATGAACAGCAAGAAAATGGTTCTGGACATTCGCAGCACACATTGCAGTCGCTATCGTCACAAGCAGCTAAAGCTATCAAACTGCCTGTGATACAATTACCTAAATTTGAGGGTGATGTTACTCATTTCAAACATTTCTATGACACATTTACAAGCTTAGTGGTAAACAACCAAGCTTTAGATGCTATTCATAAATATCATTACTTACTTTCCTCTCTCAAGGGACAAGCTCATTCACTAATACAGAACATACCTGTCACTAGTGAAAATTTTGATGTAGCATGGGAGCTCATATGCTCACGCTATAACAATACAAGATTAATAGCTACAGCTCATATAAAAAATTTATTAGCACTACCAGTAATGCATAAGAAAACAGTAAATGAACCATTTTCAAAATAACTTGAATGCCATTGAAGCATTAAAGCTTGAAGTGCCTTTGCATGAAATCATTTTAATGCAACTTCTCCTAGAACATTTGTCTGACACCACACGCAGAGAATGGGAGAGTAAAATAGATTCTCAAAACTTCTCTTATTTGAAGGATCTTATGCAATTTTTAGAAGCAAGAGCACACTCTTTTGAATTGCTTGCTAACACTGCATGTAACAAGACGGTGGTTAAGCCTAAGACTGATTTACACTCTGCTAAGCCCAACAGCAGAGACAGTAAACACTCTTACTTATCCTTGGTGTATGTCCATTTTGTCAGTGCAATCACATGCTACATAATTGTGATAACTTCAAAAACCTTAATGTGCATAAGCGTTGGACTTTCATTAGATCCAAGCGCCTTTGTGCCAATTGCTTTGCTCCTAATCACATATCAAGTAAATGTAATCGTGCCTCATACTGCAATTGTGGCTCATCCACTCACAGCAAGTTGCTTCATGATAGTAACAGAGAAAATGCTTCACGTGCAACTTCATCTAGTCCTGTAAATGATTCTACTAGAACGATTGACGCGCCATCTAGCTACTGTTCTTTTAAATCAAAATCCACACAGCAGGTTTTGCTTGCCACCGCACTAGTGCAAGTGGAAGACAGATATGGCAATCTCATACAATGTAGAGCACTCCTCGACTCTGCCAGTCAATCCAATTTCATAACTGCAGATCTTGCGAAGCGTTTACAGCTTAACAAGGTGACAGCTGATATGCCTATCAATGGTATAAATGGCACCATTTCTACGGCCACTCACCATGTTCAGGTCAATCTGAAATCTATGGTACATGATTTTAAGACTAAAATTGAATGTCTAGTACTTCCTCGTATAACAGGAAAACTACCTTCCACACATATCAATTTGTGCAACTGGAATATTCCTTCTAGCATTCCATTAGCAGATCCTAGGTTCAACATTCCTGATGAAGTTGAAGTCCTAATCGGAAGTTCCTTATTCTTCGAGTTATTGCATGGGAAAACCTTAAAGAAACAAGGACATCCTATACTAGCCAGCACAGCCCTCGGTTGGATTATATCAGGCCCTATTCCAAGGTCATCATACAAGTACAAGGCTAAGTCTTCGCCTCAGCATAATTTCTTCATCAGCACTGATAACCTTGACACACAGTTAAGATGTTTCTGGGATTTGGAAGAATTTCCTCAGCATGTTCTTACTAAGGAGGATTAAGATTAGAGTTAGGGGAAGGCAACAAGCGTATGAAGAAGCTTGATGAAGAATGTCTCAGTGTGGTGGGAGTGTATAAGTGGAAAGAAGAGTTGAATAAAACATTTGTTAATGAATTGAATTCAGAGAGTAGTAAAATCTTACAAGTTAGGGTACAAAGCTTAACTGAGAATAAAGTAGAGCAAGCCTTAGAGGCACTGGAATATATTGTTAAAAGGGCAGGGGCCGGTATGAAAATGGGGGTTTCTAAAGGCATCAGTAGTCAGTGGTTTGACAAGGATTGCCAGGTGGCAAAGGCAAGAGTAGCACAGGAATTAAAGAACTGGCGGCAATCAGGGGAAAAGGAAGAAAGGGAAAATTTCCTGATCTTGAGATGGGCATACAGGTGTCTAATGGAACAAAAAAAGAGGGAATGGGGTGAGAAAATTGGTAGAATGCTAAATGAAGCAGCAAGAATACATGACACTAAGAAAATTTGGTCAATAATAAGAGGGCTATATAAAGATGTGGGGAGAGATGAGTATATAGGCGCAGATCAATGGTGTGCATACTTTGAATCACTGTTAGGACAAGATAATTATATCAGAGTGGAAAGAAGTTTGTTAGGGGGTCCGCAAATAATTAATGAATTAGATATATCTCGGATGCTGAATTTTGTGAACAAATAAGGAGGTTAAAAGCTAACAAAGCTAGTGGTATTGATGGTATACCAGGAGAATTTTGGAAGGCTTGGGCACTCGATGAAACTAGGAGGAAAATAGTGATAAAGTTATTCAATAAAATAATGGAAGAAAAGAAAATTCCTAGGAAATGGAGGACAAGCATGGTACTGCCAATTTACAAGGGAAAGGGAGATAAAAGTAACCCAGCTAACTACAGAGGGATTAGTTTATTGTCTATTCTAGGGAAGATTTTCACTGGAATTCTAGCAAATAGGTTGCAAAATTGGGTTGAGAAGGAGAATAAACTATCGGAGTTCCAAGCAGGTTTTAGACCGGACAGGAGAACATCGGACAACATCTTTATTATTTTAACAATTGTACACAAATATCTGAGCAATAAAAGGGGAAGGGTATATATGATATTTATTGATCTAGAAAAGGCATTTGATTCTATCAATAGAGATGCATTGTGGATAAAATTAAGCAGTAAGGGGATAAGTCAGGCATTTATAGAAGTAATTAAAATGATATACCAAGAGAATGAGATGTGTATAAAACTACCAGGCGACAAAGTAACTAAATCTATATCGAGTAAGGCAGGAGTACGGCAGGGATGTAAACTTAGTCCAGTATTATTTAATCTTTATATCGATGGAATTTTAGAGGAGATATCAAGTTGTAGGGTACATTCACCAGTTATAAATAATAAAGAAATACCGTGGCTACTGTTTGCAGATGACCTAGTAGTTGGGTCCATATCAAGTGAAGGGCTGAGAAGAGCAATCGAGGCAGCCAATTCTTATTGCAATAAATGGGGTTTGAAAGTGAATAAAAACAAAACAAAGATTATGGTCTTCAAAAAAGGATACAGGTTGCGTAAGGATGAGAAATGGGAGGTTAATAGAAGAGAAATAGAGGTAGTACGGAGATTTGATTATTTGGGTACAAGGTTGAGTTCAGATGGCAGCTGGAAGGAACAACAAAAGATGTCTGTGGCAAAAGGTAAAATGGCCATGAGAGTGATAAGATCATGCTACAGTAAACTGCCAGATATAAATGTCAAATGGTTGGAGAGGATTTATACGGCAGTAGTAGAAAATAGAATGTTACATGGATCAGAGGTATGGGGAATAGATGAGGCTTGGAGAGAGACTGATAGAGTGCATAGATCCTTTTGTAAATACATATTGGGATTACCAATAGCATCACCTAATGGGGC
The DNA here is from genome assembly GCA_030765055.1 of Mantis religiosa. Lineage (NCBI taxonomy): Eukaryota > Metazoa > Arthropoda > Insecta > Mantodea > Mantidae > Mantis > Mantis religiosa. The sequence goes on from CM060950.1 coordinate 440,460,715, forward strand.
AGCACAATTAGAACTAGGCAGGCATTCTACTAAAATTAAAATCTTGTCAAGGACAATGAAATACTTATATAGAATCACTAACTTGGAAGATGGCAATATTATTAAAGAATGTTTTCATATTCAAAAGAGAAAACTGGGGTGGGTCTTGGGCACATAAAATGTATGACTTGTTGAAGCAGATAGGTATGGGTCATTCTTGGATAAATGCAGAGTATGGGTATAGAGGCTTCTGGAAAGAAGTTAAGCTAAGATTAGAAGATATTGACAGACAAGACATTTTTGCCAATACAAGTGACAAAAGCTCACTGAGATTATATAGAGAAATAAAAACAACCTGGGGGAAGGAAGGATATATAGATATATGTAGTAAGTTAGGGCGAGAAGGTTTTGCTTGGGCGAGAACAGGAGTGAGAAACTTGAAAGGTATAGGTCAAGAGAGAGAGCTAGATAAATGTACATTGTGTGGAGAAGAGAATGCAGATTTCCATTGTATATTAAATTGTAGTCAAACAAAGATATGGAGAGAGCAGGCTTGGCTACGTAAATGGGACAATTTGGGGGGTGAAGTAGTAATTAGAAAAATGTTGTCAGTAAAAGGAGAAAAGAACAGGAGAAATATAGGGAATTATTTAGGGAAAGTTAAAGAGAGATGGCTAAGAACAATTAAGAGAAAAATGTAGAGTGGGATAGGTGAAATGACAAAAAGTGTAAAAAGGAGCAGAGGGCCTCCAATACACAAAAACCCAGGGTTAGCTGTATGGGGACCGAATTGTTAGTCAATGGTGGGCAACATGATAGGATTTCCAGGATTTAAGAATATATGACATTTTTCAGTATGGATTTTATAATTGTAATCTTGATTTTGTATTTCCATTTGTTGATGTAAAAGGAAATAAATTACTACTACTACTACTAAGGAGGAAAAGGAGTGTGAAGAATACTATGTAAAAACAACCACTCGTAATGCCGATGGTAGCTTTACAGTTCGTTGACCCGTCAAGGAGGACAAAAATCGCTTAGGTGAATCTAGACAGCAAGCCATCAATCGCTTTATGCACTTAAAACGACGTCTTCAAAACGACATCACACTTGAAGAAAATTACACTCAATTTCTCTCTTAATTTGAATCCATGGGGCACATGAAGCAAGTGTCACCACCAAAGGAAGGCGAACCTTGTTACTATCTTCTGCATCATGCAGTTTTCAAACCTTTGTGTACTACTACTCGCACCAGAGTTGTATTTGATGCATCTGCGCAGTCATCTTCAGGACTATCCTTAAATGATGTGCTGAAGTTGTGTCCTACTATTCAAGATGACCTTATCTCCATAATTTTACGCTTCAGAACTTATCGCTATGCATTCTCAGCTGACATTTCTAAGATGTACAGGCGAGTGAAAATGCATCCTGATGATCAAGATCTCCAAAACGAGAAAACAAAGATGAACCTATCAAGGACTACGCTCTTACTACAGTCACATATGGTACCAAACCTGCATCCTTTTTGGCCATAAGGACTTTGCATCAACTAGCTTCAGAGGAAGAGGCTAAATATCCACTAGCTTCTCAAGCTATCCATGAATCCTTCTACGTAGATGATTGCTTATGTGGTCATAATGATCTACAGCAAGCTTTACATATTCAGAGGCAGCTACTTCAGATGTTAGACAGTGGCGGATTCCCACTTAGGAAATGGTGTTCTAATCATGAAGATATTTTAAAATCCATTCCACCGGAACACAGAGAGATACAACTTCCACTTTCATTGGATAGCAGTGAAAATGCGTATGCTCTTGGTCTCCTCTGGCATCCTGGAACAGATCAATTCCAGATACAAGCCAATCCATCTCATCAGGATAATCTAAATTCTAGCTACACCAAACGAAGTATACTTTCTGTCATATCATCTATTTTTGATCCTTTAGGCCTAGTGAGTCCTATTGTCATAAATGCCAAGATGTTTCTACAATCTCTTTGGTTGGAAAAACTCGGTTGGGATGAATTGATACCATCTCACCTCATCCAACAATGGCTAAATTTCTGCGGGACATTGTCCATCATTCATGCTATACTTATTCCAAGACACGTCCTAATCACAGGTACATTAAGGGACATACAAATACATGGGTTTTGCGATGCCTCAGAAAAGGCTTATGGTGCCTGTATTTATCTTCGTTCTATGAACAGCTGCAATGAGGTGAAAACCAGACTTCTTTGCTCCAAATCCAAGGTTGCACCATTAAAGAAACAAACCATTCCTCGGCTCGAACTTTGTGGTGCTTTACTACTCGCTAAACTTTACAAGGTTGTAGCTAACCTTAAGCTGCAGACTTCACAGAACTATCTATGGATGGACTCTATGATTGTTCTAGCATGGATTAAATCCAACCCACACAAATGGAAGACTTTTGTAGCCAACAGAGTTTCACAAATACAAGAGTTATCAGAAAGTACTGCTTGGCGATATGTAGCTACTCAAAATAATCCAGCAGATCTCATTTCGAGAGGAGTTTCGACTAAGCCTCTTGCCTCAAATGACTTGTGGTGGAAAGGTCCTGATTGGATCTCACAACCCTTTGCATCTTGGCCAGAACAACCCAAACGATTTGATATTCAAGATGCCACTGAGCAACGCACTACTGCATGCTTGATGGTCACTACAGAAAGTGATGATATCATTTCTCGTTTTTCAAAATTGTTATGCCTGTAGAGAGTGACAGCATAACATGCTGAGATTTGCATTCAACTGTAGAAACAGCAACACGAGACGGCAAGGTCCTCTCTCAGCACTTGAGCTTCAACAGTCATTGCACTGCTGCATTAAACTTGCTCAACAATCAGCTTATATTACAGAGTTAACAGAACTTAATGATAAAGGACACGTTCCTACTAAAAGCTCATTGAAATCTTTGCATCCATTTGTCGACAATGAAGGTTTACTCCAAGTAGGGGGAAGAATTGACAAGGCTGAAATTTCCTTCCAGTCAAGACATCAGCTCATCTTACCTCCTAAGCATCATCTTACCAAGCTAATTATTGAAAGTGAACATGTTAAACTTTTGCATGCTTCCAATCAGCTACTTACCTCTTCTCTTCGACAACAGTATTGGATACCGAGAATAGGAGAAACTCTTAAGTCAGTCCTACACAAGTGCCTGCCGTGCTTCAAACTCAAGGCCAAGGGAGCTCAACAATTAATGGGCAATCTACCTACCTACAGAGTGACTCCAGCGAGACCTTTCCTACGAGTTGCAGTTGATTACGCTGGTCCATTCTTCCTACGTTATGGCTCGCCTCGCAGCAAGAGTCAGATGAAGGCCTACATAGCTATCTTTGTCTGTTTATCCATAAAGGCAATTCACATTGAGTCGGTTTCAGACATGACTTCTGATGCTTTTGTTGCTGCCTTACGAAGGTTTACATTTAGACGAGGATTGTGTAAAGAGATCCTAAGTGACAATGGCACAAATTTTGTAGGTGCTAACAACAAACTTAGAGAACTTAGACTACTTTTGCAATCTCGCAAGCACCAAGAGATAGTACAAGACTACGCTTCATCTAATGAATGCACATGGCATTTTATACCACCCAGCTCACCCCACTTTGGAGGATTACATGAGGCTGCAGTGAAATCTATGAAATATCATCTTCGCAGAGTAATGGGTACACAAGTACTGACCTATGAACAATCAACCACATTACTAATTCAAATTGAGGCTTGCTTGAACTCCCGTCCATTGCTACGCCTTACTGATGATCCTTTTGATACTTCCTACCTTTCTCCAGGTCATTTCCTCATTGGAGAACCATTGACTTCCATACCATCACCTTGTTCTGACAATCTGAATCAGTTACAGAAATGGCAACAGCTCCAAGATCGTCTACAACATCTGTGCCAGCGGTGGTCAACCGACTATCTACATTCACTCCAGCAGAGGCAAAAGTGGTCCAGTTCCAGTGAAAATCTTAAGGCAGACACCATGGTCCTGCTAATGGAAGACAATTCATCTCCTCTGCATTGGGAACTTGGAATCATCACTGAGACTCATCCTGGTGGTGATGGTTTAGTGCGGATAGCTACAGTGTGAACTTCTAAGGGTGAATATAGGCATCCCATTGTGAAATTGTGTCCTCTGCCAGTTCAAGAACAACAGTGATATTTTTCAAAGTGTGTCTATGTTAAATTAAAAAACTGTTCAGTTTTTTGGGCCCCAGTATGTTTGCGCCATTATCGTCATTTGTTCCAGCTGGCGCATGAATATTTCACTTGGCGCTGGTTATGCGGCCAGCTGATCATGTGACTCGCCAGCGCGCAAGAAAACAGGTTTCTTCTTCTTTTTATAGTCACAGACATGTTGAGACATGTGATGTGCTTCGTTGTGTGGCTGCGTGCAGCTGTTGTTGCAATGAAAGAACCGTTTTAGTTTATCTCAAATATTAAATGTATTGTTGTCTTCTTCATGATTATTCACATAAGAAATGTAGCGTGTGCAATAAATTTATCTAGTGATATGAATACAGCTCTATCGAGTACAGTCCACAAAATCAGTTTCCTTGGTTACAGCTAAAATCAAGGTGGTCCTCCGCATTAAATTAAGCACGACACGAACAATAACTTTGCGATTTTATAATTCACTGAATTATGTGGATAATACACTGTCCACCTCCCGTCTTAAACGTTTAAGTCACTTGTCCTTCTTCGCTCGTCGTTTTAAATTTACGTAATACTGACAAGTTGTTTGGTGCTTCTAGTAGTGACACATGTATTTGAATTAAGTTCGTTTCCAATATTTTCCCTTTGACATCTTTCTCTTTTACATTCACCACATCCATCCTCTTATTTTACACAATATCCTTACACTTCATCACCAGTTCAATTAACAATTCTTTCTCCATCGATGAGAAATTTGTCACGGCTTTATTTATGATTTTGTTCATCCACCATTTTTCAGCTTGTGCAGACGAAAATGAAAACAAAAGCGCGTCGTAGTATGCTCAGAAAATAATATGACTCATCCATAGCCTTCTATAGCTAACATTTTCAGAAAACAGGTTGGTGAAATGCAAGAAATTTAACACCAGTGTTAGCACTGTGACAATTGTTACATTACATTTGTTAACATCGATTTTAATAACTGTTGGTGAAATCGGGCATAAGAATACTTTATAAAAGAGTAAATACGGGTCATATGGATGTAATACAGAATTTTCTTTTCTCTAACAAACAGGAAGAATAAGATACAAAACAAGAGGTGAGATGAACAATATAAGTTTAAGGGAACATGTTGTGAAAATATAAATTTTTACTTAACAGATATTTATGTTAGAAATGTTCAGTATCTGATATCTATAATGTGAGCTGTATCTTCAGCATGCCCCCATGGTAAATTTTGTACAATGATCTTTTACTTATCTGAGCTTATGAGGTACAGAAAATTATGTAAATTGGTCGTATGGCTTGGAATATTTTATTTTGCTGGAAATTACCAAGTTACCCTCTCACTATAAGACAAGGAAATATAGAAATACATGAAAACTTATAAATAGTCAAGATATTTTTACTAAAATTAGGCAAGTGAGTCAACCTTGTATATACTTTTCGCCACTTACAAGTTTTTTGATGAAGACCAGTTTCTGGGAACTTCTCCTCTATCGTGAGTTCTGTGGTAGTCTTCATCAAAAAACTTGTAAGTGGAGAAAAGTATATACAAGGTTGACTCACTTGCCTAATTTTAGTAACAATGGCACTCCGCTTTCTGAAATACTTCTTTTAATTCTATATAGTCAAGATATATTACTTGTTAACCCTCTCAATTATCAAGATGTAATTATAGATAAAGCATTTGAGTGTAAACCTCATTTAGAACATCCGGCCTTTCAAGGTGGCAAATTTCTTAAGAGCTGAATTGAATGCAAGCCAAATTTGAGTTTAAATTCAGAGGTATTGAAGGTTATTGTCAAACCTTTATTAAGAGGATTGTGCTGCTGCTTATGTTGTTTGAGTAAAAATTATGTTCAGAAGAAATAATATGGAATTCAAGAAAGATTTGCATTATGTATAAGTAAAGGGTATGATACTATTTTCACAGATGCAACACTTGAACCTCTACTGCATCTCAGTAGGCTTTAATCAACTTTAAAAATGATACTAAAGGATGGTTGGCTCTTAAGTACTATTATAAGACTGGACGGAAACCAGGTGATCTGTGGTTCAAGTCCCAGCCATGACATTGAATTGTTTTCAGTTTGACTTTATCTAACCAAAACCTTAGCCTATATTCGGCTATTGCGAAGAAATGATTAATTTCCATCAATGAACTAATAACACTGGGCGACAGTGAAAATGTTTTGGGCTTAAAAATAGTGAATTTACATGTATTTCCATCTGCTGAATTAAAAAATCACCATAAAAATGATAGATTAGTTGTTTTGAAGATAAAGTGACACACCTGTCAAATAACAAAACACAATCAGAGAGAAATTTTGAAAATTAAGTGATGCCACAGTTAAGGAAGGCATTTTTGTCGGACCACAAATAAGAGAACTTGTAAAGGATCCTGCTTTAGTTAATTGATGGAAATTAATTATTTCTCCACACTAGCCATTTATAGACTAAGGTTTTTGATAGGTAGAGTCAGCATTTGACCAAATTTTGGAAGAGAAGGAAAAGGAAGCTTGGGAAGCCTTCAAGGGTGTTGTTCATGGATTTTTAGGCAACAAAAGAGATGACAACTACAAGCATTTGGTGACTGCTCCTGCAAAAATACCGTAGCCTTGATTGCAACATGTCCCTTAAGATCCATTTTCTCTACTCCCACCTAGACTTTTTCCCTCCTAGTTGTGGAGCTGTTAGTGATGAACATGGGGAGAGATTCCATCAGGACATTTCTGTTATGGAACAAAGATATCAGGGCCGTTGGAATGAAGTAATGCTTGCGGATTACTGTTGGTCTTTGTATAGGGATTCTGTGGAACTCCATCACAAGAGGCAAGCTAAAAGACGACGAAGTCAATAGGCCACCACATGATTCTCTTCAGACACGACTATCTGCAAAGTATTTTTCCAGCAATTTAGAACTCTTAGCATGTAATTACCAGTTAAAAAAATCAAATGCACTTTCATTGTTAGCTTGTAGGTAATTAAAATGTATCCTTTTCTCTCAATCCATTAATATGTAATACTTCCACCTTGTGTATATCATAGAAACTAGAGCTAATAAAAATGTTTCATTGTCATATTTGTTTTTTCTCAACCCAAAATTAGTAGGAATTGCCTCATGAAGTGCTCGAAACATTCAAAAATTATTTTTTTGTTGCTCAATGTAATAAGAGTTAAATGAGAAGCCTGGGACTCAAGTACTTATGATAAATAAAAAATAATAAATACAGAAATAAAAAGTAACAAAAACAATAAATGACAAAAATAGTAAAACTTAATGTGTGAATTTCTTGCTCATGTGGAAAAGTTAAACAGCAACTATTGGTTTTTGAAAAAGTCTGCATTTTCAAACCTCAAATTTGCACTAGTTAAACTATTCTATTTGTTTCTTTTCACATTCACTGAGACAGCTTCAGGAAGGAGAATTGAATGATTACTATGTTTGCTATGCTAACCAATTAGTATTGCCAATAAATAGAAAAAACCGTTTTTGAAAAATGCTCCTCAATTGTTGTGCAGATGTATACCAATCTTTTTCAGAAGTGGGTATGTTGGTTCAAGATGAAGCACATGTTGGGTGTTGTACGAGAAACAATAAAACATAGTGATCAATTGTTTCAGTCTGCTTGTACATGCACATTGGAGAACCTTTGAACTTAGAAAATTTCTCACAACTTTTATGTCATATGTTTGAAAATATCTCTGGAGCGATAAATCTCATTTTCAGCATTTGAATTTAGTTTGTGATTATACTGTGTCATTTATGGATGCTGCATGCACATGGCATTACAACCTTTACTTCCATATGCATACATATACTGGGTATTCGTTTTTAATTGTTTCTTTGATGGTTCCGTATGACTGACTAGAGAGTATTTAGTTTCAACAAGTTGAAGAAAACAAGTATTACCACATACCACCTAAGACGAATGTTCTAGGCCAAACTTAGTTCTAAAATAAGTGAGATACATGTGCACACAAAGTAATGCAGTGGCTGGTAGTCGTTAAAATGTTCAAATCATATTATATACCAATTGGGAAGGGGGCGGGCAACAAGAAAATAGGTATCTGAATAAAACTCACAGTAAAACAACTAGCAATACTGAATATTTACACAAATTTATGTACATATGTGTCATTTTTGTATATCATGCCATAATAAAGGATCATAAAATAATAATGCGTTGTAATTATTAAATTATAGAGGAGTCATATTTATTACACATCAGCTTCACTTATGTACCTATATTGAGTACATGTTTCGCGAACTATCGTTTGCATCATCGACTCTAATGTGACTAAAGCTTGATCCAGTGGTGTGGATATTTCTGGAGTTGCTGCTGCCATCTGTTGATTTTGTGATGAATTTAAATGTGGGGTTGTCTTCTAGTGGGATTTCCAAGTTCATTAGTTGGTTTTTATGTTTTTCTAAGTATATTTTCTCCCATATGACGAGTTCACTATGTTTTTGTACGTATTTTAGTAATTTGGTGCTATCTTCAATTTCATGATTTCAGACCAGAAATGAGCTGCTATTGTGGACTTATCAATATTTTTGTATCTTAGGTGCCTGAAATGTTCTTTCTTTCTAGTGCCTATCTTAAGATACAAAAATAATGATAAGTCCGCAATAGCAGATAGACCCAAATTACTAAAATACGTACAAAAACATAGTGAACTCGTCATATGGGAGAGAATATACATAGAAAAACATAAAAACCAACTAATGAGCTTTGAAATCCCGCCAGAAGACAACCCCACATTTAAATTCATCACAAAATCAACAGGTGGCAGCAGCAACTCCAGAACTACCCACACCACTGGATCAAGCTTTAGTCGCATTAGAGCCGACGATGCAAACGATGGTTCACGAAACATGTCGTCAATATAGGTACATAATAAAGCTGATGTGTAATAAATACGACTCATCTATAATTTAATAATTATTTTGCTTCACTGTGGTGTTCCAATACAGTTAAATTTCAATGCCATGTAATATTTATCTTGAGTATTCTTCGAGGTGTCTCTTGGAATTCTGGATACCTGTATAGAAAATCATCAATGCAGTAGTTCATGTCAATGGTGATGCCATTTGATGAAAGAGACGTGCAAAATCACACACAGCAAGGCTTGTCGAGATCAAATTTTTTGTTTTGGATGGGAGAGATGGGATCCCTGATCTAAGCTTGGATCTTGTCCCATCAGACTTTAACCTGTTCTGTGCATTGGTAGTCACACTCTCAGAACATTGCTTCCAAAACAGTACTGAGTTGGAGCAGGCTGTGCAACAATTCCTTGCAACACGGGGCACCGAGTTTTATCAAAGTGGTTTCTTTAAACTGATTGAACCAGGGCCTGTTAACTCAAATAGGAAACCAGGAGACACATTAAGGTTCGCGAAACACCCGGGGTCTAAAGATACATTTTGAGCGCTGCATGCGCCGGATTCAATGCCGCCAATATAATTATTTTGCCTGCCGTGTTGCATACTAACTATTATATAAAATAACTTCTGCTTAGTTCAAAATTTAATAGCTATTGTATTATTTTACTACTTATGAAGTTTTTTTCGTAATATTATTGGCCTATTATCGACCTTATTTGAGCTCAATGTACGATATGAATAAGACACTACATTGGCTAACCTGTAAATGTTTGAATTAAAGCTTTAATAGCAAGGAGGCCAAGCCAAATTAAGTTCTGAATACAATTTTCATCGATTTGTGAAATTGTAAAAATTTGAAAGAACTACGAGGACGTATGGGCAGCAGGAAGAACGAGAATAGATTTTCACAAAGACCTATTGGTAAGTAAGATTTAGCATGTAGCTAAATACCGACAATTAATATGACATAACCTGAAATGTGCCTTAATACATATTCATGCATAGTTAAATTCTCTAGATTAATGTAGCACCTTATAATGGAAAAAGTGTGTTGTTTTACATACAAAAGCATTAGTTTCATTAACCTTGTTACTTTATTACTGCAATAATTGGAATTTTCTGTTTTTTGTCTTTCAGGGGTCATCCATCATCTCAGGCTACCAGGAATACGATGGCAGAAATCAGAGTGCAGGATTATTGGATATTGTGTATGTTTCTTGTTTTGGTGATGTGCAGTGATCTTCAGGAACTTAAGTAACGTAGCACAAAGCATTCTTTCCCGCGTATACAGCAATTTAATGTGGCATATCAAATATTTCTGAAAGTTTGAGTTTCATTTCATATCAGTGGAAAATTTAACAAGAACTTTGAGGAATACTGTGGCCAACAAGGAAAAGTGAAAAGTGAAGTTATTTTAGACAGTTGATTGGGTGTATTAGTTTTTGTGTTTGTACTTGTAGTTTTAAATTTAAAATATATATAAGTCATATATAAGTCCATGTAAGGTAAGTAATATCCAGTTTAAATTACTGAAAAAATAGCTGTGAATTTTCAGATATACCAAAATTAGCATCATCTGTGTTTACATGTAATCTAGGTGGCTTAAATTAAAATATTTGGGTGAGATGCTTGATATGAATTTTATAAACTTTTTCTTTAAATTTCAATGATACGTATTTTGAAGAATTAAGTTCTCTTAACCTTACTCATCAGTGTATATCTACATCATTGATCAAGAATGTCACAGCTTTTAACAGCAATTAAAAGTGTGATCTGAGATTCCATAAACTTAATTTGTTCTATATTGTTTAATACAGTAGTCACTATGCAATATTATTGTACACACTACACTAAATTATTTACCTGAATAACCATCTTTGAAGAGATCTGATGGGATTAGAATTTATTTGAAAAAGCTTTACAAGTTTTTAGGTGTAATTGTGCATTGCAAGGAATGATTAAAATGTCATTGTGTCATCATCATTATATGCCACTTTTAATTTTATTTCTAATATTCCAGTTATTCTTAAAACATGCACAATCTCAGCTAGCTAGGACCTAAACACAGTGTGGCTTGATCTCAAATTAGTAAAGCTTCACAATAAATAATAGGTTATAAATCCTCTTCCTTGTTAACACACACACACACACACACAAATGGGTTCAGAAAAATAACAAGTTAAAGTGATATTTGCACAGCATTTATGTATCCTGTGGTACATCTGTTCTCAACATGTACTTGCCACCATTTATGAGTAATATTGGTACACAATTTCTGTAATGCTAACCATTTTAAGGGTGATATAACGTTACTAGCGTGACCCACAGAAATGTTACATGTCACATGAAACTACACTGTTAAACATCCTCTCATTGTTCTAAGTTGGAATGAAAATCTCAATCTTTGGCATTGGAAAAAGATGTTTAACCTAATATATGAGCCATTCGTTACATGCAGTGATGCGAAGCCACATAATAATTTTGAAAAGTAGATAAAACTGCACATTATTTTGCTATATAATGCACTTCTTGTTTCTTTGTAGTGAACACATAAGGGAATTATGGACTATCAAAAGAAATAATGGTTAGATGTGTGAGCAAATAAATTACATTACTAAATTATTTTCTATTAACTACTCACACAGTTCCATCACTTTCACTTCTTAAGTAAAACTACAAACAGCATTAATAGTTCATAGTGTAATCTTTCATTGAGTTATTTATTTGACACACATTCAGTTGTATGTCATGGACTGAGAGGTTTACACTATGCAGAGGGCTCCATTTGCCATCTTAGTCATAAAGTACATTGCTTAAAGTCTTATCAAGTTAAAGCAAGCCATTTATCCAAACAATTGCTCTGCACATTAAGCAAATTATACTTTACAGTGAGATAACTACATGAAATAATCTCTTATTGGAAGATACACTGTGCATTAAATTTTATTTTTAAAACTGCACATTTTCTTCTTCAGCATTCATTACTGTGCATATGCATGCCATTGAAGCATTTAAAAATTCAATGCTGTAATATTCTTGTGTTGTGAAGACAGAGTTAAGCTTAGGACAATTTTAAATGAATGATACAGCTTTAATATAATTATTATTTTTCATAATGGGCGCCGGGGTAGCGCGGTGGTTTCGTTCGCGGCTCCCGTTGTAAGGGTCCCGAGTTCGATTCCCGGCTCTGGGGTTGGCGATTTTAAGTCGGCCCTATCCACGCCTTCACCTCTGTCTAGCACACGTGAAGTATCCCCTATGCCCAACGTGGTTCGGAGTCCATGGTAAAAACTGTAGGTCCTCTCACCTCACCGCCATCTTCACTATCACCCTATCATCGGAGGTAATGGACACCGCCCTCTGGGTGCCTCCACCTGAGAAATGGGTCCGGTCATCACTTGGTGGGGTGAGGTTACCCCGAAGGCCAAGGTTGCCATGTGGGGAGTGTTAGTAACTAACTTATTTTTCATAATTTATTCTGCACTTGTGAATGTTAATTCAACCAAAGTGATTAGAAGTATATAAAATAGTGCCATTTATGAAATTTATGTCACCAGTTGCCAATACTGACTTCTGTACTAATTTGACATTATTAATCTTATATGAATTGATCACAAATTTCAGGTTTTTCTCTGAATATACTTCAGTATACTTGTGCTGAAAATAATGTATATACTATTGAGCTTTTAAAATTTTTATTAAATATAATCATTAACAGAGCTGCTTTGGTGTCATTTTAAAGAAATAGTGCTATTTTTTTGTACATAGTTGTTGTTATCATTTCAAATTTATATACATATTTCTTTAGGGTTTTTTTTCTTCTCACTGTTATTCCAGGGAATTTTTCAACATTCTGTGTACAAAGAAATTGCATTACATATAACGTTATGGTATCCTTACCTGTTTTCCTGTATCTACAGAATCATTATTTTAGTGTTAAGTTATCTTTATTTTAAGTATTACACTAAGAAGCTTGAGGGAAAGGGGATACAGATTTCTTGTATAATCTCAACAGCATCTTAAGTGATCTCACTCTCTCGTTTTTAAAATTTTAATTGTTTTTAAAGACAAAATTATCAATTTGCAACAGGAATAAAGATATAATGCTTTGTGGAAGGCAATTATTCATATTTAACAAGAAAAGTTAAAGTGGATTCTTGACATTTTTTCCACAAATTGGACAACTTCTTTCGAAGTCACATCTCGCACACTGATGAATAGTTTACCGCATATTTCCTCAGCGTATTTGACGCGTATTATGCTAATATGCGATAGCTGAAATGCGTGTAAACTATTCATGTGTGGCGAGATGTGATTTCGAAAGAAGTTGGATTCTATCAGTCAGTGAAAACGGGAGCCGAACAGAAGGGCAAGCAAATGCACCATAGCTCGGTCGCAATAGAAGCTTACTACATTACCGGCCTTACCAGCCGTAGTTGCCAAGGTCGCCGGGGTCTAAAGTTTCAGGAAAGAGCGCCCTATACGTCTTCAGTTTTTAACACGGAGTTGAGAATCTGGTATTAATCTGTGGATTGAACCCTACAGCAAAACAGAAATAACCATAAGTTGAATAAAAGTATAAAGTGTATAGTTCATGATGCCATGGTGTATTTTGTTCGGCAATAAAGTTTCCATATGATAAGAAATTATATCTCCTTTCTAATATGCGACACAGCAATTTTTTTCTAAGTCCTTCGCACTTTTTGATGCTTTTATATACAACCATGTCTTTTAATATAACTTCTTTACGTTTTAGTGCAATTTCATGTTGGAGGGCATTCTTTTAACAATATTGTTTATTTACTTACTGCGTAATGTAACCATATTGAAGAATTCAATGCAGCCAAACTATCCTTGTTTCTCCACTCATTGCAGTGGTGCCATCAGTCTTATTTGTCCCTAAATTACACTATCTAGCATACTAAGACAAAGTATTACCTAAATTGCACCACATTGTAATCCTCGCCAGCATGACTATGTTGTTTGTGTGCACATTTGTCACTGGGTCGACAAAGTTCACTGAGTGATACACTCCTAGGTGCGCAGCAAACCCTCCAGCCATCAACCCATACGTGCTCTACAATTAGACTGTAGAGCGTATTTGCATCCCTCCTGTTGTTGGGGCATATTGTCATCCGTACCTCATTCATTCCCACGTCAATCCCCAGGATCCAGTTGCCCTCTACGAGACACCAATGATGAAACTGGCATCCTCCTATTTTGCATTCGTCAATTGAACGATGTGGCCAGGATCGCCAATTTTCCCCCTTGCAGTTTACTTGGTGTGATTTGTCATCATGCAAATTTCGCGGCAGTAGTCGAACCAGTCCAATACAGTCCATGAGCTCATACATGTATTTCCTATGGAGCATTCCATTATCATCGTGTCGTACGATTGTTTATGTGCAAAACAGTGCATGAGTAACAAAATTTGACCAGGTGATAACTTACCCTGCTCAAACTATGCTCCTTTGCACATGGACTGCGTCACTTATGTCTGGGGCATTTTTGCAGAGGTTGGCTGCAACGCAAGAACCGGCTGATCATCTGCTAGTGCATGCGTATACATGCACCTTTGGACTTAAATATTCTCATGTCGCACAAAAGAAAGTTTCTCTGAAATTATAATACTTTTGGAACATCCCTTATAAATCCAATTTGATTGCATACTTTGTTTAACCCTCTGATAGGCACACGCCTAGCAGAACACCATTGGTTGCATGGTTCTGTGAGTACCATACTATATTTATGTGGTTATATGCTGGTATTTCTTTTTGTTTTAATTTTTTCTTTTTTCTCCTATTTTCGGCTTTATTTAGAATAATTATATACGACTTTTATTACAATAATCATAATAAATATATCAGCTATAATAAAATACAAATAGAGTTTACATTATAATTTGTATTACAATATATGTAAAGAAAATAGCTTATTAAAATACATCTTGTTATTAGAAATGTTCAGTTACTCAGTCATCAATTCGTCTATTGGTAAGACCTGAAGCTTTTTCGAGGAGCATTATTGATTAAGGCTTCACGGGTGTCAGCCACATCAAATGTATAAAAGTCGAGCTTTTGGCCATGGAGTGCACAATGACTGAAGCCTTAATTAATAATTCAACTATTTGTACTGTATTTTGCCCACTAAGCAGTTAGAGCGAGTAATTTAGGTATGTTTTCTCAAACAGAGAGAAGCATTGCATATTCCACATTCATATTTAGTTTTGTTCTTTTTGTCTTTACTGCAGGGTTCACATCATTCCCTTTTCAATGATTTTGGTGCATTCGGCAACTCATCTTCTGTGGGTTGTTCTGGTTTATATTTTTTTAGAAGCTTTTCAAATAATTGGGTATGATTAATGCTGTTGCTCTTCTTTGTAGCTGTTGTGACAGTAAAGCTTGGGACAGCACTTTCAGATATTCCTGTCTTTGGAATATTTGTTCAGATTTCCAAGAAAGACCTTAGAATTGATAACTGCAGTATTCAGGATATGGTAAAAGAATACCATTGGCCCCCTTGTTGTTCTGGCTACATAGTACTATATGCACACATTTCCTTGAGTGGTAGTTTTACCTTGTGGTGTGGGCAAGATGGAAGAAGCAAGAGCTAACGTTCTTTTGTTTCTACAGTATGGTCAACCAACAAAAACACAATTCAGCAAAATAGCATGTAAGATAAGCGAAGATACATGCCGCAAGTGTGACATATGTGGACAAACAGTAAATTGAACTTGATCAGATAAGCTGTATGCATATATACTTACTATTTATGAAACACATAAAAATATAAAACAAATATTATGACAGCTATAAATACTTACACTCATTTGCTTTGTGATTCGCGGATTCTGATTCGAGTCCAGTGCAACACTTTCTTCGACACCGGAAATAATATTGCATTACATTAGCATCAGTAATAAAGCTCCCTGTAAAGAATAGAAGTAATGGAGCAATAGTTATTGTCTTATTTACTTACTTGCGATCTACTCCAACACTTGTGCCAGGTTCAGGATTGCTCTGATTGTTCAAGTAGGGTAGTCCATGAACTCTTTCCTGTTTTATTTTCTTTCTTTTTGTACTGCTCCGCAGTTCCCTTTCTTTTTGGTGACATGATTTCTTCACAACAAGAAGCTTCTGGCTGAACAGCTGCAGTCTCAATAAATGCAGAGAAACAAGCATTATTAGATTGATGTAATATACCACCCATTTATAAAGACTTAAATTGAGTCATAACTTTTAAAACTTGTAACTTCACTCACATCTGTTTAAAAAATCAAGAACATTTTCGAAAATGTTGCAGTTTCATCCTCAGCTGATTAGCGACTCATCACAGTTGGTTGTTGTCCGGATCTCTTGTAATTGGCTCCCTCTCTCGGAAGATTCTTTACATAAGTTCAGTAGACCACTCACTGATGGCACATCAAAATTTAGAATATGTGGAATGTTTTTAATAATAAAAATTTTTTCCCATGTTGTAAGTTCAAGTTTTGTTGACAATGGTTTTAGTAGTTTGATCTCCTCTCCGATGTGGTGGTTAGTGTAGGTAGTGTTGAAATTAAACAATTTTCTTTCATATTTCTTTATGAAGATTTTAGCTGGAAAAAAATGAAATATGAAAGAAAATTGCTTAATTTCGACACTACCTTTGAAGAAAACCCAAACTTCAAGTTCATCAAGATACTGACAGAGATGCACCTATCACCTCCAATGAGTTCACCAAACCAACGTCCATTAGTCGACAACAGCTGATGATGTTAGGAAGATCCTAATGAAACACGTTCTAGGTAAATACTAGCAATAAGTGGAGCATTGAGTATTAGTTGGACTCAAAATTATATTAATTTTGTGCTTCATTGTATCATAGTCCTTACACATTGGAATTACGTTTATATACTTCTAAAGTGGATGCAACTGTCTGTATAAAGAAACGACTGTCTTTGACACTGTCCAGCAATCCATTATATTTTCTTTACAAGTCAACTTATTACCAATAAATAGAAAACACATTGGTCAACCAAGAAAACGCTGGCATTGGCAAAATGACATGTTAAATATTTCTCTAATGCATGAAGCAATGCAGTGTAGCTGTGATAACTTTTCATGACTGATTATTTTAAATTAATAACTTAAACTCAAGTTGATAGTATTAAATACTTGATTATTGAGAGGATTAGATATTGCTTCTCTTGAAGCCTGTTATTCACCCACCGTTTTAAGGTGTTCTTCTTTAATGTGAAAGTTGTCACACATCGAAAAAAAAAACACAGCCATAATGGCAGTACCAAATAAATAAGGACGTCTGTTGTCAACCTATCACTGAATTTTAGTTACACTGATGTTACACCTATTCTTTGTCGCTACTTAGCACTTGCAGCTGCTCCATTCCTTCTCTTATAAAAATCTTTCTTTGGCTATGTGTTGCTGCTTATTGCCGTCAATATTGTCACATTAGAGTAGCTACAAAATAAGAATGAACATGGGTTGAGCCAATACGGTTATCCTACTGTCTTGGGGTTGCCAGTTCTATGGCAAGCGGGTGACAGAGATGGAAGATATATCTGTCTTTGTCTCAACCTAGCAAGTATCATACAGATGCTGAGATGTACAGTGATACAGATGGTGACAGAGAAGTTCACTTAATATTTCAGCATGTGTGTGAGAACATGCGCAATGATTATCGCATAATCTGAATCTTAAAACCTTGAACTGGGGAACAGTTCGCTTACGTAACTATCATTCATATGCACACAAAACAAAATGATTCAAATTAGATGCGTTCTACGAAATAAGGTGTTTATGAGGGGCAATCAAATATAAACAGGCCTTTCGTTCCAGAAAATTTATTCATGAAGAATAATTGAAATTAACATTTTTCTTAGTTTTCTACATATTCACCCATCTTTTCTATGCATTTGTTCCAACGGACAGGCAGTTTTTTAATGCCAGTTTCAAAGAAAGTACGAGGACGGGCGCAGAGACAGTTGCGAACGAAGTCTTTCACCTCCTCATTGGTTGTGAAACAATGTCCTCCAAGAGTTTCTTTGAGTGGAACAAACATGAAGTCACATGGTGAGAGGTCTGGGCTGTAGGGTGGATGTGGAAGGGCAGTTCAGTGCATTTTGGCCAATTTTTGCTGTGTTGGTGCTGCAGTGTGTGGTCTGGCATTATCCTGCAGAATCAACACATTTCTGATCGAGCTACTGCGACGTTATGACCGGAAAGCAACTCGAATTTGGCTGAGAAGGTCACAGTAGTAGGCAGCATTAATGGTCCATGGTCGTTGTCCCTGTTGTTCGAGGAAATCAATGAGAAGAACATCTATTGAGTCTCAGAACTCTATGACCAAAACTTTCCCTGCAGACAGTCTTGACTTGGCTTTCACCAGTGGTTGCTCTCCACTCCTCCTCCACTCCAGACTGGCCCTCTTTGATATGGGTGTGTAGTGATGTACCCATGTCTCATCACAAGTGATGATTCTGTCCAGAAAAGCATCAGCTTCCTCTTCGTAGTGCATGAGAAGCATGCGACACATTTGAACTCGCACTGCTTTCTGTTCTGCAGTGAGATACCGCAGAACCCAACGAGCTAACACTTTTCTCAATTTCAGCTCCCTTCGAATGATTGATTGGACACTCCCATAGCTTATGAGAAGTTGTTGACAAATCTCAAGCACTGTGATGTGACAATCCCTTTCAATGATGTCTTGAACAGCTTGGATGTTTTCTGGATTGATGCTGGTGCATGGGCGGCGAGGGTGGGCCAAGTTTTCAACATGTTCACGTCCTTCATTAAACTCATGGTACCAATGTTTAACTCTGGACCATGAAAGGGTTCTTTACCCAAACTATGGGAGTAACCAACGGCAAATTTCAGCTGCATCGACATTTTCATTGACAAGAAACTTGATTATTACTCGTTATGCAGCAGCTGAATGCACCTCTCTCCGAGACATCTCGGCAGTAACTAAGGGACAATCAAACGAGTTCCCAAGGCCATTGTCCCCTTCCAGGGACCTCAATGCATGTGCTGTAAAAGCCTCAAACCCATAAGGCACTCTATGCGTGCACAGTAAACAAAGGCCTGTTAATATTTGATTGCTCCTCGTACTACAGTGTAACAAAATAGTGACATTTCAATGATTTGTGAATATAGTTTCTACTCTAATGATGCCATATTTGTATACCGCCTGTAATAGACTTTACACCAATTTGTGTTTCATTAAAATAATAAATATGTAATATATGAATGTGTATTTATGAAGCATTTTTACACCAGAAATATCGTGTACTAACATTATGCATTGCACGCAGAAATTTTAGTCTTGCATCAACAATATCGCTTCTTTCAAGCAGAAATTTGCGACCATCATTGGTTCTCCTATATTTGAACCCAAGAGATTTCAGAATATTATGCATAGAAGATGTAGAATCCGTATATTCTATTTTCCCCCCCTCATTAAATTGGTCAGCCTTTTGGCAGCTGGATATTCACCCTTGTCATATAAATCATAAATTGTTGTACGTGAAACACACTTTTGAAAAGTTGGTAGCACGTTTTTTTAGCACCCTGATGTTTCGTTGGATATCTATATATGGAAACTTCTTATTTGGTAAGCTGTTTACCTTCTATAACAATGTTTGTCACAGAATGAGCACTCACGTGACAAGCTTGTAACATTAATTCTCGACTCTGAGCGAAATTTGTACCTTCGAAAATGTCTTTAATTGACATCTGTTTGAAAAAGTAATACATATTAACAAGAATATTTGTAGTCTATTTATGTAAAATCTTATTAGTTGTTTCGCAGATACTACTAGATGTACCAGTACTACGCTTGCTAAGCGGTATATTTACTAACTTTGAAAAGCACGTGTGCACTCTTAAAAGATCACCACTTTACTGAATGCAGGGTACAAAATGCAACTGCAGCATAGCACATGTGTGCTTTTCTTCACTGACAGTTAATAATTCCTTTCTTTCTAGTCAGGCACCTTATCTTTCCATATCTCTAAAACCAGATGTGCTACAAACATGGGGTTTGGACTGCAATCCTCAAAAAAAATAGCTGTATAACATGGGAAAAACAAAATAATTTTTTAATTGGTATCTTTAGAGTGTGCAAAGAAATTACCTGCATACTTCGGCAAAGCAAGCCAATATGCATTGCTCAACTGTACAACGTTGCACGCACCGCATTGGCTAGTAGCGATAGAACAGCCATGCCTAGCCCTGCCTAATGTTCATTCCTATTTTGTAGCTACCTTAGTGACTGATTTGATTAGTGCAGATGCTAGAGTTTTTATTGATAATGTAGTAGTGACGTCACGTGTGAGCGTCATCACCCTCTGGTGAGTGAGTCTGTGTGAATCTCTTTGTCTTTTCGTGCCGGCCTTCGCTTGGATCGGGCGTAATGCCCCATCTGTATCAGGTGTGTGGTCTGATGAACCATCTTTGTAATTATTTAGTGTAGTAAATCTTCTTATAAAGTTAATTGTGGTCTTTTAGTTAGTGCTACTCAACCTTTATAGAAAATAAGGGGAAATCCCAATGTCTCCGCTGAGCATGAGTCCAGTCTCAGTTAGTTCCCTCGTGCACGATCTGGTGATGTGCCATCCTAATCGGTGTCCATTGATGGTCAGGTCATCACAATATCTTGGCTGTGCTTTGAGACTGAAAGCCTTCAAGCTCTTGATAATGTTTGCTACTTTCTGTTGGCATCTCTGATGTCAGAGCATACTATGGTGCAATCTTCAGTGGAAATTGAAATAAAAATGGGACCAGTGGGGAGACGACAAAATTTACTGCAGATATAGTGGTTTATTGGAGCAATATTGGTGTTATACAATATTCATGTGCAGAAATTGACTGTTCACATTATCAAATAATTGAAATTTCTGAACCACTGTTATCTTGTAGAATTTAAATTGTAGAAGTCTAGTGGCATTCCAAGCCAAGGTTTGCAAAATTCCTGATTCTTATGGAAGCTTTCTATGAGATTTCTGTTTACTTCATTCTAGCTCCTTTCGTTTTCACTGACTTTTTCCTCACTAAGAGCATAGTGATTTACTTTCAGTCTCTTATTAAGAGTGGTTGGTTGGTATCTAATGTTAAGCAGTTAGCAAAAAAATCATTCACTCTCGGGCTTTTCAGTAATTTTTGTAATTTACGTCCTCCAACGTTAAGTCTTATCGGACGATGAATGGAATGGGTGAAATGATGTTCAAATGAACCCAGGGTACATAGAGCTTAGAGTTACCCAACATTCGTCGTTTAGTATAAGAGAAAACCTTGGAAAAAACCTTATCCAGGTAAGTCACCCTGACCGAGATTCAAACTCAGGACCTCTTGAACGTGAGGCAGACTCGCTGCCATCTATGCTACCTAGGCAGGCAACAGTATTTTGATGCTATGTTGGTATGTTGACTAAAGCTTGGGCAGCGGAGTAGGTGGTTTCCATCCATATCTTCCTTAAGTGTACAGAAAGGACACAGAAGAGATCTCGCTGTTCCAATCTTGAATAAATATTTATTGGGACAGTTATGACCTGTTAGGAGTTTAAAAGTTACTACAGAGAATTTGCTTGGTAGTATATTGATTCTAGTCATGCTGTTACATAAATTTTCCCATAGTTTTCCTTTTGTTTGTAATATATTATATTCTTTTAATTTTTTGATTGTAGGACATGTGGCGAGAATGTGCCAAGACAGATGGGCATACACCATAACAGTATGGGACATGCAGCAAGGGAAGAGAAGCAGAGGACGTCTGAGGCTACGATGGTCCCAAGAGTTCAAGGATGGGCTAGATGCAAAGTGGATTAGAACGGCAAAAGACAGACATCAATGGAAGCAAGTGATAGCAGCTGTAAAGTGAAAATGACAGTGAAAATGAAGAGTCATTTCTAGATATAACAATACAGAATTAATTAAGGGTAGATAACAAGTACAAAGAACTGCTATCTTTCAGGGATTTGCTCATCCTGTAAGAAACGGTTGAGCTAACCCCACCAGTGGGTGGGAGGCCCTTGCTCTTAAGGGATGTTATGGGCTATTTATTTATGTTGATATAATTATTCTTTTGATAGAGTGATAACTTAGCGGCTCAAATGAATTTGACCTAATTCTACTGCCTTTTTCGGCTAGAAAGTCAGCTGTTTCATTACCATGTATTTTGCAATGTGCTGGTATCCAGTGAAATATTGATCTTTTATTTAAATTGATTATTTCATGATTTTATGGGATTCTGCAATATTTAGGTTTTAAGGTGTTGTATCATGTTGGCACCACTGAATCATACATCAAGGACTCATCATATTTAATGAGAGAACGTAAGCTTTCACGGCCGGAGTCCATATTACAATTATTTCCGGGCTGTTTTGCCGTGGTCTGTTGGTATAAGAACGTCCAAGCCCACAAGACAATTGAACAATTTAATACCTTCAGCCAAAAATCCCCGGTAGCCTCTGTCTTCAGCCAGTGTATATCGCATTCCCTGTTTTTGCGGCTCAGTATACATCGGAACAACACAATGCAGTGTCATCACCAGGATTAGAGAACATGAGCAACTGCCATCTGGGCCACACAGAAAAGTCTGCAGTCGCTGAACACGCTATTGAGGCAGAAGGCGAACATATAAGATATGATACACTTCCAGGACACGAGTATCCTTTCTACTACTGTACGTTACTACATACGACTACAGCGGGAGGCCATTGAAATTTATAAGCATCCAGATAATTTAAACAGAAAGGACAGAGACCAGAAGATCCATGGTTCTGATCCCGGCTATGGCATTGAATGTTTCATTCTGGCTCTACCCTTTCATAGTGCGTCCTACACACGGCTAGTGTGAAAGAACAATTAATTTCCATTAATTGTACGTAATAGTGGTCCGAACTATAAAATCCCAGGCCTTTAAGTACTTACAGTCTCGTGTGTTTATGAGAACTCATAGTGGTTTACCGGGAAAAACACTAGTCTGTTGAAGAATTTAATGTCATGTTGACCATAGTAGCTCAATTGTTTAAAGCAGCTGGATGAAGACCAGAAGATCTGTGGTTCAGATCCTGGCTATGGCATTGAATTTTTCATTCTGGCTCTACCCTTTCAGAAAGGAACACGTCTTAAAACCCATTAGGAACTGGCACCCTGTCATCGAGAACGAGAAATGTCATACCAGTTTTTGATACAACTGGTTACATCACTGTAGTTTGAATTGTTTCTTGATGATTGAGTTTGATTAAATAAGTCATGAGATCTCTTGTTTTCAGGTGTGGTTACTAGTGACATAAATAAAACTTTAGATAAGTTCGATTTCGTAATATATAATTTAATTGTATAATCTGGATTACATTTTACTCGAACTTTCTTTCCTAATCAATCACTGCAGGTTACCTCCAACACATCGATAAATGCTTATTTCCCTAATAAATCTTTTCTGTTAATTACTTAAAATTCCTCACTTCTGTACGTCCACTCATCACTATCAAGAATACCGAATATCTCTTTCTGAAGATTATTGATTTTCCGTTACTATTGTTACTCCTCTATTAATTTTATGATTGGCCGATTTACTGGCTACGTCATCACATTACGTAATACAACTACTACTACGGCCAATCACAAAATTACACATATTTTTACACATTCAAGCTAAACACTTTTCGTTTTTTCCACATCAAGCAAGATTATTGATTTTCTTCATCTTAGCAACCATTCATCATCATTTTTTTTTTTTTTATATTGTCATTACATAGCCCACTAATAGTCAGATCAGAAAACAAGAATTTCCAACTGATATTCATATAAAAAGTTCTAACTAAAACATATCATTACAATATAACAACTAAAAATGATGCGGGCCAATCAGAGGGTAGTATTGCCAGACTACCCAGGCTCCGCCCCCCAACAATCAGTACAAATAGCGCGACTCAGTGAATGCTGAACTGCAGAGTAGCGCGCTCTAAGCTAAACGAACTCAAACATCACCTAGCACACAATCCAGCAATGTTAGTACTGGTCAATGAAACATTCTTGAGCGAAAAAGCCCGCTTCTCAATCCCCAGATACCGCGTTTATCGCACTGACCACCCAACCGAAGTAGCAAGAGGAGGAACCGCAGTATGCAATACAATAGACCATTACCAAAAATTTATCCCACAGCTAACTCACATGGAGAGAACAGCAGTTTCCATTAACATCAAAGATCAACCGTTAACAGTAGTGAGCATATATAACCCACTGGGACAACTTTTATATGAAGATTTAGACACAGTACTTAACTTAGGGCAGCAAGTCATAGTAGCAGGGGGCTTCAATGCCTCACACGAAAGCTGGGGATGCCACTCAAACAGTGTGACTGGCAATACCCTACACAGACACATGCTAAACAGCAATTATATAATCGCGCACACACCTGAGCACACATACATACCCAAAAACAGGCAACAACGACCAAACACACTAGATCTAGCCCTCTTTAAAAACACAACATCTAACCTACGGCTAATAGACAGCCTAGCATCAGATCACTACACGGTCCAAATTGAAATAGAAGAACCACCAACTCTTACCCCACCATCGCTAAGAAGGGATTTCCATCGTGTAAATTGGGCGGTGTTCTGCGAAATCTTAGACTCTCACCTCCAGGACCGTGAACTTCTGCAGGATCAGGAAACAGTAGACAGAGAGACTGTTAAACTTGAGATGGCAATACAGGCGGCAATAAGCACAACTGTCCCACTAAAAACCCCACCGTAACATGAAATAAACTACCCACCGGACATAATCGTGCTAATGCGAGAGCAAGATCGCGAAAGATGTAAATGGCAGCGTACAAGAAACATTGTACATAAAGTAAACCAGACTACACTCAACAGCCAAATAAAGACAGGAATAAGCGCAATACTGCAGCAACAATAGGAAAACACCATTGCGAGTGCGCAAGAGGACAGCTGCCAGATTTGGCAATTAACTAAAAGGTTGATTAAGGAACCACTCAGGGTGCCACCACTGAGCATACCGAATACCCCAAATAGTTATAACGAAACCACGGAAGACAAAGTGAACTTATTTGCGGATGCATTCGAAGCAACCTGCTGTCCTAATCAAGAACCTAACGACGCAAACTTCAGCATGCAAGTAGAACAAAGCATTGCCGACATCCTAACAAACCCTACACACAATAGAGCACGGAAAACGAACAAAGGGGAACTAAAGTGGCTAATTAAAAACCTCAAGGACACTAAAGCTCCTGGCCCCGACAGAATACCTAATTTTGTACTGAAGAACCTGAGTGACCTCACATTAGAGATACTTTGCGATATCACAAACTACTGCCTACAATTTGGCTTCTTTCCAAACCCATGGAAGCATGCCCGAGTTTTAATGTTCCCAAAGCCGGGAAGGACCCTAAGCTACCAAACAACTACAGGCCCATCAGCCTACTAAACACCGTTAGTAAGGTGGCAGAAAAAGTCATACTGAAGCGATTAATTACCAACATCAAAAAGCACAACATACTGATTAATGAACAATTTGGCTTTCGGGCAAACCATTCCACTATTCTACAGCTCACCAGATTTGTGGAAAATATTAGGAATGGCTACAATACTAACCGATGCAAGCCGCGGTCTTTCTTGACATCCAACGTGCATTTGATACGGTGTATCATCCAGGTCTGTTATACAAGCTGAGAAGATTAAACTTTCCTGATACCATCGTGAAACTTATAGCTAATTACTTAAGCGAATGCACCTTTGAGGTAGTAATCAATGAAACCGCCTCAACTGCAAGACGCATAAGAGCCGGGGTTCCCCAGGGGAGTATCCTGGGACCCGTATTATTCAATGTGTATATAAATGACATTCCCACCACCGCGAATACGCAACTATCAATATACGCGGATGACATGGCAGTAACCACGCAGTCGTGGAAACTGGAGATGGTGGCAAGATGACTGCAAAGCGCCCTAGATGATCTAACGCCCCGGTTAAGCAGTTGGCGTATAAAAGTAAATGCAACTAAATCACAATTGGTTTTATTCACGCAGCGAACATCCCATTAATATACCCTAAGGCCACTCACACTATTTCAGGAAAATATCCAGTGGACCGATCATGTAAAATATCTCGGAGTTAGGCCACGCCGTGGCTCAGTGGTTAGACCGCTTGGCTCTCACCAAGGCGGCCCGGGTTCGATCCCAGGCGACCGCAAAGTGAGATTTGTGGTGGACAACATGGCGTTGGGGCGGGTTTTCTCCGGGACCTCCGGTTTCCCCCGCCATCTCATTCAACCGGTGCTCCATCTTCATCTCATGCATCATCAGTGTCACCGCCTGCGGTGCCGTATGTAGTAAAAGCGGGCGTTAAACACTACACATTTCATTTCTCGGAGTTATACTTGATAAGAAACTTCAATTCGCTCAGCATGTGAAGAGCTTCAAACGAAAAGCCAACTATCAAGTACACCGACTATACCCCGTACTAAATAGAAACCTAGAAATTAGCACCAAATTAGGTCTAACACTTTATTAAACACTGATAAGACTAATCATTACATACACAGCCCCTGTATGGGGCCATTGCGCAAAGACACACATAAAACAGCTTCAAGTGCTTCAAAACAAAATACTAAGGATAATTACCAAAGTACCTCGGACCGCAGCAGTAGACATCCTCCACAATAATTATAACATGCACACCATAGAACAATTTATTAAGCGGCTAGCCTTTAACATTTACAAAAGTTGCGAGAATCACTTTAATCCCCTCATTACGAACCGGGACAGTATGACGCCAACATAGGCAAACACAAAAGGCCCCTGTCGCTGTTTTACCGGACCATCCCGATAAACAATCACACCGATGATGCAGACGTGAATGACTATCTCACTCGACTTATGCAACCAGCGAATTAACTAACAAGACAATCAAGACACCCCCTGCCCTTCTGTGGCCCTCGAAGTCCTTGTGCTACACAGCCAAGGAGAACCCGGGGGTAGAGGGCCCCCCTGCAAGTGGCACAGGCTCGCACCTGCATCAGAAAGGCAGGCTGCCTTCCATGTGCTCACTGATGACAATTTGCGCACCAGTGGATACTAGTGACAGACGCAGCCATAAGGCTAAAAAACATATATTAGTTCCATTAACAAATAGTTAGGATACGCTGTACTTCAATTAAGCTTGACGTTACCTATAGATACTATACTATATAGTGATGACGCCCCCAGGCTGATTTTTATGTCACCTGCGTGTTATGTACAGTAGCATAGATACAACTTCACCCACCCGTATACCGGGACTAATCTCTGTTTCATATAACCTTGCCCGGCTGAAATGTATCACTCCGCGTTCAACAACCCTCCCCCTCGCCCTAATTGGCTAATGCTTTCGCGTCATACGCCATAGGCGGTGCCTTCCCGTCACATTTCGTAATAAGTGCCGGGAAGTTAAATAAAATCATACAAAAATCATACAAATAAGGATATGAAGGCATGCAAAAATACAAGTTTATAATGAACTGAGCAAATTGAAACAGAATGGCTGAGCAATGAAACTGAAAGTTTATAATGAAAGGCCTTCGGCCTTTTCCACTGGAATTTTTTAAACCAGCACACATACAAAAACACTTTTTAAACCAATTCTCGAACTGTATAAACACTTAAGCTCCACTTACTTTTTAAATTAGGACAAGTTTCAAGGACACCGCGTCCCCATCCTCAGCTGATGTTCTACTGGTTCTAGTAGAACATCAGCTGAGGATGGGGACGCGGTGTCCTTGAAACTTGTCCTAATTTAAAAAGTAAGTGGAGCTTAAGTGTTTATACAGTTCGAGAATTGGTTTAAAAAGTGTTTTTGATTGATGAAGCTCCACTGTTTATAAATACTTCTATTATAGTTTTACAGCACACATACCTTTCAAAAATGCTTGTCTTTCAGTCTTAAAAGTCGTGTCACACCATACTTTACTTTTCGTGTGTTCTTCGTGTATATTTAGCGATTTGTATCTCGGTGCAGTGTGGTTGTCAAATAGCGTCTTCGCCACACAGCAATATCACTTCTGTCTTTTAGCACATTTTTCTTGCCTCTTTTTTCATTCACAAATCCCAGCTGTATAAGCAATCTGCTGAAATTTGGTAAATCTGCATCCTCATTTACAGCAGACGAAATGTTACTTATGTTAGGGAGTTCGTTTCTAAAGAAAAACTACACACATGAAGACGCACAACACTTTTCACGTATTTTCTCCGAGCACGCACTTTTGTTTATTCCTGCTTTTGCCTGGAGTGGTAAGTTTTCCTGTTTCCTCAATTTCATGTCGCCATGTTCCTACGGATCTAACACTCACACCTGTAACTTCAGAGCCCAGCTGTTCGACTTCTCTCACTGACAAAGACGGATTCTTCTCTGTGAGTGCATTAAACACATGCAACACAATTCTTTTTTCGCCTGTTTGTAAATAATTATCCTTGCGATACTTAAGCGAAAAACTGGCGGTAGACTCTGCCATTATACATATAATACATGCGCAATAAACGATCAATAAAATAATTTAGCTCCCGCACTTTCGAATGGCGATGCATGACTAATCCAGTTCAAAACAAGGTCAGTGATAAAAGTCTTATAAGCAAATGTCACCACTACCGCTAAATCACATGCTATCGTGCCATGTGCTTGAGAGCAAAGGAACCTCCTCTTTACTTTGTTTAAGAATTAACATGCATTTCAGATAAATCAACTCTGTTGCGTAATATATTTAATTAAAACAGTTACGAAAATATAAATTTGACAATTCTCTTCCAACATATAATTATATATCACCATGTTAAATAACGAACTAATTTTTACCGCACGACAGTCATTACCACAACAGCAACCAATGAGAGGTGATTAGGTCACGTGACCGTTAAGAGATACTGGGCAAGCTTACGTGAAACAAGGTATAGGAGAATTAGATTAAACTACTAACGACGTAAGCACTATGTGCAGACCTGATTACATCTTGAACGCGCGGCACATTGCCCAAGATTACCAGTGATGGAAAGGTGGGCATCAGGGTCCTGTGACCATGATGCCTCCCTCCCCAACACAGCATAGCGGTTCGTCACATACAAATAACCGACAACTGTATCTGGGTGCTTAATGCCCAGCAAAAGATCGCCAGGGTTGCTGCCCTAGGTAGTGGAGGGTTTTTAGTAGGTATTCCGCAATGGTGCACTCCACCAAGGCGGGGACTCCTATGTCACCAGCTCCATGGGCTGGTGTGGGTAAATTCCATTTTTTCCTTCCATGTCAGACGCAGCGAAACTCTCTCCAAGAAAACTTTGACTGCACCACAGAAGATGTCTACCGCAGTTGTGGACAAAACGTTTGAACATTTTTATACCACCAGACCACAGCAAAACAGCCCGGAAATAATTAATTGTAATATCATCTCATTTCATTCAAAAGTTGCAGACCGTCACACTGCAGCCTCATGATTTACTCATCAGCTTCGATGTTGTGTCTCTCTTGACTATGGTCCCTATAAATGAGGCCATCAAACAACTGGAACACCATTTCTGGATGACTTACTGGCACTTTCTTGACAGGTTCTCACCATTGTACTTCCAATGGAACCAGACTTTCTTTGAGCAGATTGACGGGGTTGCTATGGGAAGCCTGCTGAGCCCAGTTATTGCCAACTTTTACATAGAATCCTTCGAATCCACAGCCCTGAGTTCTACCACATACAAACCATCTGTTTGGTTCCGCTCTGTGGATGACACCTTCGTCATCTGAAGTCACGGTGAGTCAGCGCTTAACGGATTTCTTCAACATCTGAACAACATTAACCCACATATCCAGTTTACTATGGAAAAAGGGATAGATGGACAGCTACCTTTTCTTGATGTTATGGTCAAAAGAAAAGCAGATGGCACCCTTAGACACACGGTATACCGCAAGCCTACACATATGGACCAATATTTAAACAAAAACTCCAATCACCATCCCAGACAACAGTGCGCCATGATAAAGACCTTTACAGACCGCGCTACCCGGATCTGCAAGCCAGATTTGCTAAAACAAGAACTGCGTCATTTTGAACAGGTCCTGGTGACCAATGACTACACGGCACAAAAGTCTGCAGCGCTATCGATCACGTAAACCACAATATAATAGCCTCAAAAAAGAACTGCCCAAAAGCAAAGGTACTGCCTTACTTAAAAAACGTTACAGACAGGATAGAATGCTTACCTAAGTGCCATGAGGTTAAAACCATCTTCAAGTCTACAAGACAAATCAGTTCAGTATTAAGCTTCACCAAAGACCCCAGGGACCCACTTCAGCCAGTGTGTACAAAATCACTTGCTCTTGTGGTTCAGTTTGCGTCAACACCCGGCTCATGGAACACAAGAGATGCTGCCATCTAGGCCACCCCGAGAAGTCCACATTTGCTGAACATGCACTTTGGGCAGAAGGAGAACACACAATTTAATACCAGGAAGCATCAGTCCTCTCATCTAAGCCATACTACAACGGAAAGCCATAAAAATGTACAAACACCCCTACAATTTTAACAGGAAAGAGGAATTCCTTTCTTGGAAGTGTTGAAAACAGTGTTGTTATGATAAATTAACTTTAAAGAGAGTCGATAAAGACACTAGACAACACTTACTTCTAAATTTTTCCGGAACATGTTTCTGAGGCTTTGCCTCTATCATCGGCCGGCTCTCGACTGGTTCTCGTTGGTGTAGGAAAGAGGAAGCTTTAAAGCTAAACAAAAATTGGCATCAAATCCTTGAGCGGATCAAACACTTTAATAATAATCACAGAATACAGGCGAACCAATCAAGTTCCGACTGCATGGAGCAACTAGTCCCTGCCTACCATCATGCCCTCACACGCAGCACCAGCTGAGCCAAACACGAGACAGCAGACTAGGTATAAATACGGCCGCATCTTCAGCTAGTGATTCATTTGTGACTGAAACTTCACCTAGAAGACTGAGACCAAGCCACCACTAATGATGTTCACTGCAGATGTGAGTGAAACGTCTGGATCTTCCAACCCTAGCAGACCACGGCTCATGAGCCTGGAAAATTCTTCTATCCACAAATTAGACTCTGGCCGTGAAAGCTTACGACTGTCCATTGTATCAGATGTTATGGATATTATAGGTTTTTAAGAGTCAGATAGTAATACAACTTTTTCAAATTTATTTATATGATATAGAAGATTTTGTAAGTTCTGAAGGATTGCCAACATTTCTCTATTAAAATATGTAGCATTTAAACTTAATCTTTTGTAGAAAGAGAAGACTGGGCATATTGCACCAGCGCTAGTACCAGCATTATTTGTTAAGCTTTAACCATCATTGGCAAGAAACCTTAAATTTCTTATTTCTAGTGTCATTTGTTTCAGAGGTTTCAGTTTTTGTAACTTACAAGTTGCAAGTGTAGATAGTGTTGAATATCAAACATTTCTAAATGACTGATACTTGTTTGTAAGTTTTCTTTGATTTCTTTGGCTTTAGTAAGAAAACTTCGTTGAAATTTTAAGTTTACTTGTGATTTTATTTTTTCTCAGTCATGAGTAGGGCCCAGATTTTATTTAATAACAATTTAAGAAATATGTACATAAACATATAACAAATTATTGTGAAATATGTAACTAAATATCCAATTACATGTAAAATAAAACATTTTATTTCTTTGTTATAAAAAAGAAGTCCACATAGTCAAATCTCTAAGTTAATAGAGAGTCAACATTGAGTTTTTAATGTCATGACCAGAATTTGAACCACGGACCTCCTGGTTTCCGTCCAGTCGCTCTAACCCATTGAGCTACCATGGCCAAAGTGCCGTCCTGACACTAAACTCTATTTGACTCGTATAGTTCCCCGGTAAAACACTAGGGGATCTCACATCTGAGATGCACCATTTGTGGCAACTTACTATCGGAAGTACTTGAGTCCCAGGCTCAATTTGTGGTTCAAATCCCGGCCACGGCATTGAATTTTTCATGTGGACTCTATCAAAAACCTTAGCTTTTATATGGCTAGTGTGAAGATATGATTGATTTCCATCAATTAACTAAAATAATAAGAGTTAAATGATGAAGCCTGGGACTCAATCCATTCATTTCATTCTTACGAACTTTACTTTCTCCATGATAAACTCAACGGTCTGCAAAGAAATCATTTCAGTTAAAAAGTCAATATACTTATACACTTTGCTAAATATGGGAGGTACTTATGTGTTTATAAAACATGTTAGCATCCATATACAGAGGTCCATGGTTTGATTTCGTGGTAGAAGATGGAAATTCCTTTTTGGCCAGGATTATTACTTTCTCTGCAGAAAAGTATGAATGAGAGTGTACCTAAATGTGTGGGTGAGTAAAATTAATGTTGGTGATCTTGCAGTTGGGTGGCTGTTATGTGCTGGAGTAAGAAATGACGTAACTGTAGCAAACTGTTGTTAGCTTCTTGTTCTTGTTCAATTTATTCTTTATATTATCTTTATCGTTATACAAGATGAAGAAAATGTATGCAATTTTCAAAGTATAAACCTGAAAGAAGCGTAGGGACAGTGAAGCACAAACTAGTACAAAATTGAATCGAGAATATATTGACACATTGCTTCACTCACACTGTTTATTCACAGGACATGTTTCAAGAGCTCTTGCTCCTATCCTCAGCTGATACTCGACTAGTGCAAGTTGTAGTGGTTTCTTCTTTCTCCGTATTGTCAATAGATGGCGTGATGTACTTGTCAAAGATGTCCGGTGGTGGAGTTTCAAAATTCATGACTCTATGACGATTTTTGTTAATGAAGATTTTTTCCCATACGGAAAGGTCTATGGGGTGATTAACGTATTTTATTAGAGATGTTTCCAAATTGATGTCATGTCTAGTATTCAAAAAATGAAAAGTCACTGCTGATTTTTCTGTTTCACCATTTTTAATGTTTCTCATATGTTCTTTAGTTCTGATGTTAATATTTCTTTTTGTTTTTCCTATATAAATTTTAGGGCAAGTTTCACATTTGATCTCATAGATTCCTGGTTTTTCTTTGGTAGTGATTGAATTTTTGGGAGGGCCTTTTAACAAATTTCTGATATTAAACCTGTTTTGAGGTGCAAGAGTTATGTTGTGTTTTGAGAAGATTTTTTGGAATTTGTTATAGGCTGATGGGTGGAAGGTGAATTTTTTAAAAAGTTTTTTCTCTTTTTCTCCTGTAGGTTCTAGGGTGGTGGTTTCTTTTATTTTCTTAGCTTTGTTGAGTCTGTTAACAGTTTTGTCTATTAAATTTGGGTTGAAACCGTTGGATATAGCTACTTTTTTTATGTGTAGGTATTCTTCTTGATAATCTTCTCTGTTTAGTGGAAAGTTGATCATCCGAAAGATTAAACTGTTGAAAATGGCATGTTGGTGTTGTTTTGGGTTGAAACTGTTGTTCTTAATGTAATATCTGTGTGTGTCGGTTTCCTGTAGATACCAAAAGTGAGTTTGTTGTTCATTTTTTTGATCTTGATGTCCAAAAAGGGGAGCACACCATCCTCTTCTGTTTCCAATGTAAATTTTATAGCTGGATTTTGTATATTCAAAAGTTTAAGATCATCTTGTATGAGTTTTTTTAGGTACTATTGCAAAAATGTCGTCAACATAGCGATACTACACTTTGAAATAATTTGGAAAAGCTTTTGTGATATGTGTTTCAAAAGCACTCATGAATAAATCTGCCAAGAAGGGAGACAATGGGTTGCCCATAGCTAGGCCTGTTTTTTGTTTATAGATCTGTCCATTAAAGCTGAAAAAATTTTGATTGATACAAATTTCTGTAAGTTGTGAAAGTTCTTCTATTTCTTCAGGTGTTATTTGTATTGATTCCAGCCATTTTTTGAGAAGTGGAATAAGCTCATTGGTCGGTATACTTGGATATAAAGAAATGACGTCAAAGGAAACTAAAGCATCTGTAGAGTTGATCTTTGTGTCTTTCAGGTGATTTAACAATTCAAACGAGTTTTTGCTTCACTGTCCCTACGCTTCTTTCAAGTTTATACTTTGAGTGATTAGGCCTACAAGTCTGAGAAGCATCCAAATCTCGATAGTGTTATTTTCATATTGTCAACAAAGATGGAGGACCAACGAACCAACTTGTTTTCATCGTTCAATACTGTATCTGAAGGTATGAAAAAAGATATCAAACTTTTTCTAAAGCTGAATCAAAATAAAAGAAATACTTTTGCGGACATACGTTTTCTAAAAAAAATGTTTGAAATTCAATATAACACCCATTTTCGTCAGAAAAATTGTTAAACACAAGAATAATAGCAAACAACAAAAAGCAGCAGAAAAACGTGTAATTAAAATGGAAATAAACCACCACTACAATTCGTTACATTCCACAGAATTAAAAATATACGAACTACACTTAAAAATTTCTAAATGTATGAACCCGGCCATGTGGTCTAACTTAGAAAATAATATGCTGTCAATTCTTAATTTGAAAATGCGTAAGAAAACAGCCATTTTAAAACAAAAATTCATGAATCTTCAAAAGAAGCAAGAACCGTATCCACATAAAAAGCAAGATCTATTACTCTCATGTCAAAAACCTAACAATGTAACGAATCTATCCACATGCAACTTCACGGAGAAAGAAATAGATTTTCTAAACAAAGGCCTAAAAACATGTGTAGATTACACAAAAAACATTGAAAACTATATCGCGGACATTGAAATAGCGATATATAATTTGCCCGATAACAAAAAATCTACGATCAGAACACAGTGCTTAGAAACTCTAGATCATATTCAAAATGCAAATTCAAAAAGATATTCATATAAAAAATTAATCAAAAATTTAAATGAAAAACCGGTAGTCTACACAAAAGCAGACAAGGGTAACAAAATAGTAATATTGGACGAAGAAGACTATCGCAAAAAAATGGACAACCTTTTAAACGGAAAAGAATTTGTTAAACTAGAAAACAATTCATTAAAGAAAGCATGCAAATCTGTGGAATTAGCAATTAAAAACAGTAAAATCATGACCAAAAGAGATAAATTGAACAATAAAATAGACAGTCCAAAAACACCATACATATATGGTTTACCCAAAATACATAAACCTGAAATTACCCTCAGACCAATAATTAATAACATTGATGCACCCACTTACCAACTATCAAAATGGCTGGTTCATATCTTCAGATCCTTCACAAAATTTGAAAATTTAAGTATCAAAAACTCGTTTGAATTGTTAAATCTCATGAAAGACACAAAGATCAACTCTACAGATGCTTTAGTTTCCTTTGACGTCATTTCTTTATATCAAAGTATACCGACCAATGAGCTTATTCCACTTCTCAAAAAATGGCTGGAATCAATACAAATAACACCTGAAGAAATAGAAGAACTTTCACAACTTACAGAAATTTGTATCAATCAAAATTTTTTCAGCTTTAATGGACAGATCTATAAACAAAAAACAGGCCTAGCTATGGGCAACCCATTGTCTCCCTTCTTGGCAGATTTATTCATGAGTGCTTTTGAAACACATATCACAAAAGCTTTTCCAAATTATTTCAAAGTGTGGTATCGCTATGTTGACGACATTTTTGCAATAGTATCTAAAAAACTCATACAAGATGGTCTTAAACTTTTGAATATACAAAATCCAGCTATAAAATTTACATTGGAAACAGAAGAGGATGGTGTGCTCCCCTTTTTGGACATCAAGATCAAAAAAATGAACAACAAACTCACTTTTGGTATCTACAGGAAACCGACACACACAGATAATTACATTAAGAACAACAGTTTCAACCCAAAACAACACCAACATGCCATTTTCAACAGTTTAATCTTTCGGATGATCAACTTTCCACTAAACAGAGAAGATTATCAAGAAGAATACCTACATATAAAAAAAGTAGCTATATCCAACGGTTTCAACCCAAATTTAATAGACAAAACTGTTAACAGACTCAACAAAGCTAAGAAAATAAAAGAAACCACCACCCTAGAACCTACAGGAGAAAAAGAGAAAAAACTTTTTAAAAAATTCACCTTCCACCCATCAGCCTATAACAAATTCCAAAAAATCTTCTCAAAACACAACATAACTCTTGCACCTCAAAACAGGTTTAATATCAGAAATTTGTTAAAAGGCCCTCCCAAAAATTCAATCACTACCAAAGAAAAACCAGGAATCTATGAGATCAAATGTGAAACTTGCCCTAAAATTTATATAGGAAAAACAAAAAGAAATATTAACATCAGAACTAAAGAACATATGAGAAACATTAAAAATGGTGAAACAGAAAAATCAGCAGTGGCTTTTCATTTTTTGAATACTAGACATGACATCAATTTGGAAACATCTCTAATAAAATACGTTAATCACCCCATAGACCTTTCCGTATGGGAAAAAATCTTCATTAACAAAAATCGTCATAGAGTCATGAATTTGAAACTCCACCACCGGACATCTTTGACAAGTACATCATGCCATCTATTGACAATACGGAGAAAGAAGAAACCACTACAACTTGCACTAGTCGAGTATCAGCTGAGGATAGGAGCAAGAGCTCTTGAAACATGTCCTGTGAATAAACAGTGTGAGTGAAGCAATGTGTCAATATATTCTCGATTCAATTTTGTATGCAATTTTGTCTATAACTTTTAAATGGAATCAGTACAGTTAAATGCTGACTTTTTTTTTTTTGTATTCGATAGGTAAAAGAAATTGCTTTTGGCTAGGAATTCTCAAATTTTAATTTTAGAAAACATTGTTTCAGCAACACTTACTTTAAAAACCACTAGCAAAATTGGTATCATTATTTACCCATTCGAGTCTGGCCAGTTTTTGTACACATTACTGTTATTTTGGCTATGGAGTATTGGTAACTTCAGCAAGTAGAAGTTTTCGCTGTTGGCAATGTTCCAGCTACCGATATCACACCACCCAATCTCCTAACAGATGACAGTCACTCATTTGTAGTTTATAACTTAGAACACAACCTATTCTGAAATTCCTCTATTAGCTCAGAATATCAACTTTTAGAAGTGAACAAGTGAAGCGCTATGTTAAAATTGGGAACACGAAGACAGTCACAGTGTGAGTGGTTATCTGGGTGGGTTCTAAACTCTAAAGAATAGCTCTTTCAAATGCTTACGTTGTTTATCAAAATTTTTCAGGCATACCACCACACAAACTCGTTCTGAAAGTTGGTGCTACTGTTATGCTAATCACAAATATAAACTTGGGACGGAGAAACAGGGTTAATAAATAGACACAAATATAAATATTTGTAATAAAAAACTTCACTTATCTTAAGAAAATGGTGTTAATTCTTCTTTCTAATGGAGATCGATTTCAAAATCAGATTGTTTTCATCATCAGTCCATCAATAAACTTTGTAGTCAAGGTTTCCAGTTAAGACTTTATACAAAGGCTATACAAAAGAAGATTGAGAAATTTAAATATCAAAAAACTGTTAATGATATTTCTACCCTTAAAAAAATAAAAGACGATTATAATTTTAAAACATTGTCTTACCATCCTTGGGTTAATAAACATTTTCAAACATTTTTAAAAGAAGTTGGTATAACTTTAGTTCTTCAAAATATAGTATTAAAAATTTACTACATTTTTCTAAAAAAGATAAAATTCCTAATAATAAAAAATCTGGTATTTATCAATTTAATTGTTTAGGTTGTGATCAGGTTTATATTGGAAAGACCAAACGTTGTTTGGAAACCAGAACGACAGAACATTTTTGTAACATTAAGTATAAACAAACTGATAAATCAGCCGTAGCAGATCACTTTTGCTCATTTAACCAACAAATAAATCCTGAAGTTAAATTATTAAAACAGTTAAATGGTGTGATAGATTTAATAGTTTAAGAAAATATATTTATTTTAAAAAATAAACATTGCATAATGAATTTTGAAATACCAGCAGTTGATTCTGCTTTTAATTTTGTTTCGTTTTCAGATTTTGGTAATACTGAAAAAAACATAAGAGCATGGTAACCAGAATCATTGACTATGAAGTTGACTGATGATGAAAACAATCTGCTTTTGAAATCGATCTCCATTAGAAAGAATTAGCACCATTTTCTTAAGATAAGTGAAGTTTTTTATTACAAATATTTATATTTGTGTAATATTCATTACTTCACTAGCTAGCTTCATTTTCTACGTAATTAATACATAGATGTTACATGGTCATGTATGCCATAATGTAAACTTCTGTATCATGCAAGTTATTACGGGAACTGGAAAGGGAAATACATTCATGCCAAAAATAAATTAATTTTACTGAGCTGAACACCTTTTTCCTCTGTCATGGTTACTGTTCCCATTACGGCTAGCATCTGCTATGACTCCAAACAGGCACAAGGGTAAATGTTTAAGAAACTTAGCTTCTCTCTTCCTAATCCAGAATTTACCCATGGACGTGGTGTTTAGTCTGGTGAAGAATCCAGAATTTCAAAATCCATGTATACAAAAACACTGTACTGAGAAATACGAGGCTGTTCAATAAAGAATGATCATAATTTTTTTCGGTCATAATTTTTCGCACTAAAATGCAATCATATTATATTCAGTTAGCTTAATGTGAAACAAACATGCCGTAGTAGTTTCATTGTTGGTACTCCTGGTTCCCACATGTGAGAACCAGGCAAGTTCAGATATGTTCAGAATTGCCTACCGCTGCAATGGAGGTAACATGCGAGGAACAATAAGCGGCTTTGAAGTTCTCAACAAATCTTCAGTTGAGGCCTATACAATGTTACAGGAGGCCTATGGAGAGACTGTTCTTCCCTACAGCACAACTCAAAGGTGGTTTAAAATGTTTAAAGAGGGGAGACAATTTCAAAGGAAGGTGGACCCGGTGCTCCAGTAACTGCTCTTATGGAAGAGAACATCAACACTACTGCTGCCAGTGTGAGAGAGGATCGACGAATTACCGTAAGATCACTTTCTGAAATACTGAACATTTCATTGGGTGCCACCCACACGTTGTGACAGAAAAATTACACATGAGACGTGTTTGTGTACGATGGGTTCCAAGACTGTTGATTCCCGAAGAAAAGGACATTTGCATGCAGGTCTGCATGCAGATAAAGTTGATGTTAGAGGAAGATCCAGAGTTTCTTTCAAACACAATCACTGCTGATGAAACATGGCTACATACCTTTGATCCTGAGAGCAAATAGCAAAGCTCAGTGTGGAAATCTCCTTCATCACCGACCCCCAAAAAAGCAAAAGTGGTTGCTTCAGCTGGGAAAGTTATGGTCATCTCATTCTTTGATATTCATGGAATGGTTTATCAGCATGTTGTACCTGCACACACATCATAACTGGACAATACTACAGGGATGTCCTGAAAACATTGCAAGTCCATATCAGGTGCAAAAGACCACATTTCCGTGAAACAGGCTGGATGCTGCACCATGATAATGCGTGGCCACATATTGCCAATGTTGTTGCTGAATATCTTGCAGAAATCAACGTGAAGTGCATTCCTCACCCTCCCTATAGTCCGTATTTAGCCCCATGTGACTTTTTTTCTATTCCCTAACTTGAAGAAACACCTTTGTGGGAGGTGTTATCCATCATCAGAAGCAGTGGTGAAGTCTGCAGAGGCGATTTTGAAGGATCTCTCAAAAATGGTTTCCAGCTTGTCTTTGAAGACTGGCAGAAATGCTGGGACACGTGCATCACATTCAGGGGAGACTATTTTGAGAAGGACCATAAAAACTATGAGGATGAGTAAAGGTACGTTGTAAAAAAAAAAAAAAAAAAAAAAAAAAATTGTGATCGTTCTTTATTGAACAGCGCTCGTACTATAATGTGACTGTTATATAAGCATGCTGGGTTTATGTAGTTACTGGTGGACATTGTGATTCAACCAATCATTGGTTTGCTTCAGTGAAAATCAATGAGACATTGTACAACAGACCTGGGAAGCAGTATTCACCATGTGACACAGCTTCAGACACATTTGAGGGCAATAGAGTTCTTTGGATGTAAAAGTCCTTAACATGCTATTCTTCAGATGAGAAGTAAAGCTGGTGGCCTGTGTCAAGCTTGATAAGGGGGCCTCTGAGCAATATTAAGGGGCTTTCACACCAAATACAGAACGTGATGCTTAGAACCACAGCAGTTAAACAGCGTCCATAAATAAAAACTCAATTTCAGTTTACTCCATTCATGACCATTACAGCGGAAAATTTAAGAGAAAAAACAGTTCCATCTAATGCGTGTGAATGTAAGCTACTGCAGTTAAGGAAGCGATGAACAACTGTATTCTCTTCTTTAGAGCAATGTTCCCCAGGCCTGTTCTACAACGATTCAAGTTGATCTGGATCTCATTGTGAAACTGCTTTAATGAAAAATAATGGACCAATTTTAATTTCTGTTCTGTTTTACATGATGACTAGCACAAATGTGTACAATTTAGAAGTGTAACTATGGAGCATCTTAATGAATATTTGCATACATTGTTAATTTTTAATAGTTTTGAGTTCATACTAGTGTTATGAGCTTTAATTTGGATTTGTTACATTTATCAATTTATCAGTTCTTGTCTTCGCCACCACTTAGACTAGTTCGTCATCTTGGATAACTTCTTCAGTTCATCGAACATCATCTTCTCCCAAAGTATAAACTTGAAAGAAGCGTAGAGACAGTTAAGCACAACTTAGCACAAAAGTGAATCGAGATGATATTGACACACTGCTTCACTCACACTATTTTTTCACACGACATATTTCAAGAGCTTTTGCTCTTATCAGCTGGAACTCATCTTCTCCTTCTTGAACAACTCCTGCATGCTGCTCAAACTCTCCGTCAAGATGTGTCCACCATTTTCAAGGAAGTGGCAACCTTTAATGCTCTGATGAACTTATCTTGGTCAATGTAACTTTATTTGATCTGGTAATCTTTGGTGTTATCCCTAGAAAGAATAATAATAACAACAATAATAATAATAATAATAATAATAATAATAATAATAATAATAATAATAATAATAATAATAATAATAATAATAATAATAATAATAATAGATTTATGTATATAAGGGCGTACAACTACTTGGTCAGCAGCGCACTTTCAAAACTTTAATCATTGCAATCATCTGAAAAAACTGGACTATAAGTTACAAAAATCAAAATAAAACATCAAATAAAATCAAAGTGCTCAATTAGGCAGAAAAAATGAATG
This sequence comes from Mantis religiosa, assembly GCA_030765055.1. NCBI lineage: Eukaryota > Metazoa > Arthropoda > Insecta > Mantodea > Mantidae > Mantis > Mantis religiosa. The sequence goes on from CM060950.1 coordinate 440,501,989, forward strand.
AAAAATAATATAAATAAATAAACCAATAATTAATAAAATGCCAAAAGGCATAAAAAGCCATTTTCTATATTAAATTGTGCAACTTAGCATGATAAAACAAACTACCTGGGCAGCAGTGGTAAAATTAATTTTACCCTTTTTTGGGTGGTGGGATGGCCTGGGCTACCATTTTCAGCAGGTTTATCCTGCCTATTTTTCACTGTTATGGCAGTGAGGGCAGGATCTTCCTGCCTCTTATCCTCTATGGAGGAGGACCACTTTCCAAATGAAAATTTTGGTTCGAGAGCTTCAGAAGATGATCTAGGAGGAGATGGTTGTGGACTTTTATCCTGGTTTGTTTTCTTGGTACTAATTTTATTAATTTCATTTTGGCTTTCATAATTTTTGTAGCCTTTGTTGGTAAAACAGTTTCGACCAGGAGAATGCTATTGCAAGATCAAATATATGAATTTACTGGACCAGCAATATTGTCTAAAACCTTCTGAATATCAAACGGGTTTACAGTAGTAAATTTCCGGCCTTCCTTATTTCTAGTAATGACTAAGTAGCAAGAGCCATAAGCCTCAACTTCTTTTCCAATATTCTTAACATGTTTGTTTATTTTTTTTTCCAGCCATAGTGACAATGTCCTCCACCATTGTAAATGTCTCCAATGGTGTGCTCACATCCTGGTCGCCACCCTGGCTAAGGTGAGAGTCCTGTTTTGGACCTTGCTCACCTCAGGGTCTCACCTTCCAAAGTAAAGACAGTGCATCAGCTCATGCAATCGCCCCTCCGCAGGGCTGGGACTGATGTGTTACCCAGTCACCCCCTGCACTAGGTATCAGACTTGTGTTCAGGGGGGGGGATGCTCATGGGTCAAACATGGATGTGTGCCAAAGTAATGTAAGACTTGAAGGTCTTCCTTTGCTCAAGGTCCCAGGAGTTTATAAAATTCCGTGTGAATGTGGAGGTGTATACATGGGACAAACAGGACGGACAACTGAGGAAAGATGCAAGGAGCACCAGCGCAACATCAGGCTCTTACAACCTGAAAAGTCAGCAGTAGCCCAATATTGCATAGAGCAGGTCCATAAAATTGACTTCAATAACATTACAGTCCTGGAACAAGCCAAAAAATACTTTGACAGGATCATTAAGCAGGCCATTCAGATAAAGGCACATCTGTTCAATTTCAATAGGGATTCCGGTCTTCAACTGAGCCCAGCTGGGACACCGGCCATCAAAAGCATTTTGACTGCAGACTCCAACTGCACGGTTCAAGTGATGGACCGCGCAGAAAACGACAGTAACTCCAACCACACGCATTCAGTGACGAACCTCACGGAAAACACCAAAGCGGATGGTAGCTGTGTCCATTGCCAACTGTGTCATTGACTCTTGACAGCAACATGGGGAAGAAGAGAAATGCTGCAACATGCAAGCAGAGCCAGACAGTGAAGCCACCATCACCGCGGCTCTCGCCAGCCAGCCCTCGGGTGCCGTCTCCTGCCTCGCTGCCGGCACCGGCAGACGAGAGGGAGCCTCCCGCGGAGCTGACAGGTAAGTTTTGGGCCACTCGGCCTGCTTCTCCCACCACGCCGGATGCCCGCCAGGAGACCAGTCAGCCGTCGCCGCAAATGGCCGCTGGATCCCCGAACTCAACACGGCCAGCCTTCACCACAGCACTGCCGGAAACACCACTGCTTAACCGAGCAGCAACGCAGTAAACTTCGCCGACACCACAGGCTAGCCGATTCCCAACTGCTGCGACCACCACTCAACCGCCGTCAGGAAGCAACACCACACACACTGCTGTAGTCATCGGAGCACCGCTGGACCTCCCTGCAAGGTATATCCTCACCACTGCTATGCAGAAGTGTCCCACAGCCGTAAGCGCCACACGGATCTCGTCGCGACGAGGCCCAACGACCTGCGTGCATCTGCAGTTTGCAAATCCTCGGGACCGCGACGCCGCCTTGACTTCAGGTCTGCTCATATTGGGACAGCTCCTGAAGGCGGAGGCCAGCAGACTGCAGCGACACATCCCGTGCCGGAACTGCAGCGCCTATGGGCACAGCGCAGACACATGCACCGTGCCATTACTGTGGCTCTCCCGCTCCAACTGCAGCATGCAGGGTCCACGATCTCCGCTGACGCCGCCGGTTCTGCACTACTTGTGACGGCCTCGGCCATTTCAAGGCGGAGTCCTTGTGCTCTGTGTAGGCAATGTCATGAAGTTTACGCTTCGTGCAAAGAATTAATTCCAGGGTCTCCTCTCTTGAGGCGCTTTTTAGTTTTGTCCCTGGACTGCAATATCTGTAACCGGGTAAATGTACTTCAAATGGCAGACGATTAATAAGGGAGTTAAGTATCCCTGATCCTCGCCCGGGTTCGATCCCAGGCGACCACAAAGTGACATTTGTGGTGGACAACATGGCGCTGGGGCAGGTTTACTCAGGGGTCTTCGGTTTCCCCCGCCATCTCATTCCACTGGTGCTCCATCTTCATCACATGTATCATCAGTGTCATCGCCTGCGGTGCCGTATGTAGTAAAAGCGGGCGTTAAACACTACACATTTCATTTCATCATCTTTTATACAATTTTTGAATCTAACGTCTTCTTTTAAGGAATTTCACATCCATTAAGATACCACATTTTCGCAAGTGTGTATATAAACACTAGTAAGGCACTTAAAAGTCAGTCGTTAGGATGGGGCTTGTGAAGCAAGATTCCTCCCTGCATATTCAGGTGCTAGACTTTGAAAGTGATTTCAGGCGCAAACAACATGGGAAGCTATTTCCTTCTAACGTCAGAGCTCTTATTCTAGGAAGTTCCAGTGCAAAAAAAACCAATGTACTTCTGAATTGGCTGCTTCATAAGAATGGCTTGCATTTTGAAAATGTGCACATATACTCAAAGTCCCTTTATCAGCCAAAGTATCAATATCTCATAAAACTACTTGGAAACATTGATGGCATCGAAATAAAAACCTATGAGGATGGGGAAAGCGTATTACATCCCACCGATGTTAAAGAAAACTCAATCTTTATATTTGATGATGTCATCACTGAAAAGCAAGGAAAGATTGCCTCCTTTTACAGCATGGGAAGACATCGAAACGTAAACTCAATATATTTAGCACAGTCGTATGCTAAAGTCCCGAAACATTTAATTCACGATAATATGAACATGATTATTCTATTTAGACAAGATAATTTAAATGTGAAACACATATATGAAGATTATGTAAACACTGACATGACATATACAGAATTTAAAGACTTGTGCAAATGCGTCTGGGAGAGTGGATCAGAAGGAAGATCCTTTGTAACAATTGTTCCTGAATTCTCTATCAATGGCGGTCGATATAGGAATGGGTTTGATGTATATATTAAAGTAGAAAATAAGGAAAATGTCATTTGAAGTTCATCATGAGTGTTGTCAGGTTCCGAGCATGGAGAGCTCCCCCAACCAAAAGATCACTTCAGCACTTTATCATAAACAGAGATGGGAAAGGAAATTATCAATTGAAGAACAAGAGGCTATGCATTGCTCAGGATCCTGAAGAACATAATGACGCGAGCACTAAGCGATATGTGGATGCACTCGAAAATAGGATGATTGTTTTCTCGCAGCAGAATACCGGGAGAATTGAAACTAACGTTAAGGTCATGATCAAGGATTTGGTTTCAAAGTATATTTTCAAGAGAGATCAAGATAATAACATTGTGATTGATAATACTAGATTGAAAGTATTATTAGATCCTGCTCACGATAATGATGTGGTAAATAGAAAGTTCATTATTGAGTATATGAACTCTCGCATTCAGCCGCGAGATAATAATGGCAACATCATATTTAGCAAAAAGCGAATCATTGATATAGCAGATCCAGTGGGAGATCTGGATGCTCTAAATAAAAGATTTCTCCGAAGCATGATTATTCAAAAGGCAAACGAGACATGGGATCAGTTAAACAAATTTGTTATTAGGGAAATTGAAAAACTGATAGACAAGAACCTGAAAACAATTAGAGCACATTTTAAAAGACAAACAATGCGATGGATGCACTAACACCGTTTACAAAAGAAACTGAGGATTCGCTGAAGAATTCTATTACACAAGTTAAAGAAGTCCATCAAACACTAGAAAATAGATGTAATATGCTATCAAGTGAAATGAATAGACAGATCAAGGACTTTGGCACCAATTTTGAACGTGCAAAAGCAGTTGATACATTGAAAACGAGGTTATCATTAATGAGAGGACATCTTGTTAGTCAACTACAAGCGTTTCCTCCCAGGACTGGTAATGGTGCGTACATACTTTCTACAGCTGCCAGATACTATTCATTTACAATAGATGCAAGTCTCTTATCGTGCACTATTGTAGTGCCAGAACAAGAATTGAGGAGTGATGAACGTATACTTGCTCATCGCAAAACCGATATTACAATCTAAATAAATAAGGATACCATTAAGACCTTTGCTGTAATCATTAAAAAGGACGGTCGCATATCATTCACTCCACTTACAAATCGTGCAGTGGATCGAGGTGCTTTACACACCGAGTTAGTGCTTCAATATAAACTCTCGCTTACACCTATGCTATACATGAATTCACAATGGACAGTGAAAGCATAAGACTAAAGGAATCTATAGCCAAGCATTCTAAGGCTATATGCGAAAAGTTAAGGGCGTTAAAAGGCCTCCAGTTCGATACCCAGAGAGAAATGAGTGAGACTGCTCAACCAGTAACAGAACCGCTGCGTGATATATTACAACTCCAGAAAAAATACACCTACAGCACCGACGGAGGAAAGCAAGATAAAAAATAATGAGCCAATTGAGGATGAGAAAAGAGAAAAAATAATTAGCTATCTCCAGAAAGTTTGAAAGAAGGACAAAAATGAATTAGATGCATCATATGGTATAAGATACGAAGATGGCAGCTACATGCTGGGAAACAAGATCATTGACTTTATTAATAATCGAATCTGAGTAGGCGAAGAAGCGTATGAGGTTACACCTGGATTAAGTGAACTTATTTTTAAGAGGATCCCTGAAATGCATGCCTATACAGAAGAGGATCTGGATACTTATAGCAAAATACTGAGATCAACTCTAGTGCATCGGCGAAACTACAGCAAGCATGGACAGCTGAGGGCGGGCAATTCTCACAAGTATAAAAGTGTTATACAACCATTAGTGAAGAAACACAAAGGTTTAGGATTGGAGTGGAAGGAACATCGTCCTGGCGCAGAGCAAGACTACATCTATTGGAACGACCCCAATGACCTGGTAAATCGTCTAAGGCTTCTAGTTGCATCTAGGGATGCAGGGAATAACAATTATACCCAAGAAATTAAGGAGATAATTCAAGAACTGAAGTCGGCTAAAATTATAGCATGACCCAAGTAAAGCAACATATAGCTAGAGAACTTCATGCTCCTGCACGGAGGAACTTTTTACGACGCAAGATCATCAGTAAAGGACTACATGATCTGGTGCAGATCGACCTGGTGGAGATGATACTGCATGCAAGAATAAACAAGAACTTCAAATATATCCTTATTGCAATCAACTTCTACTCTAAAATGGTGTATGCCAAGCCATTAAAGACCAAGTTGGGGCTCCATGTTTCAAAGGCTATGGAGGATATACTACATGATATGAGAACACCTCCCAGACATATACAGTGATAATGGGAATGAATTTTATAACAAACACTTCAAGAATTTAATGGCAAAGTATAATATCAATCACTACAGTACTTATACGCATGCCAAGGCTGCAGCTGTGGAACGGTTAATAACATTAAAGAATATGATGTATCGAGAGTTTCTAGCTCAAGGTTCCTACAAGTGGCTAGATCTCTTACCTAGAATCATTGCAAAATACTCGTACAATGACACTTACCATACCACTATCCGAATGAAGCCTCGTGAAGTGCAGAACAATGATCTTCTTTTGTCTGTTTACAACTATGATGAGTCACCAATAGAGAAGAGGAGTGTCAGAAAGTTTAGTGTTGGTGATTATGTGAGGATATAAAAAAATAAACAACATTTTGAAAAGGGGTTTGAACCAAACTGGAGCATTGAAATCTTCCAAGTGGCTAAGGTGAAGAAAACCAATCCTATCACATACATTCTGAAGGATAATGACGGCGAGGAAATAAAGGGAGCCTTCTACGGCCATGAACTTTACTCAACATTATTTCCCAACACTTATTTGGTTGAGAAGATCTTGAGGCATCAAGGAAACAGGAGTCTAGTGAAGTGGTATGGATTCCCTAATAGCCAGTGGATTGATCAGAAAGATTTATTGTAAAAACAATCATAGTGAAATAAAGAACACTGTATCTCGAAATAAATATATATGCGTTTTTATTTTCTGAAAGTTCCTAACCTTTTAAGAACAGTATTTACAAAATAAATAATAAATAAAAAATATACATTTATACATATATATACATATGTACACAGAGATGGAGATGGGGCATCCAAGTTATGGTGAAATGGCTCATGAAGACCTGAGGGAATAATGGCCACACGCAAGTGTTGCATGGGAGCCATCAATAAGCTTACGCTTAGTGTCTCCTCCGTGCAATGCAATTTTATTAATTTCAACGGTCGAAACTTTATGTTTGCTGCTTTTGAAGCAAATTTGTTTAGCCAAAAATTTGTTATTCAAATCCAGCAGACACTTGAAGTATTTTTCAAAGGTGATTGTTCGCATTCCACCTTTGGTAATCCCCTTCGCCTTCATAACCATTTGCTTGTCATATTTATAGCTGTAGAGCTTTGCTCTGAGACCAACATATTCGGTCATCACCCTTCCACCCAATTCATCCTTAAACAACACAATCTTTTTCTTATTGGCCGGCTTTATCCCGTATACATTATCAGGTGCATAATTTGAAGTATCAAAAAGGTGGGGATGCATCTTCATGAACTGATATATATCAGAACTTGTTTCCAAAATGAATGAATTTGTATCCATGTAATCCAGGACAACATCATTCAGCTGGGGTTTCATTACATGATAAAAAATCATACATAATAAATTTTGAGATGTCTAAAATCGCCTGACCAATATAGATTGGTTTGTTCATGAGGATCTCCTCTCTAGCCAACTCTATGCCAATCAAGTTTTCATGGAAAAGAATGCTTCTTATATACGTTGGACGTGTCGTATATTTCCGCGCTTGTTTCCAGGTAGTTACTATACGAAAATCACGGTGATTATGCACGTTTTCCATGAACTTGCCGTACACAGCGTTGTTCATTTTCTTCCAGAGGTTTTGACCAAACTTAGAAGTTTCCCTGGTTCGCTTATTGGCATTAAGATCAATATAAACCTTAAGCCATTTAGCTTGGTCATACAATACCACCCGATGAATATGTCTCAATAACAGCCCTAATTCTAAGCACTGCTGCAAGGTTTTATAATGCAAGACATATTTGCTTTTGTTCGCGAGACTTGCAATCAGTTTCTTGTATTGACTGCCGGATGGTGTCTCGCTCTGGGGGCAAAGAGGAAGATCATTATGGGCGTCGTGGAGATGGTCAGGATACTCTAGATCTACTTCTAGAACATATCCTGTCTTGGAGTCCTCGGGGATCCTGGCAAGGTTTATGTTCTCTATTTCAATCCTCTCAAGCCATCTCAGATTGCCATGAGGTAAGGTGCTGCCCAGCGAACACCCGTATAAGTTATTAGCATCCAAGTATGCTAGAAAGTTCCTTTTTTGATCAGGTTTATAGTCTGACATATATTCATGGTTGGCTTTGGAGTATCGCTTTGATGCTGTGCAAAGACCCCCATGAATACCTTTCTCGAAAAATTCTAGCATACTGGGATCCGGTTGTAACTCTATCTCGACTCCAGTTGTTTTCAGCATGGTGTCGAAGGCTAGCAATTGTAAGGTATAGTACCATGCAAGGTCCAGATGATACATTTCCAGCGACAAGTCTCTAAACTTTTGGAATGCGTCCGCTAAAAGAAGCGTATCTGTCTTCAAATAAAGATCACTATATTCCCCGAGATTCTGGATGTTGAAGGTGCTCCATACCTTAAGTACATGGGCACATTACTCTTCCGAAAGGTCATCGAAAAGCTCGATGGATGGGAGCTGTTCTTCTTTGAGCTTTTCGACAGAATCCATATAGGTATAGGGGAATATCCCCTTGCACTTCATTAACTTCAGATGTCCTGGGTTGGAATACTCAGCATTAGTGACCTTGAAGTCGTCATCATCATCTAGCATATCAGCTAAGCTGGATAACTTATCATCAAGAAACTTGTAGCTGTCGAGGAACCTGAATTGTATGCCCTTGTACCATTTGCTGAATGCAATATATCACTCAGAAGACTGTGCTATACATGAAATGTTCCAATTGCATTAAGCCATGTGCCTTAACAAGAAGTGGCTATCATAATTGCTTAAGCAATGAAAAAAAATTGGAATGAAATTTGGCAATTTCCTATTCAAATTGCAATCATTATGCGCCGCTCTGAGATATGGTCCAGTGATATGGCAATGGTCCCTCAACCTGATATCAGCTACAGCAAAACCTTTCCTGCATATATGACATTGATTAGCATTGCTGAAATCCATCTCATTCAGGGGCGTCATTTGTAGTGGTGCAATTTGCTTGTATACCTCAATAACTTCATCACCAATCTTCCTAAGTTCAGTGAAGAAGTCATTGAGTGCATTGGTACCTCTGAAGAGCTTAAATCGCGAAAATGACTGGTCATGCCTACATATAACTTTCAGCACTACAGATATCACCTCATGCTCTTGTATGGATTGGGTCCAGCTATCTGCATCTGAGGGCTTGCATGAGTGAACCTTCCTCAAAACAGATTCGATATCTGCATAAATAAAAAAAGGTATAGGAGCAGACTTGGAATATGCATTAAACAACAAACTCTCACCATCCGCAGGCATTTTGAGTGTCTGACATTTATTACATTTCAGCTTATGCAATCTCAAGGCGTCCTCATTAGGACACCTTGTCATGCATGCCTCGAATAGCCACATTTTCTTGCAATTTGCAGTTATCTGACTTCTAATAAGCCTCGATATGTTGGTAATGAGGCAGTAATGAGACTTATCACCATCATCGATGATCAGTAGGTTAATCTGGCTAGTCTTCCTCTCAGATGATTTGCGAATAGACTCCACCGAGTTGTTGGCATTTAGAGCAAATACAGCTATAGATACATCCGGGTTTTGCCTCTCAAAACGCTCAATTGGATCAATTGGAAACGGGAATGTAATTTGCTCATAATTGAATGCTTTGAATAGCAAATCTCTAGGGTACGATGATGGACGGCATCTATTTACCTTGGCGGCAAATTTTGAAGCCAACATGCACCAAGCGAAACAAAACTCATCATTATTCTTACTGTTAAGAATAGCCTTCTTCCTCATGATGCATGCAGGCAACTCAATATACCCTGATAATTATATTCTGCTGCGCTGTTCACTAGCGAGTGGATTGCGAACAAAGTCTTTGGCCTTAACAACAGGCTAGGTTTTCTAAAATTTCATTTTTCATTGCACAGAAGATATCATACGCGCTAGGTGATTGCTGGATCTGTTTAGTCTTGGAATTAAAATAAACCGATTCCACATTTTCATGGTCAGGTGTATGAATTAAGTATGAGGCGTTCAGTGAACAACTCATCTTTAATCCAGATATGCTCCTCTTTAAGGTGGATTCAATTTCTCTAATAACGAGACTCTTGCATTCATCCAGAAACTCACTGGGGACCATTATTCCTGCCATATTTTCAATTTTGCTATTGAAAATACGGCCCTTGAATGCTGACTCAATAGTTTTCATTCTAGGTCAAAATGATCGTTTCTACATACCCTTTTTGCCAGTGATGATGAAGATGATGATGATGATGATGATGAAGGAGATGGCCTGCAGAGACCTGAAGGCCCTGCCACTGCATCCTCCTCCCTCCGGTTTCCCGTGTTCCTGATGCATGCGGGAGGGAGGTGTTCTTCGCTGCTGGTGTGACAGAGCCTCTTCCGGTCTCGTGCCGAAAACTCTGGTGCTGCTGGATGCTGGAGATCCTCCAGCACGGACATTGCTTCACCATCTTTAATAAAAGAAACATGTAGCAATTACACAATAATAAAGAAAAACCAGACATGCTAGCTACAGATATTCGAAAATAAGACATTCAATGTGCTAATGATGATGATGATAATAATAATACTAATAGTAATAATAATAATAATAGTAATAATAATAAAAATTATAATGATAATAATAATAATAATGATGATAATAATGATAATAATATTAACGATGATAATAATGATAATGATAATAATAATAATAATAACAAGAAGAAGAAGAAAAAGATGAAGAAAGCGCAAGCAGTATAATATATATGTATATGATAAAGTACATTAATGGAAAGAATGCCTGCTTCTAATTCATGAAAGTAATTTGTCAAGAGCTCTTACATTGCAGGGGATGCAACAGCTCGCAGAGCCGGATCCTGTACATGCAATTGGTGCAGCCACACCATTTGGCTTCACGATCCGGCATTGGCCCTGGCTCTGAAAACAGGGAAATTAATCATATAACTAGCCTAAAAACTGGTAAAAGTAAATCTAGTGAAACTAGCTTTACTATAAGCAATGGTATAATTGAAATACAGAGAATGATAGCTAATGGCAAATTGCTTCTCTTATATTGAGAGAAGACTGTGAAAAAGCTGTTTCGAAGACTGTGAAAAAATTTACATAGGCAGGACAAAAACAAACATAGGCACTAGAAAGAAAGAACATTTCAGGCACTTAAGATACAAAAATATTGATAAGTCCGCAATAGCAGCTCATTTCTGGTCTGAAAATCATGAAATTGAAGATAGCACTAAATTACTAAAATATGTACAAAAACAGTGAACTCGTTATATGGGAGAGAATATACATAGAAAAACATAACAACCAACTAATGATCTCAGAGTGCCATGAGGTAAGGTGCTGCCTAGCGAACACCCGTATAAGTTATTAGCATCCAAGTATGCTAGAAAGCTCCTTTTTTGATCAGGTTTATAGTCTGACATATATTCATGGTTGGCTTTGGAGTATCGCTTTGATGCTGTGCAAAGACCCCCATGAATACCTTTCTCGAAAAATTCTAGCATACTGGGATCCGGTTGTAACTCTATCTCGACTCCATTTGTTTTCAGCATGGTGTCGAAGGCTAGCAATGGTAAGGTATAGTACCATGCAAGGTCCAGATGATACATTTCCAGCGACAACTCTCTAAACTTTTCGAATGCGTCCGCTAAAAGAAGCGTATCTGTCTTCAAATAAAGATCACTATATTCCCCGAGATTCTGGATGTTGAAGGTGCTCCATACCTTAAGTGCATGGGCACATTCCTCTTCCGAAAGGTCATCGAAAAGCTTAATGGATGGGAGCTGTTCTTCTTTGAGCTTTTTGACAGAATCCATATAGGTATAGGGGAATATCCCCTTGCACTTCATTAACTCCAGATGTCCTGGGTTGGAATACTCAGCATTAGTGACCTTGAAGTCGTCATCATCATCTAGCATATCAGCTAAGCTGGATAACTTATCATCAAGAAAATTGTATGCCCTTGTACCATTTGCTGAATGCAATATACCACTCAGAAGATTGTGCTATACATGAAATGTTCCCATTGTCATAAGCCATGTGCCTTAACAAGAAGTGGCTATCATAATTGCTTAAGCAATGAAAAAAAATTGGAATGAAATTTGGCAATTTCCTATTCAAATTGCAAGCATTATGCACCGCTCCGAGATATGGTCCAGTGATATGGCAATGGTCCCTAACCCTGATATCAGCTACAGCAAAACCTTTCCTGCATATATGACATTGATTAGCATTGCTGAAATCCATCTCATTCAGGGGTGTCATTTGTAGTGGTGCAATTTGCTTGTATACCTCAATAACTTCATCACCAATCTTCCTAAGTTCAGTGAAGAAGTCATTGAGTGCATTGGTACCTCTGAAGAGCTTAAATCGCGAAAATGACTGGTCATGCCTACATATAACTTTCAGCACTACAGATATCGCCTCATGCTCTTGTATGGATTGGGTCCAGCTCTCTGCATCTGAGGGCTCGCATGAGTGAACCTTCCTCAAAACAGATTCGATATCTGCATAAATAAAAAACGGTATAGGAGCAGACTTGGAATATGCATTAAACGACAAACTCTCACCCTGTGCAGGCATTTTGAGTGTCTGACATTTATTACATTTCAGCTTATGCAATCTCAAGGCGTCCTCATTAGGACACCTTGTCATGCATGCCTCGCATAGCCACATTTTCTTGCAATTTGCAGTTATCTGACTTCTAATAAGCCTCGATCTGTTGGTAATGAGGCAGTAATCAGACTTATCACCATCATCGATAATCAGTAGGTTAATCTGGCTAGCCTTCCTCTCAGATGATTTGCGAATAGACTCCACCGAGTTGTTGGCATTTAGAGCAAATACAGCTATAGATACATCCGGCTTTTGCCTCTCAAAACGCTCAATTGGATCAATTGGAAACGGGAATGTAATTTGCTCATAATTGAATGCTTTGAATAGCAAATCTCTAGGGTATGATGATGGATGGCATCTATTTACCTTGGCGGCAAATTTTGAAGCCAACATGCACCAAGCGAAACAAAAATCATCATTATTCTTAATGTTAAGAATAGCCTTCTTCTTCATGCATGCAGGCAACTCAATATACCCTGATAATTATATTCTTCTGCGCTGTTCACTAGCGAGTGGATTGCGAACAAAGTCTTTGGCCTTAAAAACAGGCTAGGTTTTCTAAAATTTCATTTTTCATTGCACAGAAGATATCATACGCGCTAGGTGATTGCTGGATCTGTTTAGTCTTGGAATTAAAATAAATGATTCCACATTTTCATGGTCAGGTGTCTGAATTAAGTATGAGGCGTTCAGTGAACAACTCATCTTTAATCCAGATATGCTCCTCCTTAAGGTGGATTCAATTTCTCTAATAAAGAGACCCTTGCATTCATCCAGAAACTCACTGGGGACCATTATTCCTGCCATATTTTCAATTTTGCTATTGAAAATAAGGCCCTTGAATGCTGAAACAATAGTTTTGCATTCTAGGTCAAAATGATCATTTCTACATACCCTTTTTGCCAGTGATGATGATGAAGGAGATGGCCTGCAGAGACCTGAAGGCCCTGCCACTGCATCCTCCTCCCTCCGGTTTCCCGTGTTCCTGATGCATGCGGGAGGGAGGTGTTCTTCTTCACTGCTGGTGTGACAGAGCCTCTTCCGGTCTCGTGCCGAAAACTCTGGTGCTGCTGGATGCTGGAGATCCTCCAGCACGGACATTGCTTCACCATCTTTAATAAAAGAAACATGTAGCAATTACACAATAATAAAGAAAAACCATACATGCTAGCTACAGATATTCGAAAATAAGACTAATAGACTAATAGTAATAATAACAGTAATACTAATAGTAATAATAATAATAGTGATAATAATAGTAATAATAATACAAATTATAATAATTATAATTAATATTAACGATGATAATAATGATAATGATGATAATAATAATAATAATAATAATAATAATAATAATAATAATAATAATAATAATAATAATAATAATAATAATATTAATAATAATAATAATAATAATAATAATAATAATAATAATAATAATAATAATAATAATAATAATAATAATAACAAGAAGAAGAAGAAGAAGAAGAAGAAGATAAAGATGAAGAAATCGCAAGCAGTATAATATATATGTATATGATAAAGTACATTAATGGAAAGAATGCTGCTTCTAATTCCTGAAAGTAATTTGTCAAGAGCACTTACATTGCAGGGGATGCAACAGCTCGCAGAGCCGGATCCTGTACATGCAATTGGTGCAACCGCACCATTTGGCTTTGCGATCCGGCATTGGCCCTAGCTCTGAAAACAGGGAAATTAATCATATAACTAGCCTAAAAACTGGTAAAAGTAAATCTAGTGAAACTAATATAAAAATTATTTGTGGTTGGTTTATTGACACTCGTCACTTACTTTTTCATATATTTATGAGAGACTAGTTTCAAAGGCCCTGGCCTGCATTTTCAATCTCTTCCCAACTCTCTCTAGTCTCTCATAAATATATGAAAAAGTAAGTGACGAGTGTCAATAAACCAACCACAAATAATTTTTATATTAATTTTGACGTCACTGTTACTAAATTCCTCCAAACACACATCTAGTGAAACTAGCTTTACTATAAGCAATGGTATAATTGAAATACAGAGAATGATAGCTAATGGCAAATTGCTTCTCTTATATTGAGAGAAGACTGTGAAAAAGCTGTTTCGAAGACTGTGAAAAAATTTACATAGGCAGGACAAAAACAAACATAGGCACTAGAAAGAAAGAACATTTCAGGCACTTAAGATACAAAAATATTGATAAGTCCGCAATAGCAGCTCATTTCTGGTCTGAAAATCATGAAATTGAAGATAGCACTAAATTACTAAAATATGTACAAAAACATAGTGAACTCGTTATATGGGAGAGAATATACATAGAAAAAGCATATCAACCAACTAATGATCTCAGATTGCCATGAGGTAAGGTGCTGCCCAGCGAACACCCGTATAAGTTATTAGCATCCAAGTATGCTAGAAAGTTCCTTTTTTGATCAGGTTTATAGTCTGACATATATTCATGTTTGGCTTTGGAGTATCGCTTTGATGCTGTGCAAAGACCCCCATGAATACCTTTCTCGAAAAATTCTAGCATACTGGGATCCGGTTGTAACTCTATCTCGACTCCATTTGTTTTCAGCATGGTGTCGAAGGCTAGCAATGGTAAGGTATAGTACCATGCAAGGTCCAGATGATACATTTCCAGCGACAACTCTCTAAACTTTTCGAATGCGTCCGCTAAAAGAAGCGTATCTGTCTTCAAATAAAGATCACTATATTCCCCGAGATTCTGGATGTTGAAGGTGCTCCATACCTTAAGTGCATGGGCACATTCCTCTTCCGAAAGGTCATCGAAAAGCTTGATGGATGGGAGCTGTTCTTCTTTGAGCTTTTCGACAGAATCCATATAGGTATAGGGGAATATCCCCTTGCACTTCATTAACTCCAGATGTCCTGGGTTGGAATACTCAGCATTAGTGACCTTGAAGTCGTCATCATCATCTAGCATATCAGCTAAGCTGGATAACTTATCATCAAGAAACTTGTAGCTGTCGAGGAACCTGAATTGTATGCCCTTGCACCATTTGCTGAATGCAATATACCACTCAGAAGATTGTGCTATACATGAAATGTTCCCATTGTCATAAGCCATGTGCCTTAACAAGAAGTGGCTATCATAATTGCTTAAGCAATGAAAAAAAAATGGAATGAAATTTGGCAATTTCCTATTCAAATTGCAAGCATTATGCACCGCTCCGAGATATGGTCCAGTGATATGGCAATGGTCCCTAACCCTGATATCAGCTACAGCAAAACCTTTCCTGCATATATGACATTGATTAACATTGCTGAAATCCATCTCATTCAGGGGTGTCATTTGTAGTGGTGCAATTTGCTTGTATACCTCAATAACTTCATCACCAATCTTCCTAAGTTCAGTGAAGAAGTCATTGAGTGCATTGGTACCTCTGAAGAGCTTAAATCGCGAAAATGACTGGTCATGCCTACATATAACTTTCAGCACTACAGATATCGCCTCATGCTCTTGTATGGATTGGGTCCAGCTCTCTGCATCTGAGGGCTCGCATGAGTGAACCTTCCTCAAAACAGATTCGATATCTGCATAAATAAAAAAAGGTATAGGAGCGGACTTGGAATATGCATTAAACGACAAACTCTCACCATCCGCAGGCATTTTGAGTGTCTGACATTTATTACATTTCAGCTTATGCAATCTCAAGGCGTCCTCATTAGGACACCTTGTCAGGCATGCCTCGCATAGCCACATTTTCTGCAATTTGCAGTTATCTGACTTCTAATAAGCCTCGATATGTTGGTAATGAGGCAGTAATGAGACTTATCACCATCATCGATGATCAGTAGGTTAATCTGGCTAGCCTTCCTCTCAGATGATTTGCGAATAGACTCCACCGAGTTGTTGGCATTTAGAGCAAATACAGCTATAGATACATCCGGGTTTTGCCTCTCAAAACGCTCAATTGGATCAATTGGAAACGGGAATGTAATTTGCTCATAATTGAATGCTTTGAATAGCAAATCTCTAGGGTACGATGATGGATGGCATCTATTTACCTTGGCGGCAAATTTTGAAGCCAACATGCACCAAGCGAAACAAAAATCATCATTATTCTTAATGTTAAGAATAGCCTTCTTCCTCTTGATGCATGCAGGCAACTCAATATACCCTGATAATTATATTCTGCTGTGCTGTTCACTAGCGAGTGGATTGCGAACAAAGTCTTTGGCCTTCAAAACAGGCTAGGTTTTCTAAAATTTCATTTTTCATTGCACAGAAGATATCATCCACGCTAGGTGATTGCTGGATCTGTTTAGTCTTGGAATTAAAGTAAACCGATTCCACATTTTCATGGTGAGGTGTCTGAATTAAGTATGAGGCGTTCAGTGAACAACTCATCTTTAATCCAGATATGCTCCTCTTTAAGGTGGATTCAATTTCTCTAATAACGAGACTCTTGCATTCATCCAGAAACTCACTGGGGACCATTATTCCTGCCATATTTTCAATTTTGCTATTGAAAATACGGCCCTTGAATGCTGACTGAATAGTTTTGCATTCTAGGTCAAAATGATCATTTCTACATACCCCTTTTGCCAGTGATGATGAGGATGATGATGAAGTAGATGGCCTGCAGAGACCTGAAGGCCCTGCCACTGCATCCTCCTCCCTCCGGTTTCCCGTGTTCCTGATGCATGCGGGAGGGAGGTGTTCTTCTTCGCTGCTGGTGTGACAGAGCCTCTTCCGGTCTCGTGCCGAAAACTCTGGTGCTGCTGGATGCTGGAGATCCTCCAGCACGGACATTGCTTCACCATCTTTAATAAAAGAAACATGTAGCAATTACACAATAATAAAGAAAAACCAGACATGCTAGCTACAGATATTCGAAAATAAGACATTCAATGTGCTAATGATGATGATGATGATAATAATAATAATAATACTAATAGTAATAACAGTAATAATAACATTAATAATAACAGTAATACTAATAGTAATAATAATAGTAATAATAATAATAGTAATAATAATAGTAATAATAATAAAAATTATAATAATGATAATAATAACGATGATAATAATGATAATGATTATGATGATGATAATAATAATAATAATAACAAGAAGAAGAAGAAGAAGAAGAAGAAGAAGAAAAAGATGAAGAAAGCGCAAGCAGTATAATATATATGTATATGATAAAGTACATTAATGGAAAGAATGCCTGCTTCTAATTCATGAAAGTAATTTGTCAAGAGCACTTACATTGCAGGGGATGCAACAGCTCGCAGAGCCGGATCCTGTACATGCAATTGGTGAAGCCGCACCATTTGGCTTCGCGATCCGGCATTGGCCCTGGCTCTGAAAACAGGGAAATTATACATATAACTAGCCTAAAAACTGGTAAAAGTAAATCTAGTGAAACTAGCTTTACTATAAGCAATGGTATAATTGAAATACAGAGAATGATAGCTAATGGCAAATTGCTTCTCTTATATTGAGAGAAGACTGTGAAAAAGCTGTTTCGAAGACTGTGAAAAAATTTACATAGGCAGGACAAAAACAAACATAGGCACTAGAAAGAAAGAACATTTCAGGCACTTAAGATACAAAAATATTGATAAGTCCACAATAGCAGCTCATTTCTGGTCTGAAAATAATGAAATTGAAGATAGCACTAAATTACTAAAATATGTACAAAAACATAGTGAACTCGTTATATGGGAGAGAATATACATAGAAAAACATAACCAACTAATGAACTTTGAAATGCCGCCAGAAAAGAATCCCATATTTAAGTTCATCACTAAATCAACAGATGGCAGCAGCAACTCCAGAGTTATCCACACCACTGAATCAAGCTTTAGTCGCATAAGAGCCGAAGATGCAAACGATGATTTGCGAAACATGTCCTCAAAATGGGTACGAAAGTGAAGCAGATGTGTAATAAATATGACTCATCTATAAATTAATAATCCTTCTCTTATATTCCAATAGTATTACACTACAACCTGCTATGCAACACCAAAAAGTGCTTGAAGTATAAATCATCTCATTATACTCTATTTCTTAGTTGGCTGATGTTTGTAAATGTAGATAAGCGTATTGCGCATTATATGCCTTTTTATATTTAGCTTTCTATATATAAATGATACAGAGACTATGCTTATTTGAAACTATATCCATTTTGTCATTTACAGTTATTCTTTATCTGCTATACAACACATATATGAGCCAAAAAGTTAAAATTTAAAATGTAAAATTTGAAAGTAAAATAACTAAATTAATATATACAAAAAATAACCATGTATATTTGAAGATCTCAATTAGAGAATTTATTTGAGTATAAATTCGCCTATGTTCAGGTCCTTAGTTTAAAAGTTACAATAGAGTGACCTATCTCTTATCGACCAGGAGATATGATGGAAAAACTAAATAATAACTGCCACAATCTTCTGAAAGAAACTCATAGTTGCATGCAATGGGGAAAGTGGTAAAAAGTAAAATACAAACAATAATAAGAGTATTGCATACCAGTATTAGCGTTTTCAAGCCACTCTAGTGCGATCCTGTAGCCATAATTCTGACAGGAACATTCATATTGAAATTCTTGTGGCGCTGGAATGAAGTAATCTACCACGGACAATATCGGTGACGCTGGTGCTTCTTGCTCGCTGTCGGGAGCTTTATGCTTTCTGCCGGCCAGGGTCAATTTTTTTATCCAATGTTTCCTTGGATGCATCTTGTTTTCCTGAAATAATGATTACGAGTATAATTATGAAGCAATGATAATTGTATATAATTAAGATTATCTTATAAATTCATGAAACAACCAAGAAAAATGACATGTGTTAAAAAAGGTAGCAGAGATAATAATGAGCTACTAAAATAAAACTTTTTTTTTTTAAGAAAGATAACATAACATTTTTTGAAAAGATAGTGTCCAAGAATTTCAATTGTGATTTGAACAAGAAATATTTTTGAAAAATGCACACAACATATACATCTTTTATCTCGGATAAAAGGATTAATTCGCTTCAATATTTTTTTCTTGCAAATAAACACTCTTTGTAATTATATCACTGTAATTATAAATGAAGTCTGGATGAATATCCCGAAGAAGAAAAAATTGGTGTCTGATGTGTTGCCTATGCATTTTAACAGACTGGATAATGTGTCTATCAGGTAATCATTTTTATAGTGCTTTCAAAATCCTTCCCTCCACTAGTCTAGCGAGCCCTGTATAGAGCATTTTTGAGGTGTCCTATATGTTATAGGACACGTCAGTTCAAGATACAAAGATAAATATAAAAAGTTACACAAGACTAAAAACTGTAACAGATACAGGATCCAACAAAAGTCTAAAATAGAAAAAGCAAATAAATATAAACTATATAAAGACCATAGAGAAATGCTATATAAAAGTAATTGTTCACAAATGTGGAGTTTACTCTAATTCATGATTTAATTCAATTTATTTTGTCCTTTTGATTGATATCAGACACATCATAGTATAAAAATTACATTAAGGGCCACTGTCATTATTTACATTACTTAAAACTAATTAACATTTAAAAACTCATTTACAGAATAAAATGAATGTTGCAGTAAAACGAGTTTTACTCCCTTTTTAAAATGTATAAGGCTGTTCATTTGTTTAATATTTTCTGGTAGTCTGTTGTATAATCTTATACCTTTATTGATAGCACTAGACCTGAAGATTTCCGTTCTATAACTTTGAATGTGAAAGTCATCTTTCTGATGTGTATTGTATTTGTGAATATCAGCATTTTTGTAATTTTGTATTTGTAGTTTATTTTGTTTTACATGGATCACTAATTCCAAAATATACACACATGTTAGAGGTAATATTTGATGTTTCTTGAATAATGGCCTGCAAGATATTCTGTTATTCACCCCACTTAGTATCCTTATTGCTCTTTTTTGAAGTTTAAAGACTCTATCTGCCTTTTCCCCCCAGAACACTACCCCATATTGTAACTGACTGTGAAAGTAACCATAATATATATTTCTCAATGCTGCTAAATTTATTAAGCTTTTCGAATGTTTAAGCAAATAATAAATGGAACTCAGTTTATGTATTAAATGTTGAATATGTGTGGTCCATTTCACGTTCTCATTCATTTGTAATCCCAAAAATTTTGTTTCATTATTGTAGCTAATGGCTGTTTTATCAAATACTATTGGAGGTTTGACCACATTTCCATTTTGGCAAGTATGGAATGAAATGGCAACAGTCTTATCCTTATATCGAGATTTAACTGTATTGGAACACCACAGTGAAGCGAAAAATTATTAAATTATAGATGAGTAATATTATAGATTAGTAATTCTGTGTTATCTTCAGCTCAATTCTGGTCTGAAAATCATGAAATTGAAGATAACACAGAATTACTAAAATACGTACAAAAACATAGTGAACTCGTCATATGGGAGAGGATATACATAGAAAAACATAAAAACCAACTAATGAACATTGAAATCCCGCTAGAAGAGAATCTCACATTTAAGTTCATCACTAAATCAACAGATGGCAGCAACAACCCCAGAATTACCCACACCGCTGGATCTAACTTCAGTCGCACAAGAGCCGTAGATGCAAGCGATGATTTGCGAAACATGTCCTCAAAATAGGTACGAAAGTGAAGCAGATGTGTAAAAAATACGACTCATCTATAATTTAATAGTCTTATCCTTATTTATAATTAGTTCATATGTCTGAAACCATGTGTGCAGTTTACATAGAGTATCATTGAGTTTGGTCTGTATGCTTTCTTGATTGTTTCCTTTTATTAGGATGTTAGTGTCATCTGCAAATAAATAACATCTGTGGAATTAATGGCAGTTGGCAAATCATTTATGTACAACGAAAATAACAAGGGGCCCAGGACTGATCCTTGTGGAACTCCTCGCCTAACTTCTCTCACTTTGGACTGAACTGTATTTAATTTTCCTTTATTTTCAAACTGAAGTTCTACAAACTGTTTTCTATCGCTTAAATAGGATTTAACCCAATTATTCATAATACCCCTAAAACCATATTTATTGGTGGGACCAAGTTATTTTTGTGACGAAAGCAAATACAACCTTGCTGGTTCCTATGGCAGGGTGATTGTGTGGAGGAAACCAAACACGGAGCTGGAAGAGCGCAATTTACAAGGCACAGTCAAACATGGCAGAGGGAATGTAATGGTATGGGGCTGTATTTCCTTTACGGGAGTGGGAAAGCTGGTGTTCTTAGACACAAGCATGAACAAGGAAGTCTATCTTAGACTATTACAGCAAAATTTAAAACAAAGAACAGGAATAATGGGCATTTTGGACAGCTTCTCATTTTATCAGGATAATGATCCGAAGCATAGTCCTACATTGTGCAGCTATGGTTACTTCACAACTGTCCTCATGTACTGCACCCACCCCCTCAGTCCACTGGATTTTAATCCCATCGAAGCAGTAAAGGATAAACTGGAGAAGGCCATCACCTCCAAGCAGCACTTGAAGGAGAGTTTGAAAGAGGAATGGAGCAAACTTTCTACAGCCTACCTGAAAAACCTAGTTCACAGCATGCCAAATAGTTTGCGAGAAGTAGTGAAAAGAAGAGGGAGAGTCACAAAATACTAAGCCATATTTTGCATCACCCTCAAGTTATGTGCGATTACTTTTGAGAGCCAAAAAATGTATTATTTCTTTCTAGTTCTTAAAAAAGCACACAATATATAATTTTTATGTGCAATAATATTTATTTTCGTACAAGAATGAACCATGTAACTTTCGATTATCATTAATTTCAATAAAATAGCACATCAAATGTTGATTTTCACTTTCAAAACTTAATACTCTGCTTTGTCCGATTATTTATGGGAGTCTCTGTATGCATATACTGAGTTGAGTACACTTCTATAAGCAAACAGTGAAGTTTAATTTCTAGAATGGGAACAAAACAATATCTGGCTATTCAACATTCTAATCAAAACTGAACTGGAATGCAGAGGATGGTATAAGTAAAGCTTAAATGCTTCCAGCATTGTCACAGTGATGAAAAAAGACCTCAGGGTATGCAATAAAGTATACAAGAAGAATGTGTTTTGATAATCACTAATTAAACCCTGCAGCTTATCTTAGAGTAAGGCATGTGATGGTCATTTGCTGAGATTGCCAGTGCTCCAAGAATGATTGATTATTACTGTTATCTTAGGATATCCAACAAATTTTTGTAGTTCTTTGTGTTTATTTTTTCAAAGGTTAATAAATAAATTACATATTTTAAGTATTTTCCTCTGAAGTTCAAAAGTTTGTAAAAATAATTAAAATAAAACCCTCTAAATATTACAGGGTTATGAAAATATCCCAAATAGGCTAAACACACTAAAATTTACGTTCTCGGACTCCGGAGACGTTATTTCCCCACATATTAAAATATCAAAAAGAAAAGAGTAATTGCATAACTATCCTAGCCCTAGTTATGATGCAAATTAGTTTGTTATTCATAAGCTGTTAAAGATTTAAGGTATACAAAGGTACCCCCAGGCTAGGCCATATGGCCTCTATTGGGGCGACGGGTGGTTACAGCACCCTGTGAGGTGCTCAGCCCAACGAGGCAGCCGCCTTCACCCCCAGGAATTATTCTGGTACTCATTTCTGTTAGAGGCTGAGTGAACCCTCAGGCCAGAAGGATTATACCAGGGAATAAATTCCAATCGTGTCATCCAGAATTGAACCTGTAGCCTCCTGGCTTGTAGTCTAATGCAGTAACCACTAGGCTACTGTTAACTGCAAACTTGTATTCTGTTTTAATGTGTAGATATGACACTATCAAATGCTCTTGTAAAAGGTTATTGTTTGCAATATAAAATATTATTAATTTATTATTAAGACAGCGTTTATTCGCGGACAACTATATGTAACACTCTTGTGAAGATATCAATAAAACACTTTTTGTGTGTTGGATGATGATAGCCTTCAGCAAAATATAACACCAGCTATAATAAATGTTTTAAATTGGTTTAAAGTCAATAAGTTGCTTGTAAATGAAGCAAAAACAATAGCACTAAATTTTCAGCATAAGGCTTGTAGGAAAACGGGAAACCCTTGCATCAGAATTGTCTCCAGATTGATAAATTTTGAACTGCAAACTAAATTCTTAGGACTACGGGTAGACCAAAATTTAAGTTGGGACAAACATATAAAAAAGTTAGCAGAGAAGCTGAGCCGTGTTTGTTTTGTTTTACATCAGCTGAACCCTTGAGTAGAATTTACTGCACTCAGAACCTGTTACTTTGCTTACTTTCATTCACTACCATCATATGGACTACCATTGTGGGGAAATACTACAAATAGTAAGATGATATTTAAGCTACAAAAGAAAGTATTACAAATTATGGTTGGTATTCCAAAAATAGAAAGCTGCAGAAATCATTTCAGAGATTTGAATATCCTGACCCTACCAAGTTTATATATGAAACAGTTATTGATTTACATGAAGACTAATACTGCGAACTATGTCACAAATGCTAAAATACACACACACCCATAACACACATAGTAATGACAAATTACACACTTATATTCTTAAAACAAAACTATTTGAGACTTCTATCAAATAGATGGGTTTAAAGCTATACAAACAATTGCCAAATAAAAAACATACCCTCTATAAATAAGTTTAAGGCAGAGCTACATAATTTCTTTAAAAAAAAATCAGTTTTACTCAACAAATGAGTACTTAGAATACAAATCAGGTAAAGCATAAATTAATAGTTTGTTGTGCATAATTATACTAATTTATTCTATTTCTATTCTTGTTTCATGTGTCCGAGATTGGAAGACTCATCAATGAAAAATTTTAACTGACCAAAGCATTAAAACGAAGTGTAATACTAGAGTCAGTGTCTGCATAAATATTCATAACAGATAAATATTATAAGCAGAAGCATTATTAACAGTGAAGTATTCTTCATTTTTGAGTTAGATTTATGAGTCACTATGTTTACACTCAAACTTCACTTACTTGTTGTATAATTGAAATGTTTTCAAGATCATTTGATCTCATCCTTAGCTGTTTGGTGACTAAATGAACATTCTTCTTCCTCCACTACTTTGGTGCTCCGATCCCTCTGCCATCTGGTGTTAGGGGCACTAAGTTTTAATACTTCATTTTATGCTGGGATTTCAAAATTTACAACTTTATCTCGGTTTTTGGTTATAAATATTTTTTCCCAAATATCGAATGCTACTGGTGTACTTAAAGATTTTAACAGTTTTATGTTATGGCCAATGTTGTGGTTTTCTGTCCAAAAATGGTGTGACACTGCAGATTTTTCTGTTTGTTTCAACTTTATATCCCTCTGGTGTTCTTTTTGCCTGGTTAACAAGTTTCTTACAATTCCTTTCTTGGAAGTGTTGAAAACAGTGTTGTTATAATAAATTAAATTTAAAGGGAGTCGACTAATGACACTAAACAACACTTGTTTAGTGTTATTAATCAACTCCCTTTAAGTTTAAGTTTCTCTTAGTTTTTCCAATGTAACTTTTATCACAGGTTTCACAGTTTGATAAATTCCCGATTTTGAAGTGTTGGGGATTGAATTTTTTAGTGGTTTATTTAGCAGCTTCTTCAGACTGAATTTGTTTTGGGGTGCTAGTTTTAAGTTTAGTCTTTTGAAGATTTGTTCAAATTTTCTAAAAGCCCATGGATGGTAGGTGAATTTTCTATATTGCCAACTTGTGTTTTTAAGTGGTGTGAGAGTGGTATTTTTTGATATTATCTTGAGTTTTTCCTTTCTTTTCATCATGTTCCTTATGATGGCTGGGTTGAATCCATTTAATACTCCTATCTCTTTTATGTGTTGTTGTTCTTTCAAAAACTCCTCCTTACTCAGTGGGATGTTGTATAGCCGGTGAATTAGACTTCTAAAGGCAGCTAGTTAATGTGAAACTGGGTTGTATTCATTTTTCTTTATGTAATTATCTATGTGTGTGGGCTTCCTATATATTCCAAAATCTACACCATGACGATTTCTAGTTATCTTGAGGTCCAAAAAGGGTAGGGTGTTGTCTCTTTCTACTTCCATTGTAAACTGGATATGATTATCTTGCAGGATTAGTAATTTCAGAGAATCTTCTTAAAGTTTTTCTGGAATGGTAGCAAAAACATCGACATATCTCTGCCAAAATTTGTAAATCTGTTGGAAGGCCTTTACCATGTGTGTTTCAAAATGTTTAGATTTACCTAGAAAATCATCTGTTGCAGTCGTAAAACAATTTGTAGTCGGTTTATTGACACTCGTCACTTACTTTTTTTATATTATCGAGGGACTAGTTTCAAAGGCTCTTACCTCCATTTTCAACCTCTCTCCAACTTGCTGAAATCTCACCAGTAGGTAATTTGACAAAGAAGTTCATAATTCCACCGCCAGAGAGAAGAGAGCAGACAACAACAGATGGTAGTAGGAGAGAGGTTGAAAATGAAGGCAATGGCCTTTGAAACTAGTGCCTCAATAAAATATATATATCGACCGATTGAGTCAATGACCAGTTGAGGATGGAGGCAAAGTCTCTGAAACATGTTCCAGGAAAATTTAAAAAGTGTTGTTTAGTGTCATTAATCGACTTCCTTTAAATATAATTTAGTATAACAACACTGTTTTCAACACTTCCAAGAAAGGAATTGAATACTTTAATACTTTGTTCCTATTTTATGTAATGAAGATTTGTTCCAATGTGGACAGTCCTTGTTTCCTGATATATGCTTTAGTAGATTTGGTTCTGGATGTTGTGGTTTTTTTCCCAAAAATGCGTGGCAAATGATGATTTTTCTAATTGTTTGTATTTTATATTTCTAAAGTCTTCCTTTGCTCCTGTTTCCAAATTTCTTTTGGTTTTTCTAATATAAATTTGATTGCAGTCACAGCATTCAATTTGATATATGCCAGACTTTTTTTTTTTTTTTTTTTGTTAGATGGAACGGCATCTTTGATGTTTGAGCACATTAGGTTTTTACAGGAGTAATGGTTGACTGGTGCTAGTTGAATGTTATGTTTTTGGAAGACTTTTTTTTTTTTGAATTTATCAAAGGCCCATGGATGGTAAGTGAAGTTTTTGAAAATCATATTAGTTTCTGGAGAAAAAGTTGAGCATTGCGACTGGATAGTAATGTTTAGTTCAAGCTGCTTATTTTATCCTTATATTTATCGTAAATTGCTTCGGTGAGAAGATCTTTCTATATCTCCAAGTGCATTTACATCTGAATATTACTAATTAGTGTTATTTGCTAGTAACTTGGTGTGATTATATATATTTGCTTTAAATTGTGCGATTGCTTTAGACCTTGGGCATGGACACTCATAAGGTTAACAGAGCGTGTGATAAAACATATGAAAGTTTAAATGTTCACTCCCCCACAATGGAAGAAGATGATTTCACTGAAACTGTAAGTAGCGCACAATATGTTAAACCTATGAATGCCTGTGATTCAGATGTAAATATGTCATTTTCTAATAAAAGTTGTAAAGCAACGAAACAATCGAAGGTGCAAAAAGCAACTGAAGATCAAACAAAGAAGGCTGCCATACATTCGAAATTATATTTAAACCAGGTTAACAAACCTTTGAATACAAATGCTTTATGTGCATTTCCAGTACCTTCTACAAGCATTGTGCGAACTAGTCAGCAATTTCAAGCAGATAACAGCGCGTCAAATGCATATTTTGCTACCATTCCTACACAAAAGAGATATCATTTATTAGAGGATAACTTAGATGACAATAACTCAGATGGTGAAGTTGAGACTACTAAAGAGAAAATTCCTCCAATCTGCTTAACTGATATTGAAAACTATCAACTATTTATTCACACTATATGCAGTCAACTGAAATCAAAATTTCATACTGCACTAAAAGGCAAAATCATTAAAGTTTTAACTGCTACAACTGATATTTTCGTGCTCTGAGAGCTTATTTTGATTCTATAAAACAAAAATAGTTCACATAAAGGAATCCTGAAGATAAAATTTTCTCTGTAATCATTAGGAATCTAGCCTGCTCCTTTCCTTGGTAGCGTGGTGGTAGCATGTCTGCCTCACGTTCAAGAGGTCCCGAGTTCGAATCTCAGTCAGGGTGAGTTACCTGGATAAGGTTTTTTCCGGGGTTTTCCCTTATCCTGTAAGACGAATGTCGGGTAACTCTAAGCTCAATGGACCCCGGACTCATTTGAGCATCATTTCATCCATTCCATCCATCGTCCGATATGACTTAACGTTGGAGGACGTAAATTGCAAAAAAAAAAAAAAAAAAAAAAGAAAGAAAGAAAGTAATGAGGAGATTTTAAGAGCACTACAAGAACTAAAGTATCTTGTTCGCAAAGTTGCAAGGCTATAAGGAAAAATAAATAACCCATTCCTATCTGTGCAGTTGAGCTCACTGACTGCGATGAAGGTAAATCTATCCTTAATCTCACCCATCTACTATATAGTGTAATCAAGGTAGAACCTAGAAGGAAATCAACTGTTATCCCACAATGCATTCTTTGTCAAAACTATGGGCATACCAAAAATTATTGCCAACTTGAACCAAGGTGCGTCAGGTGTCTTGTCTTGGATCCCATCTTTTCTCTGACTGCTAACTTCCTAAAACTACTCCCCCAAAATGTGAGAACTTTCATGAACAACATCCTGCAAATTTCAGAGGATGTTCTCACTATTAACGTTTAAAGGAACGCCCCTCTCATTCACATAACCTGCAGCGAAAACAGCCTCAGAACATAACTGGACCATCTGTTCCTAAACCTTCAGATTTTCCACCTCTTTCTCAACACTCAAGTGATCCATCAGCTTCAGCACTGAAACAGGCACAAGTTAACTCACCGTCTGGACAACCTCCACACACATATCAGCGCAGCTTTGCGGACGCTATGAACAGCTCCAGACTAAACCAGCAACCAGAGGAATCATCTTCAACCAGCTCCTTCCTTACTAATTTACTATATAAATTTTTACCTAATATCGTCTCATTCATAAGTTCACATCTGCCAGCAATTCAAGAATTTATTATCTCTCTCCTATCATCATCTTTTCAAAATGGCTGTACATAATTCTACTTCTATCAATTATCACTTCTAAATTGGAACACTAATGGTCTTCATCTTAAAAGAGCGTTCTTATTGCCTTTCTTTTAGCCCACAATATTGATGTAGTATGTGTCACCGAAATACATTTCTTACCAAATGAAACTTTCTCTCTCCCTGGATATAAAATATACCGAAAAGAAAGAGTTGCCCCCGCTGCTTCTGGAGGAGTAGCCATAATAATAAAATGCAATATTTCACACCACACGATAGTTCTTCCTAGCATAACAGAATTAGAAGTTGTTGGAATTAAAGTTCAATGCTGTGATTACGATGATTTCGTCGTAATGTGTGCCTACAAACTTCCAGCATATTTACTAAATGTCGCCTATCTAAAATTGATTTTTTCAAATGCTGGTTCTACACTATCACTAGGCGATTTAAATTGCAAGCATGTATCATGGGGATGTCGTACAAGTAATCCAAATGTTTGTTGGCTATATGAACACATTAACAACAATGGCCTACATATCTTAGCACCGGCTGAACCAACATACTATCCTTATTCTTTAACTTCATCCCCTGATATTCTAGACATAGGATTATGTAAAAACATGCATCCACCTGCATATGTTACTACATTGACGGCCCTGGATTCAGACCACTGCCCAGTACTGATTATTACAAAATTGAGTATTCAGTCTATAATCTCAACATGTTTAGGTGTTCACAGGCCTTTAATGGCTACTAGTGAACTCACTAAATGCAATCTAATCCTAACATTAAGAAGAACTATTTACTTGTCACAACACTGCTTCAACAGTAAAACTCTGAGCAGCTGATATTTTGCAGTTACAACATTATGTAAAATCTATTTATTATATTGTAACACAGCACTTCAGTTCTTATGCACTATTCAAAGGACAAAATCTATCAAAATTGTGGTTGGAATGTTTCACATTTATTGAATTAAACTTAATTATGAAATTCAGCTATTTCATTTATTGCTAAAAGCGATCTAATTCTGGACGATTCAAATTCCAATATAAAATATTAGTTTTCCATAAATTATAACTGATATTGGCCGTGCCATGGCTGAGTGGTTAGATCGCTTGAATCTCACCGAGGTAGCCAGGTTCAATTCCAGGTGAGATCAATTTTGTGGTGGAAAGCACAGCATAGGGGCCAGTTTTCACCGCCATCATTCCACCAAATGCTCCATTATCATCTTTTCTTTCATTCATTTCACCCTCATTCTGTCATCTACTTCTCTCACTCTCGTACCAGGCATTGGGCTTATCACCCATCCTGGGCTCCTTATCTGATTTAGAGTAGCTGTTCCTCAACACAACACCAAAGAATCCCCTAACACCACAATAGTGGTAAAACTAGGGAGTTGAAGAAAAAGAAGAAACAGAAGAAGAAATTATTTTTAGATGAGTCGTATTTATTACACATCTGCTTCACTTTCGTACCTATTTTGAGGACATGTTTCGCAAATCATCGTTTGCATCTTCTGCTCTTATGCGACTGATACGACTCAGCTAAAAATTAATAATTATTTCGCTTCACTGTGGTGTTCCAATACAGTTAAATCTCGATATATAGAAGAAGAAATACTTTTATTAATACATGCAAAAACATTAACTGAGAGTTAATCAGTGTTACAGAGAGGGGAAGGATTTGGGATTAAACTTACAGCAGTCCTAGAGGGAAGTTACTAATTATGTTTATTGAGCACTTTTAACAGCTTGTGTTAACATTATTATATACTGTTGTAATATAGGCATGCTCTTCATGTTTTGGTTAGCAGAAGAGAAGACCCCACTGGCATAAATAAATTAAGCAATTTTAAGTTCCCAACAAAAAGAACAAAATCTGAGTGTGCCAGTGGTTTATCAACTCAACACAATACTCGTGCATATAAGTTCACAGGCCACCACCTTTCATTGGAAGGTTTGTATCCAACCAATACTCTTGGTGCCCATAGAAGCAGGTCTACCAAGAAAAGAGAAATACTGCTTGGAGGAATCTCACAGAGCACGTAACCTACCTGTTACTGTGATACTGTCACGAATGCATTGGTGAGGCGAGGCGGTGCGAGGGACGAGTTCAAAGAGATGGGCAGTGCAGTGCGGAGATAAAAGCTCGCCGAAACGGTGGGAGGAACGAGATGGATTTTCTGGAGAGTTCGTCTTTTTTCTAGTGCCATCTTGATTATTTGAGAACATTGTCGATAGTAAGATATAAAAAAGGAGCTGCCACCTGTCACTGAGAGTCAGTCAGTAATTGGACGCATTCACGTGAACAGCTGTAAAAGTGAACTCTTTTGTGGTCGATGACCTTGCAAGTTGTATGTGACGTAATTCTACTACTGTAGGTGTTGACCGAAGTGTGTTTCTAGGCAAATAAAGAGCAATTTTTGGTGTTTGTAACCTGGACTTTTAATTTCATGAACCCACAAAGTCACAATTAGTTCACTTTTACAGATGTTCACGTGCATGTGTCCAATTACCGACTGACTCCCAGTGGCGGGCGGCGGCTGCTTTTATATATCCTACTCACTATCTAGAATGTTCTCAAACAATCAATACGGCGCTAGAAGAAAGTCAAACTCTCCAGAAATCCATCTCCTTGCCCCCATCGTTTCGTCTCCGCACTGCACTGCCCGTCTCTTTGAACTCGTCCCTCACGCAGTCTCGCCTCAACAATGCTTTCGTGACAATACACAACCTATTCAACCACTCAATAATGGATAATCATTGCTTTCCATATGGGTTGACAAATGAGGAAGAATATGTAGTAGCTTTGCAACATTAAATAATGTACTTACACTTGAAGTTCCAGCTATCTCTGTTGACTTTTTTGATGAGTTCACAGATTCTCCCACAATAGGTTCCTGCAAAAACACCAGCATATTATTTTAAATACACATTCCTCAGCTCACTGGCTCTATACATATGGGTTTCATTCAAATATAAATAAGATTTTTTTAACATTTGACTTGAATAGCAACATGAGCGACATAGTGCACCAAGGAGCGGTAGCAGCAGAATGGAGAGGATAGCTATGCCCATGGTCCTCGCACTTAAGCCTGCCATTTCCATATTGTTATGGGTAACCAGGAAAATCCAGAATCTGTTGCAAAAAGCATTAGTATTTATTTACTTGCCAATGAAGATGTGAAATCAAGTGAAATGTAGATTTCAAGTGCCATTCCTGATGATACTATGAGTAAAAACAGACTGGACTCAGTTTTGAAATGGGCATGGTGAAGTGGCAAATTGGTCATAAATGGCAGCTGGAAATAAGTATCAACGAAGAGAATATTGAGGTACAGCTGAACTGTGCAAGCCAATTACTGCATTACCGTTGCTGAGAATGCACCAGATGGATATAAATGTTGGAAGAGTCCATTCCATTAAACTGGACCTGGACACACACTCTACGATACTTTAAATGCGAGCAATGAAAGTTTTATCTTCACATGGTTACGGTTAAATGTTATGGATAAATATTTGAATATTATAGACGCCAATCTTATAATAAGAAAGAATTTTATTTTCTGATCATGACCGTACAAAAATTCTGTCTCTACGATACTTAGAACACGAGTGATGCACGTTTTATCTTCACATGGTTATGGTTACACAGATAAACCTGAAAAACAACACCATTCTTTCCTCACAATATCTCAAGCATAAATAAATAATGCACCTACTATGAAAACTGAAGTCACGCAGTTTGAAACAGAGTTAATTTTCAGTTCGTTTTCAGAGTAGAGTTGTTTTATTATGGTGAATGGCATCGTTAAGTTGTGTGTTGAACTTGAGCTGAAATATTGTTAATATCACATTAAATCATCATCGTCATAATCATCATTATACATATATTTTTTTCCCAGTGTTTGTGATCCGAGTGCATGAACATGTCCCTCGAGGCTGGGATAAGTGATTTTTCGATCAACAAACGTGAAGAGATTCACTCTCAGGGCAGAAAAATTATATTTAATATGAAAAAGTTTTTATGAAAGGTCTCCAATCCAGGGCAACTGTAAATTTTTCAAAATCCCAGCAATTAACTCTGTAACCTTGTGGTATAGGTAGTGTGCACAGTGTCACCACTTTGTAGTGAAGCAGCTTCATCCTTAGAAAAATGGAGCGTGCCCGTGTTTCAATCTCTGGGAAAGATCCATTAAGTCGGAAAGCGAGTTACTGGATTGGAAATCGTGCCTGCTGCTCCACTGCTGTGACGTGTGTCAAGGTAAGACCTTAATGCTTTAGGAATATTTAATGTGTTGTTTAATTACGGGAAGAATAGCCAAAACCTTTGCTGGTTCATAAAACTGCTCTTATGTACGGAACATCTGCCGGTACACGTACTAGGCTTGGCAACAACATATTTTAAGGATCTTTTAACATAGAACAGAGGAAATTCAAGATAATTGAAAATATTTTATTTAAATAACAAAGATAAGATATGTGATGTGGATCCAATTACAGAAGATGAAGTGAACAGGGCTCTTAGAATATAAAAAAATGACAAAGCCACTGGCCGTGCCGTGGCTCAGTGGTTAGACCGCTTCGCTCTCACCAAGGCGGCCCGGATTCAATCCCAGGCGACCGTAAAGTGAGATTTGTGGTGGACAACATGGCGCTGGGACGGGTTTTCTCCGGGATCTCCAGTTTCCCCCGCCATCTCATTCCACTGGTGCTCCATATTCATCTCATGTATCATCAGCGTCATCGCCTGCGGTGCCGTATGTAGTAAAAGCAGGCATTACACACACACACGCACGCACGCACGCGCGACAAAGCCACTGGCCCTGGAGGAATCACTATGGAACTGGTGAACTCTGGCAAGATTATTCAAGCAGGTACTGTAAGGAGATCCAATTCCTTCAGACTGGAAAAAAAGCATATTACCCCCATGCGCAAAAAGGGAGACAATAGAGACCCCATGAATTACAGGGGAATCAAAAATGTTTAAATTAAATTTAAAGGGAGTCAATTAATGACACTAAACAACACTTACCTTTAAATTTTTCCGGAACATGTTTCAGAGACTATTTGCCTCCATTGTACAATGGACCGATTGACAATGGAGGCAATAGTCTCTGAAACATGTTTCGGAAAAATTTAAAAGCAAGTGCTATTTAGTGTCATTAATCGACTCACTTTAAATTTAATTTATTACAACACTGTTTTGAATACTTCCGAGAAAGGAATTATATTGTGTAAATTGTTGCATTGTGTAAATGCAACAATAAATACAATTTTAGTACTATTATTAAGATTAGATTACAGGAAATAATTAAGGATACAATTTTTTAACAATAAGCAGTATTTAAATCAGGCAGGTCATGTTTAGATCACATTTTTAACAATCAAATTACACAAAAAATTGAAAGTACAAAAATATTTGTGTTGATTTTTTTGACATTTCTGCTGGGCAATATGGACATGAAGTGTGGATTAGTTATGTAAGTCTACAACAAATTCTGAAGGCTGCTAAGTAGAAAGTATACATCCTAAGATTACTGCATGTGAATAATGAGGATGATCCTGACCATCAAATGCAATTTTGTGACTGGCATTAACAGCAAATGATAAATGAAGATGAACAATTTGTGACAAAAATAGTGTGGTCGGAGATGAAAGGCCCAGTTTAAACTGAATGTAACAGTGAATCAGCATAATTAAGTCTACTAGGCATCGGAAAATCCACATGTTCATGTGGATAAGGTGATTAATCTACCATAGGTTCATGTGTATGGACTATCATCTAGGAGATTAGTGGAACCCTTTTGCTTTGTTACTGTTACCAGAGAAGAATACTTGGAAATGTTGTGTACATTAATTTTAAAAAGTATCTGCATTTTATGAGGATGACAAGTCTTCTACAAACAGGACAAGGTGCCATCACTGACCCTTCCTAGATGACAATCTGCAAGCACACTGGACTGGAGGAAGAGGTCCATTGAGTTTCCACCACAGCTGCCAGATCTAACCCCTACTGACTTTTAATCATGGAAAACTGTGAAAGAACCGTTTATCAAAGCTGCACATTCTAAAGGACCTCCATCAGGAGATAACAGTAGCATGTGCAGCAATGTACATTGAAATATTGACCATCATAGCAGCAGCAACTGCTCATTTCACTATGTGGCTGGCTGCTAATGGTGAACACTTTGAACATTTACCGTAACCACGTGTTTAATAAAGATATTATTACATGTGTGATCAGTAATTAAAGTACACAATGAATATCGTTTGTCCTCTGATGTGTATATACATTTTTTGATGGATCCTATATATTGTATATGTTATGCTATATTTATATGAAATTGTGTATATGTTTACAAAGAAGAAACAGGAAACAAACCATTCATTCCACAAACCCTCATCTACTAAAAACTAGGGAGTCAAAAACCTAAGAAAACTCATACAGCACGCTCTCATGTCAATATGGTATATAAACAAAAAGAGTATATGACCTCCAAGATTAAGTTTGGGGGATTGCAATTATACGATATTTTCATCTATCTTTAGTTAAATGTAGAATTTTATCTATTCTATTTTACTGCAATGATTTTAAATGTACTCACCACAACTCTTTCATGAAAGGTCTGTCCAAAAACAAATCCAGTTACCGCTTTTGCAGCTGTTGATGTTGAACTTGTGGCAACTGCTGGCAAAGAAGTTATTTTTGAATTTGAAGCACTCCCGCTCAAACTGAAAGTAAAGTAAAACAAACTGTGTAAATAAACAAGAAGTATTCTTTACAGTAGTCAATCATAATACCTTATGATGGAATGAATCAATATAATTTTTACTAAAGCTGACAAATGTCATCTTAGATAAATTTAATTATAGTAATACAAGGGTGGTTCAATAAGTAATGTAACACATTTTTCTGATACAGGGGTTGTTTTATTCAGCATTCAAATACACCATGTTATTCCCCAATCTTTTAGCCATAAAACATTTTTCAACTTAATCTCTGTTGAATGCTACAGCTTTACGTCACCTTGAAATGAGGGCCTGTATGCCCGCACAGTACCATTCCACAGGTCGATGTCGGAACCAACGTCGTACTGCATCAATAACTTCATCATCCGCGTAGTGCGTCCCATGGATTGCGTCGTTCATTGGGCCAAACATATGGAAATTAGATGGTGCTAGATCGGGGCTGTAGGGAGGATGCAGAAGAATAGTCTACTGAAGTTTTGTGAGCTCCTCTTGGATGTTAAGACTTGTGTGAGGCCTTGTGTTTGTTATGGAGAAGAAGTTAATTGGGATTTTTGTGGCTACGAACACGCTGAAGTTGTTTCTTTAATTTTCAAAGAGTAGCACAATACACTTCAGAGTTGATTGTTTAACCATTGGGAAGGACATCAAAGAAAATAATCTCTTCAGCATCCCAGAAGACTGTAGCCTTGACTTTACCGGTTGAGGGTATGGCTTTAAACATTTTCTTGGTTGGGGAATGGGTGTGGCGCTACTCCACTGATTTCTGTTTTGTTTCGGGTTCAAAGTGATGAACCCATGTATAACAGCCGGTAACAATGTTTGACAAAAAACTGTCACCATCAGCCTCATGACGAGCAAGCAATTCTGCACAGATGTCTGTCATTTGCTCTTTATGGTCTTCAGTTGGGAGCCAGTGGGAACAAACCTTTGAATATCCCAATAGTGAAAAATTGTTACAGCACTACCAATTGAGACATTAAGTTGAGCACTGAGATGTTTGAGATCCGGCGATTATCTTGAATGAGAGTGTTCGCACGCTCCAACGTTGCAGGAGTCACAGCTGTGCACGGCCGCCCAGCATGCGGAAGATCAGACAGTTTTGCCTGACCTTGCTGTGATGACACATGCTTTGCCCAACGACTCACCGTGCTTTTGTCCACTGCCAGATCAACGTAGACATTCGGCAAGCACCTAAGAATATCTGAGATGCCCTGGTTTTCTGCCAAAAGAAACTCAAGCACTGCCCATTGTTTGGAATGTACCTCCATTAAAAGCTCTGTATAGCGCTGTCACCTATTGGAAGTCAATGAAACTTTATGAAACGAAGTAGGAATGTTTGAAAATGTTCCACAAGAAATATCAGGTTTTTCTAACCAAAATTGGCAAAGAGAAAACATGTGTTGTATTACTTATTGAACTTCCCTTGTAGAATGGAACTTTTACTTCAAGGTTAAGATTTTGTAAGAATTAATACTGACCCTTTAAAACCTTGTATTTTAAATTTTAATAAAATGCTATGAAGTAAAGGTTATATCAAAGAAAAACATATTGTAAAAGTTAGTAATCCTGTATTATCTAGAATTTATGCCCTTCATTTGATATAACTGCCTTATGACTGGGAAAAAAAATTGATGTTATTAAAAAAATGATTGAGTTCTATAGGTTTACGTAAGGAATTAATAGATGATTTTGTTAAACTTAAGCACTTTTGTTTGAATCAAATTTTTTGGGTTTTAATGTTCAATTTGTTAAACAAACTTCTGGTTTAGCAATGGTAATCCACTTTTACCTTTTCTTGCTGATCATTTTATGAGCTTTTCTGAACAAGTCACTAAAATATTCCCTTTAATTTTTAAAGCTTGGTGGAGATATGTTGATGATACTTTTGCTATTGTTCCTGATAAACACATAAATAAAGCTTTAAAACTTCAAAATTTATAAGATAAAACTATAAACTTCACATTAGAATAAAAATTATTTGTGGTTGGTTTATTGAGAGATTGAAAATGGAGGCCAGGGCCTTTGAAACTAGTCTCTCATAAATATATGAAAAAGTAAGTGACGAGTGTCAATAAACCAACCACAAATAATTTTTATATTAATTTTGACGTCACTGTTACTAAATTCCTCCAAACACACTTCACATTAGAAACTCAAATTAATAGTTGTCTTCCTTTTCTAGATCTAAAGATAATAAGAAATAATAATTTTTGAGTTTGATTTATGAGTCACTAAATGAACCTTGCTCTTCTTCCACTACTCCGGAGCTCCGATCATTCTGCTATCTGGTGTTAGGGGCACTAAGTTTTAATACTTCATTTAATGCTGGGATTTCAAAATTTATAACTTTATCATGGTTTTTGTTTATGAATATTTTTTCCCAAATATCCAATTCTATGGGTGTACTTAAAGATTTTAACAGTTTAATGTTGTGACCAATGTTGTGGTTTTCTGTCCAAAAATGGTGTGAAACTGCAGATTTTTCTGTTTGCTTCAACTTAATGCTCCTCTGGTGTTCTTTTTGCCTGGTTAACAAGTTTCTCTTATAGAATAAAAAGAAGTATTTCAGAAAGTGGAGTGCCATTGTTACTAAAATTAGGCAAGTGAGTCAACCTTGTATATACTTTTCTCCACTTACAAGTTTTTTATGAAGACTAGTTTCTGGGGACTTCTCCCCTATCGTCAGCTCTGAGGTAGACTGATGATGCATCCGGTGTCTGCATCTGGCTTGGTGTTGTCAACCGGATGCATCATCAGTCTACCACAGAGCTGACGATAGGGGAGAAGTCCCCAGAAACTAGTCTTCATAAAAAACTTGTAAGTGGAGAAAAGTATATACAAGGTTGACTCACTTGCCTAATTTTAGTAAGTTTCTCTTAGTTTTTCCTATGTAGCTTTTTTCACAGGTTTCACAATTAATCTGATAAATTCCTGATTTTAAATTGTTGGGGGTTGTATTTTTCAGTGGTTTATTTAGCAGGTTCCTCAGACTGAATTTGTTTTGGGGTGCTAGTTTTAAGTTTAGTCTTTTTAAGATTCGTTCAAATTTTCTAAAAGCCCATGGATGGTAGGTGAATTTTCATTATTGCCAATTTGTGTTTTTAAGTGGTGTGAGAGTGGTATTTTTTTATATTATCTTCAGTTTTTCTTTTCTCTTCATCATGTTCCTTATGATGGCTGGATTGAATCCATTTAATACCGCTATGACTTTTATGTGTTGTTGTTCTTTCAAAAATTCCTCCTTACTCAGTGGGATGTTGTATAGCTGGTGAATTAGACTCCTAAAGGCAGCTAGTTGATGTGAAACTGGGTTGTATTCATTTTTCTTTATGTAATTATCTATGTGTGTGGGCTTCCTGTATATTCCAAAATCTACACCATGACGATCTCTAGTTATCTTGAGGTTCAAAAAGGGTAGGGTGTTGTCTCTTTCTACTTCCATTGTAAACTGGATGTGATTATCTTGCAGGTTTAGTAATTTTAGAGAATCTTCTCTAAGTTTTTCCAGAATGATAGCAAAAACATCATCAACATATCTCCGCCAAAATTTATAAATCTGTGGGAAGGCCTTTACTATGTGTGTTTCAAAATAGCTCATGTATAGGCCTGCTAAAATAGGCGAAAGTGGGCTCCCCATAGCTAATCCTTTTGATTGTCTGTAGAATTTTTGGTTAAACATGAAGTAATTATTCCTTATGCATAAATCTGTAAGATTGATAATGTCATCTATTTCTCTGGGGTCCGTTGTAGTCTGGGTTAGTCATTTTTTGAGGAATGTAGGTATTTTTTCTACTGGAATGCTTGTAAAAAGTGCCTTAACGTCAAAAGTAACTAGTATGTGATTATCCAGGATGTTGTACTCCTGTAGGTGATTTATCAATTCTAAGCAGTTTTTTATTCCCAAACTTTGAAATTTGTCATGATTTTAATTTTCTTACTAACCACTTTGCAATGTGGTATGTAGGTGAATTGATGCCCTTGATGATGGGTCTCATGCTGTTGTCTTGTTTGTGGATTTTTGGCAGACAGTACAACCTTGGTAGTGTGGGGTTGGGAGATTTTAAGTTGTATTTTTTCAGATGTACTTAATGTTTTTGTAATTGATAAAGCTTTATTAACGGAAGTGATACTTGGGGTTAATGGATTTTTTGGAATTATTTCATATACTGGACTGTCTAACATAAGGTTTACTCTCTGAATATAGTCTTCTGTCTCCATAATTACTAGAGAATTACCTTTGTCGGCTTTTAGGTATACCACAGGTTTCTTATTTAAATTTCTTATTGTTTTGTTGTAAGTTTTATTGTATATTGGGGATAACTGCTTTATTATATACAGACATTCAATTTTGGCTTTGGTTAAGTTTTCATTTTTTAGGTTATGTGTGGCTATTTCTATGTCGGCGATAAAATCGTCTTTATTACTTGAGACGTTAACACACGTATTGAAACCTTTCTGGAGTAAACTAATTTCTTCGGTTGTAAACTTTTGTTGCGATAGGTTTATTACGTTAACTTGTTCTTTAAAATCCCGGTGTTTTGGCTGATGAGGGTGTTCCAGTTGCCGTTCTTTTAACAGTTTGAATTTATTCTTAAGTCTTTCATTTTTCTTAATCATTAATGTATTTAATTTTTCGTGAACCTGCATTTCGAAATTTTGCCAAATGTGTATTCCTAATTGTTTGATTAGTTTTAGATAAAGGTTGTATAATTCCAGGTCTATTTTATTTATGTAGCTGTAATGTTTCGAAATTTCCAGTTTTACCACGTATTTTTCCACCAGAAAAATACAATCCCCAACAATTTAAAATCAGGAATTTATCAGATTAATTGTGAAACCTGTGAAAAAATCTACATAGGAAAAACTAAGAGAAACTTGTTAACCAGGCAAAAAGAACACCAGAGGAACATTAAGTTTAAACAAACAGAAAAATCTGCAGTTTCACACCATTTTTGGACAGAAAACCACAACATTGGCCACAACATTAAACTGTTAAAATCTTTAAGTACACCCATAGAATTGGATATTTGGGAAAAAATATTTATAAACAAAAACCGTGATAAAGTTATAAATTTTGAAATCCCGGCATTAAATGAAGTATTAAAACTTAGTGCCCGTAACACCAGATGGCAGAATGATCGGAGCTCCGTAGTAGTGGAAGAAGAGGAA
Source organism: Mantis religiosa (assembly GCA_030765055.1). Taxonomy (NCBI): domain Eukaryota; kingdom Metazoa; phylum Arthropoda; class Insecta; order Mantodea; family Mantidae; genus Mantis; species Mantis religiosa. Next base: position 440,542,242 of record CM060950.1, read on the forward strand.
GGTTCATTTAGTCACCAAACAGCTGACGATGAGATCGAATGATCTGGAAAACGTTTCAATTATACAACAACAAATAAGTGAAGTTTGAGTGTAAACATAGTGACTCATAAATCAAACTCAAATACCATTACATTTGTTCAAATGGTGTTGGTTCATGATGACATCCTCTTTACAGATAGTACATTTGGGTGTAGGTATGCAGTGTATTTTAAAAAGGTTTAAAAGATAAAAGTTTGAGCCCTTTTATTCATAAATTTGCTGTTTTTAATGGTTTAATCTATAGGTAGATTAATATAACCATAAAGTGGAATTCAATAGAGAATATACACACATTATTAATACTGCTTTAATTAATGGTTTTAATAAAGATTTTATTTATAAAAAGACTGAAAAATTTAAATACCAAAAACATGTAATTAATGCTTCTACCCTTAAAAATATAAAAGATGAATATAATTTAAAAAAAAAAAATTACTTACAATCCTTGGGCTAATAAACAGTTTTTTTTTTTTTTTTTTTTTTGAATTTGGTTTAATTTTGGTTCCTCAAAATAAATATAAAAAAATTTTCTGCAATTTTCTAAGAAAGATAAAATCCAGATAAAAAAATCTAGCATTTATCAATTTAACTGTTTAGATTGCGACTAGGTTTACATTGGAAGGATCAAATGTAATTTAGAAACAAGAATGAAGGAACATTTTAGTTATATTAGGTATAAACAGACTGATAAATCCGCTGCGGCAGATCATTTAGTCATTTAACCATGAATATATCCAGAAGTTAAATTATTAAAACAATTAATTGGTATGATCTTAATGGTTTGGGAAAAAAAATATTTATTTTGAAAAATAGAAATCATGCAGTGAATTTTGAAATACCACAATCGATTCTAAGTTTATTTTATTTTCAGAGTTTCGTAATAAAACTTATCCGTCCCATAGAGGTTGTAACAATAACAACAGGAATGAACAGACTGAAAATGCAAATAAGGATTTGTGAAACTAGTCTCATAAATTCGGTGCAAAGTTCATAAGTTTTCTTAAAAAGATAAATGAAGTTTGTGACAAATAATTATATTTTATTGTAATATTTGTTACTTCACTTTTGTCAGCTTCAGTTCTTTACATATTAAAAGCTACAGTATTGTATCCAAAAATTTGAGATCTATGTAGATAAACCTTGTGTATTCCCAAATTGATAGAGAAAAAATATGCAAATATATGAATTTTTGCTCCCTACTTATAATTTAACTGTTATTTAGGACAGATTTTTCTTCTGAATCTTAATAAGCATTATAATGCATGACTGGAGGAATTTAGTAACAGTGACGTCAAAATAATTGGAAAAACTATTTGTAGTCAGTTTATTGACACTTTGTCAATAAATGTAAGAGACGAAGTGTCAGTAAACCGAATACAAATAGTTTTTCCGATGTATTATAATGTTAACTCACCTGTCTTCCTTGTGACTTGGTATTCCAAGAGGTACAAATTTTGGAGCTGCCAATGCCCGCGAGGCCTGTGGAGTTGTACTACCCTTTTCACTGGTGTCTTCTTTACCCAAATGTTCTTTGCTTTCATTTTCACAACTTTCTTTACTTGTGTCAGATTGTTCTTTCTTACTATCACTATTTTTTTCACTTTTATCTGTACATGTCTTCGAAGACTCCACCTTTTCTTCATTACTTAAGTCTGAGGACACTGCAAGCACAAAATAGTGGTTACTAAAAACAACTTATCTGTGTCTTTAAAAATCTTGTGTAGTTCTCATCTGCAAATATATTTTTTCTCAGTCATAACAACAGACAGATTACAAAATAACGACATTTACCTGATTTTTATTTGCATGTTAACATTCCGAAGCTATGCTACAACTGCAAATTATATATTATATTACAGAAGATACAGCTGTTGATTAACATGCCAGCTGCAAGGTTTAAGATATAAAAGAATGGATATTTCATATTTCAAAATACACTGATCTTAAAGTATGGAAAAGTTAAAATACACAACAGTAAACATCTAAAAATGGCTAATGTATGCTATGACAGACTGTCATGTTAGTTAACCTCTCAAGTTACTGCTATTTTAAATTTTAAAGGAATCCTATGAAAATTTACCTCCTGATTTTCCAACTCATTTTAACTAATTAATTCTGACCATTAAGTTTTTCGGAAAACACTTTCGGAGAATCCAAAATAGCATTTTTAGCAAAAATAATTTATTAAATTTGTGGATGTACTGTACTGCTTCCCATACCTAGATTCATTCACTTTAGCAAAAAGCAAAAGTAGTTAATAAAAGTGAAAAGCTGAAGTTATTAACAATGAAGCCAAATATCTTTAAATAAATTATAATTAGTAACTGAACTTACATTTCATATTAATATTATATTATACGGATTATATATTAATATATATCGAAGAGAAGTGAAGTTTAGTCACTAATTACACTGTCCTGCGACACTTTCCTGGTTTTGATGAAAATAGGCTACTTATACGGAAGCAAACATGCTGACTTCTAAAATAACAGTTTTCGCGTTATACATACTATTTTTATGAAATTCGATACTACTATATAAACCTGAACCATTTCAATAGGCCATAACTTTTGAACCAATAATAGGACACAGGTACAACTTTGGGAGAATATATTACACAATTGGGAGATTACATTACACTATTTGCATTTCAGAGAAAATGTTGGATGTGTCCTCCACCAGCATCTATACATGTTTGCACTCGTCTCACCATATTCTCTGAAGACTTTGGTTAGAATACTGGGAAATAAAGCTCCTGTGTCAAACCTCACTTTATTATAAACCACCAGGTTCCCAACTGAGCTGGGATATACATATTTTAAAGCACAACAGTTGCCTCATGAATTTTGGTGGATTTGAGGTGATTTTTGAACTTTGGAAGTTTGCTGTACTGCCAACAGATGCCGCCACCACCACCACAGATAACTCTACAGTTAAGATTGCTAATAGCACCAGGAATCAGTGAAGCTTATTTATGATGGGGATAAGTCATCCAGGATACCTGTTCCAGTAGTTTCTTGCTTCATAATGTTTTATGTTTCAAATTTCAACTCATCTGTATAAATTTTTGAAAAAAAAATATTAAATAAGTTGCACAGATAAATCAATTAATTCATTAAAAAATCCCTATTATATTTATATTTTAAATAGAATAAAATTGTTGATTCACTTATTGATTCACAACAGTTAAGTAACACTAATATAGCTTACAAGGAAACTATTACAGGTCGCAAGTTAATTCTTGACAAATGAAAATTTTATATGAAAGGTTGGGTGCGAGTCGCTACTTACCTTTTGCAGGAAAGCTGGTATTGAGAAAGAGGTACTATCCAGCAATGCAAAGTAAGTCCCTGAAAGGAATGTGCCATCCAGTGCCACTCTTACAGTGGGATAAGGACAGCGAACGTATGTGACAGAAAACGTATGCTACACAAGAAGCAGGATTGTTACAAAAGTAGAAGACGTCAGAATGTTTTTGAATGGTCTGTAACTGTATTGACGTGGTGTCATAAATCTATCCAGGGAGAGTGTGGGAAGCTTCTCCACACCACGCTGTGTCTCATGCCCCAGAGATTTTCTCTCCTGTGGTATACTGTACATTCTGCAGTGAGATGTGCGATGACATATGTGGTTCTGAGCTGTTTGTCTTCTTCATTCATATACTCGTAAATATTAGCAATAATCTAGCGACTTTGACTATATAGAGCTTTTCCTTTTATTTTTGACACTGCAGGAGGCATTATCATGTTAGTACGAACACATAACCACGTAATTAACTAGCACTCGTTAAAACTCTTGCACGCATATATCCGTACCATACAAAAATTTTGCAGGATACTGTATACACAAATGCAGCACAGGAAAGAAGAGCTGTTTGTTACCGTAAGAGAACTTATTTGCAGATATGTTTTATTAAGAATAGGCTAGCTCACTGGAGTTCCGCTAAAAGTCATTTGTCAAGAACGAATGCGCAACCTATACTATGTTCACACCCATACACACTTGAGAGTTTGATGGCATGATTTCTGCTCTATGTGGGGACTGAGTGTCAAAAATCAGGTGCGGAGTATAGCTGGAAGTGCCGAAAATGAGTCCAGATTACGTAGGAACACACACACATAACACAGCATTGTACGGGAGGAATTGTTTACCTCTGATGGGCAGCAGGCTACACACAGCATACATAACGAGCAGCGTACAATGACATTCCCTTGTTAGTGTATTCAACAACCATACACCTGGTTTGAAACCAAAGAGAATTTTGAGAATATATGCTGCCAGGAAAGCTTCAATTTTTATAGCATAGTCTTCATGATTTTTTATCAACACACAGGAGTATATTCTGAAGCACAGTTGTTTGTGAACATTTTCAACATCTACTGTCCTACCTATGAGAAAGGTAAGCTGCAACTCCATAATTAGTTTCTGTATTTTACTGAACCAGTGATACAAATAAAATGGTTGGAGAGAATATATGGGGCAATAGTAGAGGCAAAAATGTTATATGGAGCTGAAATTTGGGGCGTACAGAAAGGATAGGATAATGTAAACAAGGTGCACAGGAGTTTTTGCAAACTAATTTTGGGCTTACCAAGAGCATCACCAAACGGGGTTGCCCAAATGGAGTTAGGAAGATATGGTAGCAAAGTTAAAATTATGGAAAGAGCACTGAAATAATGGTTCAGAATAAAAGAATTGGAAACTAATAATATTTTGAAGCAGCGTTTAGAAATGCAGCAAAAATGTATTAAAGAAGATACTTGGTACAAAAGTATACAAGAAATTCTGAGTGAAATAGGATATGGGGATATGTGGAGGGATAGTAATAGATTAGAGGAAGGTTTCTGGAAAATAGTCAAAATGAGGATAGAAGACATAGAAAGACAGGATATAATGGGTAGTTTAAATTCCAAAACCTCACTATGTAGCTATAAAGTGATAAAAATGAAAATGAAATGTGTAGTGTTTAACGCTCGCTTTTACTACATACGGCACTGCAGGCGGTGACACTGATGATACATGAGATGAAGATGGAGCACCGGTGGAATGAGATGGCGGGGGAAACCGGAGGTCCCGGAGAAAACCCACCTCAATGCCATGTTGTCCACCACAAATCTAACTTTGCGGTAACCTGGGATCGAACCCGGGCCGCCTTGGTGAGAGCCAAGTGGTCTAACCACTGAGCCACGGCGCTATGTAAATAAAAATGAACTGGGAAAGAGAAAAATATGTGGATATTTTTGACAAAAAAGAGAAGATTAGGGGAGAGAGAAGAACAAGGAAAGTGCATAATGTGTAATATGAAAACAAATAGTTTGTGTCATTTATTGATAGAATGTGAGGAAACAAAGAATTGGAGAGGAAAAGTACTCAAAAAAAAGTGGACTATGTTACCTAGTGAAATTTTAGTTAAAAGGTTACTGAGTGTTAAATCAAGAAACAATGTATTGGAAATAGGAAAGTACTTAGGTTTAGTGAGAAATAAATGATTAAGAAAAATTAGTAATAAGGATAATCATGATAATGTAGATTGAGGACCAAAAGGACCAGCTCAAACACCATGGTGTTAGTCTGTGGGCCCAAGGAAATTCAGCAACTCAATAAAGAGTTGTAATTTGATGCGTAACTTGGGATAATTAGGGCTATATATAAGATACACATGACTAAATTATAAATGTATAAGAATTTGCATATAATATGTTTAATAAATTTATCCATTCATTCGTTTTTTTGAAATTTTTTCTAACTTTTGATAATTGTCTTCATAATGACTGTTCTTTATAGTTATCCACATGGCTTCAGAAAAAAAAAAAAAAGAAAAAAAATCTACAGCTCTGATAGTGCAGCTCTTTTAGCCCCAAACTATAAAACTGTGAAACATATGAATGTGTTCACAAACAAAGCTTCTCCAACAAAAATTGCTCATCAGAATATTATAACTCAGCTTCCATGAGTAAAAGGTGCAGCAAAGAGTGCGAAGATATTTCTAATGTTGGAAATAATTCTTTCTAGATAATGTAATTGCTCACATCATGGAATACACAAATCATGAATAAGAAACCATGGCTCAGTCTTATTTATGCACTGTGAGACTTCCCTTAAACAAATTTTGAAGAAAAGAGCCTTCCTTGGAGTACTTTATCTTGCTGGTGTAAAAAAAATTGACCAACAAACTAGGGAGCACAGAGAGGACTGTGCCAATTTTTTCATGACATCCATACATAAGCAAAGGTTTAATAATTTCCTGCAAGCAGTAACATTTAACAAGAAAGCTACTGGAGCACAAAGGAAGAGAGCAGGTAGCTTGGCTCAGATCAGAGAAATTTACAATAATTTTGTAAAAACCTAATTGAGTAACTGTAGTGCTAGTGTATACACAATTGATGAAATGCTTGAAGCATTCAGGGGATGTTGCAAATTCCGACAATATATCCCAAATAATAACAAAGTACGATATAACAATTTATGCACGTGCAATTTAATAACATTTTACACTTAAGTTGAAAGTGTATATGGCTGTTTTAGCTACCTGGACCACATCAAATCTCAAATGATGCAGGTAATTTGGTTTTGCAAATGATCCATCCAATTTCCAACAGTGGAAATAATGTGGAAATAGACAACTATTTGATCTGTATGTCAATCACTAAGGATAGTAGGTACCCTCAGGAAAAAAAAAAAAAAAAAAAAAAAAAAAAAAAAAAAAAAGAAAGAAATTCCTCCTGAGCTTCTTTCCACGAAAAACTGGCCAGTTACCAGCAGCATGTTTAGAAACCTAGTAACAACAGTCTTTATTAGATAGAGCCAACATGAAAAATTCAATGCCATGGCCAGGATTTGAACCATGGTTCTCCTGGCTTCCATCCAGTCGCTCTAACCCATTGAGCTACCATGGCCAGCGTGCTGTCATGACATTAAATTCTCCAATTGACTCATATATTTTCCCGGTAAACCACTAGGGGCTCTCGTATCCGAGATACACCGTTTGTGGTGCCTTACTATCATAAGTACTTAAATCCCAGGGTTTCATCATTAAACTCTTGTACAAATTTTGATACCACCATGTACATAATAGAATGTCTCTACCTCCCACGATCTAAAACAGGAAGAGGCTTGATAAATATATTTGATTTGTGCAAAAAGCAAGTGGGGAATATGAGAAAATATTTTTCCCAAAGTCAGAATAAAATTACTCAATATGTTGTTCAATTCGACAGCAAATTTACACCACTAGATCTGCAAAGAGATGATGCTAGCTTGCCTACAGAGTCTTCACTGGACAGCGAACAACAGTGGAAGGTTAAAGTACTTCATGGAAAATACCCAACAGCTTTAAACGAAGAAAATGTTATAGAGCATATAACATCTGCTTGTCAAGCTCTAGCAGATAACTCATATCTTGCTAGACATTAACCAGGTAACAAAAATTCTCCACATACAAATAGCTCTCCAATAGAAACTCATTCAAAATCCACCACCATATTACAAATATACTCCAGAACCAATTCTCAATCCTGAAGAATCTGTTATATTGGCATAGAGTGATAACAACAGATAAAACAGTTCACCTTAACCGACCTACTGATTGATAAAAAGAGCTCTAAGGCAATTATAATTGATGTCCACATACCAACTCATAACTTAAGGAAAACAGAAATGCATAAAGTCAGTAAATGCCAGAACCTGGCATTAGAGATAAAAAAATATCTGGAAATTACAAAATGTAAAAATTATACCAATAGTTATATCGGTGGAAGGTGTGGTCTCAAAATCCTTAGCAGAGAACATTCAAGACATCGGGATTCCAGTGAAGATAATCAGCAATATACAATGAGCAACACTTCTGCAAACATACCACATTGTGAGAAAGTTTTTGAGCTCCTGAATAAGATGAAATTCTTCTCGGCAGCATCAATACCAACAAAAGTTGTGAAATACTGGTGGTGGTGATGATGATGATAGTGTTGTGAAGAAGATAACTCATTACTTATTCCTTACCACGTGCTGCCATATTTTTGTGCTAATCATTATTGTGACTTTGTGGGTTCGTAGAATTAAAAGTCCAGTTGCAGAAATTCCAAAATGCTCTTTATTTCCATAGAAACAAAGTTTGTACACCCTTGGTAGCAGAAACAGAATGACATAACATACACAAATACAATCGTCAAGGTCATCAAACACAAACAAAAGAGTTCACATTCAAAACAAAGCTATATGCACACGAATCAAGTTGAATTATGACTCCGTCTACTGGCGAGTTGTAGGTTCTTTATATACCTCAACTCATATTTCTAGAAATTAATCGAACGTTATGCAACAAACTAGACGGCACTAGAAAGATGAACCTTCCAGTTACCTATCTTTATCTGTTTCGGCAAGCTTTTTATCTCCACGCTGCATATCTGTCTCTTTGTGCACGCTTCTGCAACAATGATCGCAACATTATGAATATAAATAATAATAGTAATAATAATAATAATAATAATAATAATAATAATAATAATAATAATAATAATAATAATAATAATAATAATAATAATAATAAATATAATATAAATATTTATCATCGTCGTCGTCATCATCATTATTATTATTCACAATGATAACACAAAATAACGGCGGCTTCGAAATCTTCATTATTTATAAATATAAGAAATAATAAATATTTATTATTACACTATTAGAAACTATGGTGCCATAATTTCTTAAAGAAAATTCACGCAGAAATCCATATCGCATGTCAAGGATTCAGTGAAACGCCACTGCATGCATCGCTCCCTCTCTAACCCGACGGCTCACACAGTTCTTTGTTTTTACGCCTAATAGCCCAACAATACTGACTGCCCAGGACAAGGAGGAAAGCTATGCTCACCTTCCGAGTATGACAAGGATGGAAGGTTCGTTTAAAATACACAAGTGTTGTCACATAGCTCACCTATACATATACATATCGCTGCAACCAACATTAGATCTGGCAGCATGGATGACTCATGCATTCTCATTCACTCCTTTTCTAGAAAACAGATCCGCTACAGGAGCAGATAAACAGTTCAAGCTCCTTTGCCCTTCATACCCCTCTAGTCTTCTTGTCGTGGGCATGCAGTATCTTGCGGAACAAACTGATTTATGGAAGGCTTTACACTGAAATTCAATCTATTGCACACCATTACAAAACAATTGCACATCTGATTATTGCTTTCTGGAACAAATGTTTCTGGTTAGCTGCATTAATGAAGATATGTATGCAAAAACTAGTTTCACGAAGTAAGTTTAAGGTTAATATTATCTACAACACTTAACTACACACAAGCATATACGGGACACTGTTGTTAGCTTTTCCTTTATAAGATAATTGTGTTACATTCAGGAAATATCATGGCCAGAAAACTTACCATTCGTCGACATATTGGACGCTGTAGACGAAGTCTCAATACATGTAGCTTAAAATGACTGAACGAATGCCAACTTTTACAAATTAATTCTGCCTTAGGAGGACATGGAGTGATTATAGCGTGCGTAGTGATCTGGGTTGGAACTAGATCGAAAGTATGAAAAATCGTGCTCACTTTGTCGTTACTACACGTATTTTCCATATGTGCAACAATGTTTTTTTTCTATAAATTTTGTGTGAAGTTTCAATCAATTAAGAATAGGATATGGAATTCGACAGGGAAATGGGAAGAATAACAGATATAACAGATATGTAGATGACATATTCGCCAAAAAAACACTAAAGTGATGCACTAAAACTTTTAAATATTCAAGAAAAAAGCATCAAGTTCACTGTAGAAGTTGAAAAAGACGAGTATTTACCATTTTTAGATCTAAAAATAATCAGAAATAAAAATAGAATAAACTTTAGCATTTACAGAAAAACAACACAGACAGACAACTACATAAAAGCTAATGGCTACAATCCAAGATCCCACAAACAGGCAATCTTTAATAGTTTAGCACACAGACTGGTCAACATCCCTCTCACAGCAGAAGAATACAAAATAGAATACAACAAAATTATTGAAATAGCACAGAAAAATGACTTTCCCAAATCACTAGTAGACAAAAAAGTGAACTTAGCAAATAAGAAGAAACTACTAAAGGAAACCACAACCCTCTCAGCTACAGAAACTAAAATGATCTTCAAAAAATTCACTTACCATCCATGGGCCTTTGATAAATTCAAAAAAGTCTTCAAAAAACAAAACATTCAACTAGCACCAGTCAACCATTTCTCGTTAAAAAACCTAATTTGCTCAAACATCAAAGATGCCATTCCATCTAACAAAAAATCTGGTATATATCAAATTGAATGCTGTGACTGTAGTCAAATTTATAGTGGTAAAACCAAAAGAAATTTAGAAACAAGAGCAAAGGAACACTTTAGGAACATAAAATACATACAATTAGAAAAATCAGCAGTTGCCACGCATTTTTGGGAAAAAAACCACAACATAAATCCAAAATCAAAATTACTAAAACATACAACAAGAAAAGAAGAACAGTCCACATAGGAACAAATCTTTATTTCAAAAAATACGAACAAAGTATTCAATTTCGACATCCCCCAGAAAGACTTGTTCAGCAAGTTCCTCGAACCGCCACCAGAGGAGACCGATGACAAAATATTGCCAGCTTCACCAATGAGAACCAGTTGATGTCCGGCTGAAGATAGAGGGAAGGCCTCTGAAACTAGTTCCGGAAAATTTAAAAGTGTTGTTTAGTGTCATTAATCGACTCCCAATTAATTTAATTTATACAACAACACTGTTTTCAACACTTCCATGAAAGGATTTATAAAATAGGCAAACAAGTCTTCAAGAAGTGGAAATTAACCCAACTGATCGCACGTAACAACAGCTGACAATATGGCGGATAAGGTAACCTATGTAAAATTTAAAACGCATGACGGATTCAATGAAAATTTTGGTAATAAGCAAGAAATAAAAACATTCTTAAAACTGCATGAAAAGAAGAGAAATCTTTTTGCAAACATAAAATTCATAAAACTATGTTTACGAAATAAAGTAACACCCCGATTTGTCCGGAGGATAGTAAAACCAGGCAACAGAAATCAACAACAAAGAGCGGCCGAGAAAAAAGTTTTACAGCTAGAAATCAATAAAATTTATAAACATTTGGAAGAAACGGAATTGAAACTTTATAAACTTCATTCAGTTTTAACGAAAACGCTGGGAAACAGGATGTGGGATAACTTCAAACAAAACTATTTGGCAATGCTAAGCAAGAAAACGAAAACAAAAACCGAAAAACTAAAGTACAAATTGATCAATTTGATGAACATTTCTTCACATCGAAACCATACCGAAAAAAAGTTTAAGAATAAGAGACACATCGGAAATATAAACTTGAGTCCAACAGCAATTAGTCCACACGCTAAATGAAAACGGCAATAAGTAGCGTAAACGAAAAAACAAACACGCAAAACTTTGAAAACGTTGTAAATCTATCGAATCAAACTTTCTCCACAAAAGAATTAGGTCTTCTAAACAAAGGATTAAAAAATTGCGTAAGTTTTTCAAACGAAATTGAGGACTACATTGCAGATATAAACATTTTGGCACAGTGTCTACCAGTATTAAAACAAAATCCACTTAAAAGCCAATGTGAAAATATTTTGGAAGAAATAAAAACCAGATCCGTTCAGAAGAGCAAACAAAATATTATCCATTCATTGAAACAAAAAAACGTCATATACACCAAGGCAGACAAAGGTAACAAAATAGTCATAATGGATAAATCTGATTACCTTGAAAAAATGGAAGAAATGCTAACAGTGAATATGAAACCATTTTAAAAAATCCATTAACAGCTTGCATAAAATCATTTGAAAAAACAATAGCAAAATCAAGTATAATATCAAACAAATATACAGTTAAACCAGATAACCCAACCTTACCTAGACTTTATGGCTTACCCAAAATACACAAACCATCCATAACAATGAGACCTATAGTTAGCAGTATAAATTCACCAACATACAAACTTGCAAAGTGGCTAACAAACAAATTCAACTCATTTCCAAAATTCGATAGCCTAAGCATCAAAAACACCTATGAACTTATAGAACACATTAAGGATACTGAACTAAATGAAGAGGACACACTAGTCTCATTTGACGTTAAATCACTGTTTCCCAGCATACCAATTAAACAACTCCCAACATTGATAGAAAAATGGCTCAAATCACTTGGAATGTCATCACTTGAAATTTCAGATTACATCGAACTTACCAAATTATGCATAGAACAGAATTTCTTCCAGTTTCAAACAAAATATTTCCATCAAACTTCTGGTTTAGCAATGGGCAACCTCTTATCACCCTTCCTGGCCGATCTGTACATGAGTGCACTAGAAATAAGGATCACTAAAGGTTTCCCATGGATGTTCAAACTCTGGCAAAGATATGTAGATGATATATTTGCCATAGTGCCAAAAAAACACATCAGTGATGCACTAAAACTTTTAAATATTCAAGAAAAAAGCATCAAGTTCACTGTAGAAGTTGAAAAAGACGAGTATTTACCATTTTTAGATCTAAAAATAATCAGAAATAAAAATAGAATAAACTTTAGCATTTACAGAAAACCAACACAGACAGACAACTACATAAAAGCTAATGGCTACAATCCAAGATCCCACAAACAGGCAATCTTTAATAGTTTAGCACACAGACTGGTCAACATCCCTCTCACAGCAGAAGAATACAAAATAGAATACAACAAAATTATTGAAATAGCACAGAAAAATGACTTTCCCAAATCACTAGTAGACAAAAAAGTGAACTTAGCAAATAAGAAGAAACTACTAAAGGAAACCACAACCCTCTCAGCTACAGAAACTAAAATGATCTTCAAAAAATTCACTTACCATCCATGGGCCTTTGATAAATTCAAAAAAGTCTTCAAAAAACAAAACATTCAACTAGCACCAGTCAACCATTTCTCGTTAAAAAACCTAATTTGCTCAAACATCAAAGATGCCATTCCATCTAACAAAAAATCTGGTATATATCAAATTGAATGCTGTGACTGTAGTCAAATTTATAGTGGTAAAACCAAAAGAAATTTAGAAACAAGAGCAAAGGAACACTTTAGGAACATAAAATACAAACAATTAGAAAAATCAGCAGTTGCCACGCATTTTTGGGAAAAAAACCACAACATAAATCCAAAATCAAAATTACTAAAACATACAACAAGAAAAGAAGAACAGTCCACATAGGAACAATTCTTTATTTCAAAAAATACGAACAAAGTATTCAATTTCGACATCCCCCAGAAAGATTTGTTCAGCAAGTTCCTCGAACCGCCACCAGAGGAGACCGATGACAAAATATTGCCAGCTTCACCAATGAGAACCAGTTGATGTCCGGCTGAAGATAGAGGGAAGGCCTCTGAAACTAGTTCTGGGAAAATTTAAAAGTGTTGTTTAGTGTCATTAATCGACTCCCAATTAATTTAAAAGAATAACAGGTGTTTGACACGTTTATGCTTCCCTTGTACTGTGCGGATAGTACAGAGTGTGACACGTTTAACTAAGATGTATTTACTTTATACAACAAAACGTCAAAAAATGCCTATATACTACACTGCAGCTATTAACGCATTTACTGGTTCATTAGAAAATATGTGAGCTAGGCTCTGTGTATCCCCCAGTTTTCAGCGTCTTGTGGAGGATTTTACATCTCAGCCCTACGTCGTGGCTCCGCACGCTGATGACGTGCTTCAGCTTCTTAGTCTTCAACACTATTGAAAGACACTCTCACCTACTTCAAGAGGTTCTTTTTAAATTTAATTTACGTCCTCCAACGTTAAATCATAACGGACGAAGAATAAAATGGCTGACGATGCTTAAATGAGCCACAGAGCTTAAAGTTACCATTCATCATCCAAGATAGGGAAAAATCTAGGGAAAATAACCTTATCCATATAACAGGCCCTGTCCGAGATTCAAATTCTGAACCTCTTGAACGTGAGGCAGACACACTACCACCTATGCTAGGGGCGGGCACTTCCAAGAGTGGTGCCAGGTTGGATGGATAAGGATCCTTTTTACGAGAACATAAAGGACCTTTCTACACGGTAGAGGGGGCAACTGTTTCATTGTACCCCATGTTGATGTCTGGGATGTCTGTTAATTTTAAATAACATATTTTTCATGCACTCATAAACACCCTCATGTTATACCTACTTACCGTGTGAGATCTGGAGCATAGCTTCAGCAGATAACTTGCTACTCCGATTACAACTTCGAACTACATAGCAGGTGTTCTGAAATTCATGTTACAAACTTCCAGGACTAGTCCAGGGGACTGAGTAAACAATATTTAGAATAGCAACCCATGTCCGGAACCAAACAGTTTCTGTGCTACATCATTACAAGGATAGGATTTGCCGATCTTGTTATGCAACCTGATAAACAGTACATTACGTCACGCGAGCACCTGATGGTACGCGACGTTTCTCCTGACTTTTTGGAAAAGGTGTGTAGCTCTGGGATGATACGTAAATTTTCTGTATGAGGTTTCATTGCTAATTGGGGAGAGAGTAGTTACTTTTTTGCATCTTAGTTGTCTTTTGAATTTATCTATTTTCTTGTTGACCAATTCAGCACTGTATCCATTGTATGCAGCAATGTAAATGATATTATTGTACTCTTTGTTATATTCTATCTTGTTTAAAGGTACATTAACCAGCCTATAAGTTAAACTGTTGATAACAGCATGCTTGTGTTGTCTTGGGTTATATCCATCTGATTTTATGAAATTTTCTGTGTGTGTTTCCTTTCTGTGTATGCCAAATTCAAGTTTATTATGTTTTCTGGTAAGTTTCAAATCTAAGAAAGGGATTTCATTTTTTGTCTCTTTTTCTATGGAGAATTTTTTTGCAGGATTTTGTAAATTAAGTAGTTTTAATGCATCATCCACTTGTTTCTCATTTATTATTGCCCAAATGTCATCCACATATCTGTACCAATGCTTAAAAATTAGTGGGAATGCCTTTGTGATGAGCGTTTCCAAGAAGCTCATGAAGAGGTCTGCCAAAAATGGGGACAATGGGTTGCCCATTGATAGTCCTGATTTTTGTTTGAAATTTTTTTTATTGAATGTAAAAAAGGACTGTTCAATGCAACTTATAGGCTGGTTAATGTATCTTTAAACAAGATAGAATATAACAAAGAGTACAATAATATCATTCACATTGCAGAATACAATGGATACAATGCTGAATTGGTCAACAAGAAAATAAATAAATTCAAAAGACAACTAAGATGCAAACAAGTAACTACTCTCTCCCCAATTAGCAATGAAACCTCATACAGAAAATTTATGTATCATCCCAGTGCTACACACCTTTTCCAAAAAGTCTTCAAAGAACACAATATTACTTTGGCCCCACAGAACAAATTTAGTGTACAACACCTTTTGAAATCACATAATACAAAGGAGATACCCACAGGCAAAAAATCAGGAGTGTACTGGATAAATTGCAAGGACTGTGACAAATTCTACATTGGAAAAACAAAAAGGAACGTGAACATTAGGCTTAAAGAGCACTTTAGGAACATTAGGAATAAAGAAATAGATAAATCGGCGGTAGCGTACCATTTTTGGAAGGAAAATCATGACATAGAACGAGAAATTCACTTACTAAAACGTGTCCAAGGTCCAGCTGCATTAACCACGTGGGAAAAAATCTTTATAAAGAAATATGAAAGTAAATTGTTTAATTTCGATACCACCTTTGAAGAAAATCCAAATTTCAAGTTCATCAACATACCGACAGGGACGCACCTATCACCTCCAGGGAGTTCACTGAACCGGCATCCATTAGTCGACAACAGCTGATGATGTTAGGAATATCCTAACGAAACGCGTTCTAGGTAAATACTAGCAATAAATGGAGTATTGAGTATTAGTTCGACTCAAAATTGTATTAATTTTGTGCTTCATTGTATCATAGTCCTTAAACAACGGAAGTAACAAAATATTTTCCGTATAAAGCGCACTTTTAAACTGAGGGACTTTCTCGAGAATATACGTGTGTGGTCCTTTAAAGATGATTGCCTAAAATACCACGTTGCGTATTTACGATTTTTTATTGTGATTCCTTTGTTATGAATGCTTTCTTTTCTTTCTTTTGAATGTGTCTCAAAACATTACTGTTTCCGGTGAAATGAGTGTTTAATTCATGGTTGTAACGTAATATTTCCTCTACCTATTAATGTGGCAGAAAAGTTAATTATGTTTTAATCGGGGAGCCTCAAAATAAGTTTTTTCAATTTGGAATGTGCTCTACTTAATACAAGGAGGTGCGGAAGGAAGAAAGAAAGAAAAAGAGAGAAAAAAGAAAGAACGAAAGACAGAGAAAGAAAGAGGGAAAGAAAGAGAAAGAAATATAGACAGAAAGAAGGAAGAAAGAAAGAAGGAAGGAAAGAAAGAAAAAGAAACAAAGGAGGGAGAGAAAGAAAAAAGAAAGAGATAGAAAGATAGAAGGAAATGAAGGAAGAGAAAGAAAGCAAAAAAGGAAGGTAAGAAAGAGAGAAAGAATAGAGAGAATAAGCAATTTAATGATCGATAAATGCGCAATCAAATTAGATTATACCAGCTTTATTGAGCAAAATCGGTTAATAGTGAATCTTGCATTGTTTGTGAAGTTTTTTCAGTTCACATTAATAGTCGTAAAGTGTTAAACTGCGGCGAGGTATAGAGAGACAGTAATTGTATTTCTGTTCCTTGAATTGGCTGGCTACATGAAACCATCAATCCGGTGCTGAAATGGAATCATTCACGAGGGGTGTATGGTATGCTTCACATGCCAATTGCAAAACAGCACTGTTGCCAACACGTAGCTACCGATGTGATTTGTTAAATAAAACGAGCTGATTTATCATTTCTATAGTAATAATAATGATAAAATAACGGTAAAGCTGCATTAAGACGGCGTGCTAATATTGTAGCCCTGACGTCATAGCTCGAGCGTTGCCAACTTCCACAGCATGCTATCGCGGAAAATGCCAACATTACGTAAGCAAACCAGCGATACCTTAATACGTACGGAAACTGACGTAAAGAAACTGTGGCATTACCATATTATGACTCTTATGAATTATTATTATCATTATCATCACAATAATTATTATCACTGCCCGCCTGGGTAGCGTAGATGATAATGTGTCTGCCTCAGGTTCAAGAGGTCCCAAGTTAGAATGTTAGTCAGGCTTAGTTACCTGGATAAGGTAAGGCTGGATTTTTAAATTTTATTATAACAAATTAGCTAAGAATATTTTATCTTGTACTTGGCCGCACAAATCATAAAAAAAAGAGAAAAAAAGAAAGAAAAGAAAAAAAAACAGCTCTAAGTTGTTTGGAGTCCACAGTTAAACCTGTATGTTCCCCTGTTCCTTTGCCATTATAAGATGTTTACTCCAATTAATACATGGGTCTGGTCATCCTTGTCAGAACAGGGTTACTCCCAAAGATTCTAGCAGATACAGCATTTGTCATACTCATTTTATGGCACCTAACCAGGAATCAAGTAGACTTGAACCTATAATTATTGGATTAATTATCTTGTGTTCCAAATGTTCATTATTTTATACCGTTTAACAATGCATCCTCTTCCAAGAAGCTTCTAATTCCTTCTATTATATGCAGGCAAGTTATTAAAAATGTTATAAACAAAAAGGTTGAAAAAAGTTGAGCAGTTTTTTATTTTTTATTTACATCCTCCAACGTTAAGTCATATTGGATGGTGAATGAAATGGGTGAAATGATGCTCAAATGAGTCTGGGGTCCCTGGAGCTTGGAGTTATCCGACATTTGTCTTCCAGGATAAGGAAAAAACCCAGAAAAAACCTTATCCAGGTAATTCACCCTAACCGAGATTCAAACTTATGACCTCTTGAACGTGAGGCAGACATGCTACCCTCTATGCTACAGAGACAGGCTGAACAGTTTTGTGGATATTATAGAAAAGCTAAAATTCAAAATATTAAGAATTCCAAAACAATAGATTGCTCTTCAAACACATAAAAATCCGAAATTTTCTCTCCATTGATTTGGCTAATGGAATTATTAAAGAGTGCATCTATATAGTTTTTTAAAAAATGTGACACCTCTGCACCACCCTTGTCAAGGACAGCATCACTTTGAGGTTTGGGTTTACAAGGTATGTATCTGCAGGAAACAAAGGAACCAGTAGACTGGCTACATTGCCTCTCACCGTTTATGAGGGCTGCCTTTTGTTGGTTAATGGTTACAACCTAGCAGCAAAGGAGAGCACTTCCTTTTGAAGTTTGTCATATTTTGGCAAAATGTAATCTTTCAATTCTGGGTGATATGCAGAAAAGTATTTAAATATTCTGAAATGTAAGACAAAGAGAAGTCATTCAATATTTGCATTATGCTAATAAATGCTAAAAGTACTAATGCATAAACAAATATTTTTTGTAGGTACACATGATCTTTTGGCGTAGTGAAAACCAAATTAAAAGTATTTAATCTACACTGTCCTCAATGTGCTAAAGCACACTTTTGGTGCAAGAAATAGCCATAGACTAATTTTCACAACTGTTTCTGAAGTATAACTTATTTCTCTTAAGCAATAAAATTACAAATGCTAGGTTAGCTATATTAAAAGCTACATAATTTATTGGTATACAATCACATTCACATCTTAGTTCACTGCAGAAACACTTACGTAGAGGTAATACCATCATGGTAATGTGCAAGACTTACATTCATAAGTTCCTTGCCACTGTGACCTTGGGTTTTTTTTGGGGCAGTTTTTCCTGGCTGGTGGGTGAAAGTTGGGATGGATTATATGATGTAGTAAATGCTCTAATCTCCCATTTTCCTAAAGTTTCAGATTTCAAGCATCAACCATATGGATTGGTGCTGAAGTTTGCTTTGTGGAACTATCTGGCCTTGCATTTTGGTGTGCTACAACCCTCCAGAGAGACTTCGAGAAAAGAGATAAAGCACCAAAAGTATTATCTGGAGATTTAGAAACATTGCTGGCTTTCATCTATAACCTCCACTTCATACCTTCCTTTTGAAGGTTATCAGAAACATAATAGGCAAATGTAAGCTTAAGTGTCAATATCCTTCACTTCCAGGTAATCATAACTATGTTGTATTACTGGTAAGAGTATATAAACTGGAGACATATTCCAAAGCTAACTTATGCAGAACTGTATGATTTCCATGTTTGACATTGCAGAAAGACCATGAACTTCGGCTAGAGTATGGATCAAATGCAGTGTTCACAGCACAAGCTTGTTCAATATTTTTAATGGAAAGTATGAACATATCCCACTAAAGACTGGATCTTGCACCACACAGTTTCATGGGTTTGCCAAACTGAAGGAATACTTTCTTTTTTTGTATCAGTTAAATAACTGGGTACTTTGTACCAGAGCCCTGTGCCGTGGCATAGTAGCTAGTGTTGTGCTTTGGTTCCCTGCCATGGAAAGCACCCTGGATCAATTCTACCCCTACAGGGTACATATTTTAAGTCCCAGGTAATAGGACCGGTGCCCACTCAACATTGTGAGGAAATTGAGGAGCTATGCTAGGTAGTGAACCTTGGTCTAGATTGCCAACTTTCATGCTGGGGATACAGAGATGCTGACTATATAAGTCTCCTTCCCATAATGGCTGTATGATCGCCCAACTCTGCTTTGCATAAGTGGGTGTGAGGCCAGCAGTCAAGTTGGCATGCTCTGGCCTGCTTCGCGCTGTTACGCCATGGTTTATACATTGTATCAGAGGGTGACTGAACAATATGCTCAACTGAGCTTGTAGTTCATATGGCTTAGACTTACCCCATATTAACTTCTCAAGATAGGGGGAATCAGATAAAGCATTCTATCCAAGTAGTCTCTGAAAGCAAAAAAACTCCATGTTTTTCATTTTAAATCTTACAATAGCTTTCATCCACTACAGAGAAATACTAGAAAGGGAAAGCTATAATGACTTAACTGCCAAAGCCCAGCATTTAATGACATTATTCTCACAGCTGTTAAAAATTAGTCATAAATTTTCCGGCAATCTGTATGGGGTTATATACGTACATGAGGCTATAGGTATTATTTTATACCCTTTGGTCCACTTTAAAAATGTTGTACATTGAAAAAAAATCAAACGTATCTATTTGAATAAATTAATTGATCATTTCAATTGTTCTCACTTGTAACTTGGTTGTACAAGGGTGGATCAAATATACAGAACGTTTCCTCTAACAGTGCACATTCTGTGCACATTTTTTTTTTTTTTTTTTTGTAATTTACTTCCTTTAACTTTTTTTAAGTCATATTGGACGATAAATGGAACGTGTTAAATGATGCTCAAATATGCCCAGGGTCCATGGAGCTTAAATTTACACAACATTCGTCTTTTAGGATAAGGGAAAACCCTGGAAAAACCTTATCCAGGTAATTCACCCTGACCGAGATTCGAACTCGGGACCTCTAGAACATGAGGCAGACATGCTACCATTTACGCTACCGAGGCAGGCAATGCACCAATTTCTAACAATGAATGGGGAATATTAGGAATGTCTAGAATATATTCCTCTTTTATTCTATATAGAGACTTGTGTCTAATGCCAGAGTTATGCAGCAGAATACCTCATCAAAAAGGACAAAATTAAACCAAATTCTATGAAGGTTCCATACTAGAGGTGGACAAAAGAGTTTCTATAAAAATATTAGATTCCAAATAACAATCAAATATGTCCAGAAATATTTCATGTTTACACAACAAGATACTTTTGGTCCTCTTGGTCATCTTGCCCGAATCAGGTTCTCTTATGGAAACGCCTACACACGGCCAGTGTGAAAGAATAATTAATTTCCAGGTTCTCTTATGTCGTACATCTTCATTTTGAAAGAAGATGTTTCTCTGCCTTCTTCTCTCCAAACATTCAAAACATGATGTATATGCATTACATCTAAATGCTTATAATTACTGCTCATTTACATGTTAAAGCATTATTGAGTAATAGTTTTGCATCAATGTCCACGATGCTAATGCTAATGATCGTAAGTTCTAAAATGGCATCTAGTGTAACTATCTTTTACATATACATTACAAGAGCTCAATAGCATAAATCTATTAAGTAGAATATTTCTAGGGAGTATAATTCTTAACCTAGAAACTTAGAAGTAGGTACACAGTTCCAGGACATCACAATTGTTATCTAAGTTTAACTGTTATCTTCTAACAAATGTACTCTGTGAGTGGAGCATGTAGAATCGATTTGGAATCAATTACATACAAAAGGACTAATGTTTACATTATGCACAATCAGAGGATTGCTAAGCTCTAACTATAAAATCATATTTAACAGAGACTTATGGTTACTTCAAGCAGTTTTGTGAAGAGATGCTTTAAAACAAATCCAGATACTCATATAGGAACAAAATAATGGATTTGTAAGATAAGAGGTCATGGAAGGCATGTACCATTAATTATGACCATGGGCATACATTGCAAGAAAAGTACTTATAAATGTTTTTGAGACTCCAAGAGAATTTTCTTTAGGAATGGAGGAGGTAAAAAGGACTTGTCCAACTACTGGGTTTTGGTTAAGGGCTAGTTATTACATCAAATTATCCTCATAATTCAGCATGTGATTCTTATTTATAACACAAAATGTCATTGTACTGTAACATCACATGAAGGAAATTCATTGAATAGTGGAAATTAATTGTTCTTTCACCCTAGTTGTGTGTAAAGCAAGGTTTGGATACGCAGAATAAGGTTAAAATATTCAATGCCATAGCCAGGATTTGAACCACAGATCTTCTGGTTTCCATTTGGTGCTCTAACCATTAAGCTACCATGGCAATGTGTCAGAACATCTTAAATTCTCCAACTGATTCACATTTTTCCCAGTACTGATTCACATTTTTCCCAGTAAACCACTAAGTGTTCTCATATAAAATGAAACAACTACCTTAACGGCAACTTACCATGCTGCAAGCACCTTAAGGCCCAGGCTTTCTAGTTCTGAGCACTACTAGGTCAATTAATGGAAATTGTTCTTCTACACTAGCCATGTGTAGGAAAAGCTTTTTGAGGGATAGATTCAGAGTGAAAAATTCAATGCCATAGCTGGGATTTGAACCACGGATCTCCTGGTCTCTGTCCAGTTGCTCTTATCTATCGAGTTACCATGGCAACATGCCAGCATGACACTTATTTGTAATTCTCCAACTGACTCACATTTTCCAGGTATGGTGTCCCAGAGACTGGAAGACCCATGGAAGACCTGGCTATGGCATTAAATTTTTCAGTGTAACTCTACCCTTCAAAAACCTTGTCCTACACATGGCTAGAATGGAAGAACAATTAATTTCCATCAATTAACCTAACAATGATCTAAAGCATGAAGCCTGGGACTGAAGAAGTTATTATTTACTAAGTTGCCACAAAAGGCATGTATCTCATTGTATATGAGGACTCCTGGTGGTTTACAAGGAAAATATGAGTGAGTTAGAGAATTTAGTGTCATGTGGCATATTAACATGGTAATGCAATGGTTAAGAGCAACCAGACAGATTAGGAAATCTGTGGTTCACATTCCAACTATGGCACTGAATTGATAAGAGTCGACATGAAAAATTCAATGCAACGGCCAGGATTTGAACCACGGATCTACTGGTTTCCGCCCAGTCGCTGTTACCCATTGAGCTACCATGGCCACCTTGCCGTCATGACATTAAATTCTCCATTTGACTCATATATTTCCCCGGTAAACCACTATGAGCTCTTGCATCTGAGATACACCATTTGTGGCGACTTACTATTGTAAATACTTGAGTCCCAGGCAACTTACAAGGTCAACGACCACAACGAACACAGCTGTTTAACTGCACGCATTCAATTACCAACTGACCCTACTGTGGCGGGCGGGCTGCCTCTTTATAGATTATTCACATTCCACAAATTTCTCAAACAATCGAGATGCGGCTAGAACAAAGACGAACTCTTGAGAAATCCGTGTCCTTCCCCCTCCGTTTCGGCGAGCTTTCATCTACATACTGCACGTTTGTCTCTTTGAAATAGTCACCGGCACCACATCGATCAACAATATTGTCGTGAGCGACAATACTAAAGATAATGTCATAGAAAGCAGATGAGTTTTTAAGCAGCAATATTAATTAATAAAGTTGGTAATGCTTTTTTTGTAGAAGTTATATCTCTTAGAATCGAGTTGTTAAAAATTGCAACAGAGATTATTTGACTTGACTTACTTGTACTTTAATTACTACTGTATTATTTTTAATTACTATTGCATTATTCTTATGAACCCCTAGGGTAAATAAAACGCACTATTTTAGTTACTGTGGCTGCCTGAAAGAAGAGCTAAATTCAAAATTATTCCTACTGTTAATTCAATTATATTTTGAGAAGTATCGACATTTGGAAAAAACTAATGGTATATTCGTGTTCAGTGCATTGGTTTTAAACAGAAAAACCACTAAGAAGGAACATAAAGTATATTTTCAGCACAGTGTAATTTAAACTTCCACATCGTTGATTGTTGGCGCCATTATTTGGCGAGCAACCGTTACAATCGTGTCAGTAAGCTGGGTGCAGTTCCTCGAGCAAGATGAAGAGAAGACATAATTCGGAGAGTTGTGATGAAAAGTAAGTGTTTAGTGCTGAAATGCATCAAAAATATCTTTGCTAATACCACAGGACTTGCAATTTATAGTGAATTTTAAGTTAACCTGTGATAATTATTCATAACTCAAAAATAAAAGTGGCCAAGCTATTCCAATTTGTTAGTAAGTAGCACTTCCTTTATATTCTGTCTTATGCTACTTAATATTAAATCTTTTTGTTCACAATTTATAAGAAGGAAACTTATGTTATCGAAGGAAAAAATCCTTTACGAAAAACCAATATGTAACCTAAAAGTACATCCCTCCCCTTGACGTGGCATCTTTAGCATCCAAGGCTTCATTTGCGTTACCATTTTATCAGTGACATTGGCAAGGAACTTCTGTAAGAAATATAGCGTCTACAAGATATTAATAATACCTAGAACAAACAAATGGAAAATGCCTAACAAAAAGTAAGTGTTTACTCTTGCGTTACAACAAAAATGTCTTAGTTGATACCATAGGACTGGCAATTTGTAGACACTTATAAGTTAACTTGCAATACTTATGCATTAAATCAGCAAATACTGTTCTTATTAGTTATACTTTATCTTCTGCCATAACTAGACATTCATACTTAATTTTTTTAATTTTTATATATCATATAAGCCATTACCAATGTAACATTGCATGCTTTAAATTACAATGTTTACAATTTTGTCATAACTATAAATTATAATGATAATAGCAAATGTATTGTTTTTAATAGCAATTTCACTCGTGCTTGAGTTTTGTGCGCTTGCACATATGTTTCCTATACTTTATAATAAATTCACATGTTAATGCTTCGAATGAACTGCAGAAACGCTTGTGAGCGTCTTGTTATAGGTTGTTGTTTGCTAACTGGTCAGATGTCTAACATTCATCTTGTTTTGTTTATTAGCTGTGTCCTCTGTTTGGGCATTGGTAAGATGATATGATTCACTGTTTGCTATCCTCTGTTGCATGATCATGTTGGGTCATCAATGGTTATGGTTTGAAACTTGAAGTTATTACTAAATGTATCCCATAATGCCCTATGCTTAGGTCATTGTGATTTATAATATTTATAAATGCCTTGGCATTTAATCTTTATTTTCTTTCCGTATGTTTACTGGTTTGTTTTCTGTATTTTAACACATATCCACTATAAATGTAAACACCCATACCCAAGATGGGACTTGAACCTGAGACCCTCGACGCAGTGGATGCTAGAGATATACAAGGCCACGCCGTGGTTCAGAGGTTAGACCATTGGCTCTCACCAAGGCGGCCCGGGTTCGATCCCAGGCGACCGCAAAGTGAGATTTGTGGTGAACAACATGGCGTTGGGGCGGGTTTTCTCCGGGACCTCCAGTTTCCCCCGCCAACTCATTCCACTGGTGCTCCATCTTCATCTCATGTATCATTACTGTCACCGCCTGCGGTACCGTATGCAGAAAAAGCGGGCGTTAAACACTACACATTTCATTTCTAGAGATATATACACTGTAGGTGATACAAGTATACTTACATCTGAAATGTGACATCAACAATTAAGAGAAGCCACTATTAAAACATTGGAACTGCTCAATATTAGCTTTGAAGTAAATAAGTTATTGTTACACTGTGACAAAGCAAACTTTATTCAGTTTAAAACAGTTTTGCCCATTCTTTTTTTTTTAGAAGTCTCAGGAGCTTTTCAAATTGTAACGGCCATGGTAGGAATCAAACCTCCCCTGGCTAGTTTACGACATTTGACAAAAAGTGTTGAAAGTAGTTCAAGCCTGGAATTTGGAGTAATAGAACGCTTATGTTTAAAGAACAAAGTATTTAAGCTGGCCCAATATAGGTCAACGAGGCAGTTGGCGCAGTTGATATGCAGATGTCAAAAAAATTAGTTTATGTCGTGGCATTAGCAGAGAAAGAGCTATAGAGCTAACTTTTTTTTTTATTCAGTAGTTGACATTTATACATGCATAAGTACAATGGTGCCCCTTTTGTTTTAATAGAAGATGAACAGAAGTGAGCATGATTTTACATTTTTCAAAAATATTGTTAGGAGGGCCGGAACCTAGCCAAAGCATAGCGAGGGCCAAGCCAGAGCCAAGTTAGGGTGATTTTAGATTGAAGTTAAAGTGAGGTTAGGGCAAAGCCAGAGAAAAGCCAGAGTGAAAGCAGAACGGCGCCTGAGGAAAGCCAAAGCAAAGCCAAAGTGGGGCCAGAGCAGAACATGAGCAGAGAAAGTATAAACTGAGAGTAAAGCGAAAGCAGAGCTGGAGGAAAGCCAGAGCAAAACTAATGCAAAGCCAATGCGGAGCCAGAGCAAAGTTAAAGATAAGTTAAGTCAAAGGAAGGATAGTAAAGTGAAATACAGTTTTTGATAGGACGCTGATGACCATTGAGTTGAGCGCCCTTAAATACAAATCATCATCATCATCATCATCATCATCATCATCATCATCATATCATCATCATCATCATCATCATCATCAAAAAGATTGTGCAATAGCTCATAGGCCAATATTTCATTGAGAATAACTGAAGGTGTTTTTCAGGACAGAATTATTAGCAGAAATATGTGGCCCTCTCAGTTCCCAAACCTAACCCCTTTGATTTCTATCTCTGGAGTAATATAAGACATAAAGTGTACCAGACAAACCCACATACCAGCATTGCACAAGGCGAAGTAATGCGAGTGATATACAGTGTCCTAAAGATGTGCCAAAAGTTATGGAAAATGGTGGCCAGTTTTACCATCTCCTTTCATAAAGCTGATAGGAAAAGTTTTCAAAGTCATTTTAATAACATGGTATGGTTTCATATGCACATTTTTATGACAGCGGCAGCTGTTGGTGATCCCTGAGGTTGCAGATAGGCACAACACTGCGCAGTCGGTTTGGAGATTTTGACTCTCACACTACATGTATTATATGTAGTATTTAATGTAGTCTGAACAACCCCATTTAGTTCTGCAAATATTTTTAATATCTTAAAATGGTTTGTTGGTTACTTTGAGTTTTTTATTCAATATGTTTCTTCCAGTTTAGAGTCTGTGAGAACTAACCTGGCACTTCACAATGCAGTTGCTGTGTGGCAGTGTTGTCACCTTTTTCACTCGCTGTCCAATACCAGTGGTTGCACTCAAACTATCTTCTGCCTCTTTGCCATATTAACTATATAGAATAATTAAACTAAAATACCTCTAGATACACTGTTGTAATTCGTCCACAAATCACAGTCTTTCACTCTACAGTTATAACAATATGCTGTTGCAAACAGCAAAAAATGGGGAAGGTAGAAGTCAGAAACAACCATAGTGCAACATAGGTGACTACGCAACTCTGCTCACGTGATAATGATGTGATGTATTTGTAACACGGTTGGATGTGCTAACGCGAGCCTCCTTACTTGCCTCTTATGAGGTGCCTGAGTCACGTGGCAGTCAAGTACGAGGTTGGATCTCCCAGTTTGTAATTTTTTGTCAAACAATACTCCAAGATATTCAGCAGTTTCTGTTCTGTTTAATTTGGTATTATCATATCTTAATGTATTTTTTTGTTTCTTTTTTAGTGAAAATAACTGAAAGTTACTTTTCACACTGTATACTTTCGTTAGGTTTTTAGGACACCATTGTTTAAGTGTATTCAGAGAATTTTGACTGCTTACAATGCAGTGTTGATGCCTGTTTGTTGGAGTTTTTTGGGCAGATCATTTGCGTAAATATTGAATAAAGCTTAGGTAGTTCACCCTGAAGTAAAAATACAGAACAAATAGTTGAATTATTGATTAAGGCTTCAGCCATTGTGCACTCCATGGCCAAAAGCTCAACTTTTATACATTTGATGTGGCCGACACCCATGAAGCCTTAATCAATAATGCTCCTCGAAAAAGCTTCAGGTCCTACCAATAGACGAATTGATGACTGAGTAACTGAACATTTTTAATAACAAAATGTATTTTAATTATCTATTTTCCTTACATATATTGTAATACAAATTATAGTGTAAACTCTATTTGTATTTTATTATAGCTGATGTATTTATTATGATTACTGTAAAAAAAGTCGTATATAATTATTCTAAATAAAGCCAAAAATAGGAGAAAAAAGAAAAAATTAAAACAAAAAAGAAATACCAGCATATAACCACATAAATATAGTATGGTACTCACAGAACCATGCAACCAATGGTGTTCTGCTAGGCGTGTGCCTATCAGAGGGTTAAACAAAGTATGCAATCAAATTGGATTTATAAGGGATGTTCCAAAAGTAAGTATTATAATTTCAGAGAAACTTTCTTTTGTGCGACCTGAGAATATTTTCTATGTCCAAAGGTGCATGTATACGCATGTGCTAGCAGATGACCAGCCGGTTCTTGCGTTGCAGCCAACCTCTGCAAAAATGCCCCAGACATAAGTGATGCAGTCCATGTGCAAAGGAGCATAGTTTGAGCAGGGTAAGTTATCGCCTGGTCAAATTTTGTTACTCATGCACTGCTTTGCACATAAACAATCGTACGACACAACGATAATGGAATGCTCCATAGGAAATATATGTATGAGCTCACGGACTGTATCGGACTGGTTCGGCTACTGCCGCGAAGTTTGCATGATGTCAAATGACACCAAGTAAACTGCAAGGGGGAAAATTGGCGGTCCTGGCCACATCGTTCAATTGACGAATGCAAAATAGGAGGATGCTAGTTTCAACGTTGGCATGTCGTAGAGGGCAACTGCAACCTGGGGATTGACATGGGAATGAATGAGGTACGGATGACGCTATGCCCCAACAACAGGAGGGATGCAAATACACTCTACAGTCTAATTGTAGAGCACGTATGGGTTGATGGCTGGAGGGTTTGCTGCGCAACTAGGAGTGTATCACTCAGTGAACTTTGTCGACCCAGTGACAAATGTGCACACAAACAACATAGTCATGCTGGCGAGGACTACAATGTGGTGCAATTTAGGTAATACTTTGTGTTAGTATGCTAGATAGTGTAATTTAGGGACAAATAAGACTGATGGCACCACTGCATTCAGTGGAGAAACAAGGATAGTTTGGCTGCATTGAATTCTTCAATATGGCTACATTACGCAGTAAGTAAATAAACAATATTGTTAAAAGAATGCCCTCCAACATGAAATCGCACTAAAAAGTAAAGCAGTTATATTAAAAGACATGGTTGAATATAAAAGCATCAAAAAGTGTAAACTTTATTGCCGAACAAAATACACCATGGCATCGTGAACTATACACTTTATACTTTTATTCAACTTATGGTTATTTCTGTTTTGCTGTAGGGTTCAATCAGTTTAAAGAAACCACTTTGATAAAACTCGGTGCCCCGTGTTGCAAGGAATTGTCGCACAGCCTGCTCCAACTCAGTACTGTTTTGGAAGCAATGTTCTGAGAGTGTGACTTCCAATGCACAGAACAGGTTAAAGTCAGATGGGACAAGATCCAAGCTTAGATCAGGGATCCAATCTCTCCCATCCAAAACAAAAAATGTGATCTCGACAAGCCTTGCTATGTGTGGTTTTGCACGTCTCTTTCATCAAATGGCGTCACCATTGACATGAACTACTGCATTGGTGATTTTCTATACAGGTATCCAGAATTCCAAGAGACACCTCGAAGAATACTCATGATAAATATTACATGGCATTGAAATTTAACTGTATTGGAACACCACAGTGAAGCAAAATAATTATTAAATTATAGATGAGTCGTATTTATTACACATCAGCTTTATTATGTACCTATATTGAGGACATGTTTCGTGAACCATCGTTTGCATCGTCAACTCTAATGCGACTAAAGCTTGATCCAATGGTGTGGGTAGTTCTAGAGTTGCTGCTGCCACCTGTTGATTTTGTGATGAATTTAAATGTGGGGTTGTCTTCTGGCGGGATTTCAAAGCTCATTAGTTGGTTTTTATATTTTTCTATGTATATTCTCTCCCATATGACGAGTTCACTATGTTTTTTACGTATTTTATTAATTTGGTTCTATCTTCACTTTCATGATTTTCAGACCGGAAATGAGCTGCTATTGCGGACTTATCAATATTTTTGTATCTTAAGATAGCCACTATAAAGAAACAACATTTCAGGCACATAAGATACAAAAATAGTGGTAAGTCCACAATAGCAGCTCATTTCTGGTCTGAAAATCATGAAAGTGAAGATAGCACCAAATTACTAAAATACGTACAAAAACATAGTGAACTCGTCATATGGGAGAGAATATACATAGAAAAACATAAAAACCAACTAATGAACTTGGAAATCCCGCTAGAAGACAACCCCACATTTAAATTCATCACAAAATCAACAGATGGCAGCAGCAACTCCAGAACTATCCATACCACTGGATCAAGCTTTACTCACATTAGAGTCGATGATGCAAACGATAGTTCGCGAAACATGTACTCAATATAGCTACGTAAGTGAAGCTGATGTGTAATAAATATGACTCATCTATAATTTAATAATTACAAGGCATTATTATTTTGTGATGGTTTATTATGGCATGATATACAAAAATGACAATATGTACATAAATTTGTGTAAATATTCAGTATTGCTAGTTGTTTTACTGTGAGTTTTATTCAGATACCTATTTTCTTGTTGCCCCCCCACCCCTTCCCAATTGGTATATACTATGATTTGAACATTTTAACAACGACGACCAAGCCACTGCATTACTTTGTATGCACTCTCACTTATTTTAGAACTAAGTTTGGCCTAGAACATTCGTCTTAGGTGGTATGTGGTAATACTTGTTTTCTTCAACTTGTTGAAACTAAATACTCTCTAGTCAGTCATACGGAACCATCAAAGAAACAATTAAAAACGAATACCCAGTATATGTATGCATATGGAAGTAAAGGTTGTAATACCATGTGCATGCAGTATCAATAAATGACACAGTATAATCACAAACAAAATTCAAATGCTGAAAATGAGATTTATCGCTCCAGAGATATTTTCAAACATTTGACATAAAAGTTGTGAGAAATTTTGTAGGTTCAAAGGCTCTCCAATGTGCATGTAAAAGCAGACTGAAACAATTGATCACTAAGTTTTATTGTATCTCGTACAACACCCAACATGTGCTTCATTTGTAACCAACATACCCACTTCTGAAAAAGATTGGTATACATCTGCACAACAATTGAGGAGCGTTTTTCAAAAACGGTTTTTTCTATTTATTGGCAATACTAATTGGTTAGCATAGCAAATATATTAATCATTCAATTCTCCTTCCTGAAACTGTCTCAGTGAATGTGATAAGAAATAAATAAAATAGTTTAACTAGTGCAAATTGGAGGTTTGAAAATGCAGACTTTTCCCAAAAACCAATAGTTGCTGTCTAACTTTTCCACATGAGCAAGAAATTCACACATTAAGTTTTATTATTTTTGTCATTTATTGTTTTTGTTACTTTTTAATTATGTATTTATTATTGAAATATGAGCTGAATCTTTCCTGGCGGCGTATATGTTCTAGACGTTCTCGGGCTTCGAGCCAGGTAAGCAGATGTTGAGACATCGACGTTTCGGGAGCGTACATCTCTCCCATCTTCAGGAGAGCCCGCTCGCTGATTGGTCCGCGTCATTTTCTTGGCGACCAGTATATATATATATATATATATGGGTCACCCCAGCCCTAAGTCATTCAACATCCTGAAGATGGGATGTCCGCTCCCTCTTCCCTAGCATTCCATTAGACAAACTTTTGATTCAACTGAAAAAATGGCTAAACTCTATAAACCTAGATGCCAATGCAATAGAAGAATATTTGGCAATGACTGAAATATGTATACATCAAAATTATTTTGTCTTCGATGTAAAATATTATAAACAAATTTCAGGACTAGCTATGGGAAGCCCGCTATCACCATTTTTGGCCAATCTATACATGAGCTTTTTTGAAACACATATAACTAAAGCCTTCCCTTATATTTTTAAAACATGGTACAGATATGTAGACGACATCTTTGCAATAGTGCCCTACAAACAAATAGATGATGCTTTGAAACTACTCAACCTGCAAGAACCCAGCATACAATTCACAGTGGAAACTGAAGAGGACTATACTCTACCTTTTTTGGACCTTAAAATCACAAAAAGCAATGAAAAACTAGAATTTGGTATCCATAGAAAAGCAACACTCACAGATAATTACATCAAAGCAAATAGTTTCAACCCAATTCCACACAAACATGCAACCATCAACAGTCTCACACACAGATTAGTAAATCTACAGCCAGCAAGAATATCAAAACGAATACCATCAAATCTTAAAAACTGCAATTAAAAATGGATATGGAAAAAACCTTGTAGATAAAAAACTAAAATCATTCAAACTTCAAAAGAGATTAAAACAGATCACAGCTCTCACACCAATAAAACAAGAAATTAGATTTGCTAAATTTACTTACCACCCCTGGGCCACAAAAAAGTTCCAAAAAATATTCCAGAAATACAATATAACATTGGCACCAAAAAACAATTACAACATTAAAAACCTATTTCACAGTAATAATACTGATAAGATAAAACCAGAGGAAAAGTCAGGCATTTACAAGATTAAGTGTAAAGATTGTGAAAAAATTTACATAGGGAGGACAAAAAGAAACATAGGCACTAGAAAGAAAGAACACTTCAGGCACTTAAGATACAAAAATATTGATAAGTCCGCAATAGCAGCTCAATAGCAACCAGACAACCCTACAGTAGCAAACATATGGATTACCCAAAATTCATAAAACAGGAAATAAGATACGCCCAATCATTAACAGCATCAACACACCCTGCTACAAACTATCCAAATGGCTAAATTTAAGGAGCTACCAAAATTTAAAAGCCAGAGTATTAAAAATTCATTGGAATTCATCGACAAAACTAAAAATCTACAACTTTCTCCCACCGACCGAATGGTAATCTCTTTGTTCCCAAGTGTTCCGGTAGACAAACTCATACAGTACATGCAAATATGGCTTCAGTTCCAACAATTAGACTAAAACATCATTGAGGAATACCTTCACTTAACTAATATTTGCATTGAACAGTCCTTTTTTACATTCAATAAAAAAATTTTCAAATAGAAATCAGGACAATGGGCAACCCATTGTCCCCATTTTTGAGAGAGCTCTTCATGAGCTTTTTGGAAACCCATATCACAAAGGCATTCCCACTAATTTTCAAACATTGGTATAGATAAATGGATGACATTTGGGCAATAGTAAATGAGAAACAAGTGGATAATGCATTAACACTACTTAATTTACAAAATCCTGCAATAAAATTGTCCATAGAAAAAGAGACAAACAATGAAATCCCCTTCTTAGATTTGAAACTTACCAGAAAACATACAAAACTTGAATTTGGCATACATAGAAAGGAAACACACACAGAAAATTTCATAAAATCAGATGGATATAACCCAAGACAACACAAGCATGCTGTTATCAACAGTTTAACTTACAGGCTGGTTAATGTACCTTTAAACAAGATAGAATATATCAAAGAGTACAATAATATCATTCACATTACAGAATACAATGGATTCAGTGCTGAATTGGTCAAAAAGAAAATTTATAAATTCAAAAGACAACAATGATGCAAACAAATAACTACTCTTTCCCCAATCAGCAATGAAACTTCATTAAACAGCTGATGATGTTAGGAAGATCCTAACGAAACGTGCTCTAGGTAAATACAGCAATAAGTGGAGCATTGAGTATTAGTTCGACTCAAAATTATATTGATTTTGTGCTTCATTGTATCATAGTCCTTACACAATGCAATGTAAAAGTTACCTGTCTTGGTGTCTCCGTTAAGAAATCGTCATTAGAAGACAGCAGCGACAGTCCTTGAGATAAGTGTTGACACATGGCACGCACTGAATCGCCTACCTTATCACTAAGTGGAGATGATTCAGGAATGGGGCTCACTGTAAAAATACAAGATACACATTAAACTATCTCTATAATTCTTTAATGACACAATTAAGTATAGGCTTAAAACAATCCTGGGAAGCAATAGGCAAGTTTTGTAAAGAATGCAGTTTAAACCTAAGATCATTGTGGTAAAAAAAGGTTTCAAACTAAAAAGAGAAGAAAAATGATGGTGGGAAGGTTCATAAATTGAGGTGATTAAGAATATTGATTACCTAGGAGTATTTTTTTTTTTTTTTTTTGTAATTTATGTCCTCCAATGTCGAGTCATATCGGGCAATGAATGGAATGGGTGGAATGATGCTCAAATAAGTCTGGGGTCCATCGAGCTTAGTGTTACCTGACATTTGTCTTATTAGGATAAGGGAAAACCCCAGAAAAAACCTTATACAGGTAACACACCCTGACCAAGATTCGAACTCAAGACCTCCTGAACGTGAGGCATACATAATACCATCTAAGTTACCGAGGCAGGCATCTAGGAGTAAGATTATCTAGTAATGGTGAATAGAGTGACCAGAAAAGGAAAGCACTGGCAGATGGAATAATGGCTGAGTGTTATTAGATCATGTATTAACAAAATACCAAATATGCAAGTCAAATGGTTAGAAAGGGTGTTGGGTTCAATTATAGAAAGCAGAATGCTATATGGAATAGAAATATGGGGGCCAGATGAAGGATGGAAAGCGATAAATGTTATAAACAGACTATTTTGTATACTTGTTTTATGCTTACTTAATAATATTTATTTGTACTTCCATATCTTACAATCTCAATTACAAGTTTTACAATTCTAATCTAGGTACAAATTTGTCATCTGCTTATATTACAGGATGATAGTGGTGTTGGCTCCCTGGCCGTTAACCTCTATCCTAGCCCTTATACGACCTTGACCTAATGTTCTGATTGTGTCTTCCATTTCTCTACCTCTTACTTCCTTGCCCTTCTTAACTATACCTGTTTGATTTTGTCAGCAAATTTCCTCACCTCCCTTAATCTTTTCTCTCTTTTCAACTTAAGCATTTTTATTGTTACTATGTAAGCCCCTTTATTATCCCAGTTCTTATCCCATATTAATTTCCTCATGTTTTCAAATTCTTTACACTCCACTACTTAATGTTCTAAACTTATTTTCTTTCCACACAGAATGCACTCCTTTGGTGAACCCCCTCTCAATATAGCTCCTGTCCTTAACCAAGCTAAACCCTCCCTCTCATATCTATCACACATGTCTATATATGTTTCCCTTCCCCATTCTGTCTTTATTTTCAGGTATACATTTAGTGATTTCTTACTTATCAGATTTCCCCATGTCACTTGTCTGTCAATGTCCTCTATCCTGTTCTTAATAATTGTCCAAAAACCTTTTACATTTCTTTCACTCTCATGCCAGATATCCCCCATCCCTATTTTAGCCAGCGTTCTCTCTAGCTCTGCCCACCAGCTGTTCTTACATGTTGAATTCTTCTGTTGTTCCAGACAGATCTTTAATGTATTATCATCCTTTTTTATACAGCTATACCAATATTTTAAACATCTTTCTATAATTACCCCACTCCTGCAAGGTCTTCTTAGTTCCACTCTAGCTACTCCATTTGGCGCTGACTTATTCAAACCCAGTATCTCTTAGATCTTCACTGAACAAGGCGGCTTTGATGGAATTAAGAAGACTAGGTTACAAAAGCAAGGTGATTGAAAGAAATCTGAAATATTGGCTCAGAATATGGAATTTAGATGAGGAAAATACCGTTAAACAGTGTTTGGTAGCACAAACAAGAATAAAGAGAGAGAGAGACTTGGATATATAAAATTCAAAAGATTTTACAGGAAATAGGTATGGGTTAGTACAAAAGTGAATCGAGAAGATATTGACACATTGCTTCACTCACACTGTTTTTAATAAATTTAATAGACATGTTTCAAGAGCTCTTGCTCCTATCATCAGCTGATACTCGACTAGTGCAAGTTGTAGTGGTTTCCTCTTTCTCCGTTTTGTCAATAGATGGCATGATGTACTTGTCAAAGATGTCCGGTGGTGGAGTTCATGTGAGTGAAGCAATGTGTCAATATCTTCTCGATTCACTTTTGTACTAATTTGCGCTTCACTGTCCCTACGCTTCTTCCAAATTTATACTTTGAGGTATGGGTTCATTATGGTTAGATAGTGGAAGAATAGAAAAGGGATTTTGGAAAGAATTAACTACAAGAATTGAAGATATTGAAAAACAAGAGTTACAGGCTAATTTTAATAACATGAAATTATATAAAACATTGAAAAATGATTGGGGTGGAGAAAAATATATTGACTTCTGTGATAAAGTAGGAACAGAAGAGTTGGCATGGTTTAGAACATGAGTAATACTTAAGGGGTATAAGGAATGGATATACGAGGGCTGTTCAATAAAGAAGGATCATGATTTTTTTATGGTCATAATTTTTCGCACTAAAATTCAATCTTATTATACTCTGTTAGCTTTATGTGAAACAAACACACTGTAGTAGTTTCATTGCTGGTACTCCTGGTTCCCACCTGTGAGAACCAGGCAAGTTCAGACATGTTCAGTATCGCCTACAGCTGCAATAGAGATAACACGTGAGGAACAATATGCAGCTTTGAAATTCTGCTTTCATCTCAACAAATCTTCAGTTGAGGCCTATACAATGTTACAGGAGGCCTATGCTGAGTCTGTTCTTCCCTACAGCACAGCTCGAAGGTGGTTTAAAATGTTTAAAGAGGGGAGACAGTCAATTTCAAAAGATGGTGGATCCGGTGCTTCAGTTACTGCTCTTACGGAAGAAAACATCAACACTGCTGCTGCCATTGTGAGAGAGGATCAACGAATTAACTTAAGATCACTTTCTGAAATACTGAACATTTCATTGGGTGCCACCTACACATTGGTGACATAAACATTACACATGAGACGTGTTTGTGCACGATGGGTTCCAGGTCTGCATGCATTTAAAGCTGATATTAGAGGAGGATCAGGAGTTTCTTTGAAACATAATCACTACTTATGAAACTTGGCTACATCATTTTGATCCTGAGAGCAAACAGCAAAGCTCAGTGTGGAAATCTCCATCACCAACCCCTAAAAAAGCAAAAGTGGTTGTTTCTGCTGGGAAAGTTATGGTCATCACATTCTTTGATATCCATGGAATGGTTTATCAGTATGTTGTACATGCACACACATCAGTAATTGGACAATACTACAGGGATGTCCTGAAAACATTGCAAGTCCATATCAGGTGCAAAAGACCACATTACCATGAAGCAGGCTGGATTCTGCACCATGATAATGTGCAGCTGCATATTGCCAATGTTGAATATCTTGCAAAAATTGACGTGAAGTGCATCCCTCACCCTCCCTATAGTCCGGATTTAGCCCCATGTGACTTTTCTCTATTCCCTAACTTGAAGAAACGCCTTCGTGGGAGGCATTCTCCATCATCAGAAGCAGTGGTGAAGGCTGCGGAGGCAATTTTGAAGGATCTCTCAAAAATGGTTTCCAGCATGTCTTTGAAGACTGGCAGAAACGCTGGGACAAGTGCATCGAATTCAGAGGAGACTATTTTGAGAAGTACCATCAAAATTATGGGATGAGTAAAGGCACATTGGCAAAAAAAATTGTGATCATTCATTATTGAACAACCCTCGTATTGAGGGAAGATGTCCAATGTGTGAAAAAGAAGATAGTAATTGGCATTATATTGATTGTCAAAAAACAAAATATTGGAGAGACAAATTTAAGCATACCAAATGAAATAAGAGGCAAAAGAATCTTGAATCTAAGATCAGAAGAAAACATACTAAAACTGGGAAACTTTATTGGCAAGGTAAGACAAAAATGGCTTTGGAAAACAGGGAAGACTAAAGAGGACTAGGAAAAATTAGTATAAGGTATACAGGGAAACAAAAATCTAGATCCCAAGTTTAAAAATGCTCCAATATATACACAACCTGGGTTAACTATAATGGGGCATGGGAAAACGCAACTCCAAAACGAGGAGTATGTAAGATTTTGTATTCACTATATATTATGTTATATATGTAAGAAGTTGTGCTAGATATTGCAATAAGAAATAGTTAATAAACTAACTACTGACACAATTTTAGTGTGCATTTTTCTCTTTCCATCAGTAAAAATTGTTTCAGACATTTTGATCTCATTTACATGTATTTCTTGAATACCTCCACACAATGCTGAATGAAAAGCTGAATGAGAAGTTTTATAAAGAGGAATTATTTTATAATTAAATTTAAGGATGAGTCAATTAATGACACTAAACAACACTTACTTTTAAATTTCCCAGAACATGTTTTGGAAAATCTAAAAGTAAGTGTTGTTTAGTATCATTAATCAACTCATCCTTAAATTTAAGGAATTATTTTACTTGCACTACAAAATGCTGTCAATTGTAATTAAAACAAATAAACATGCTGTAACTACTCTAACTGGGGAGGGGGGGGGGGGTAACCACGCTGCAGTAATTTCTCCTCATGCTCTTAGATGCTGCTACCACTACTACCAATCTAATAGTGCCAAACCCAAACTTCTTTTAAGTAACACACTACACACACACACACACATGCATGCATTTTCCTACGACTCTGTTAAGCCTCAAAAGCCCTATATTGCCAGGAAAGAAACAATTTAAAACCAGCAACTGTTTGATAATTTATCTTTTCAGTCCCAATGCCTGCTTACTAGACAAAATGCTGTTGACAGATGGAGTCAACATGAAAAATCAAATGCCATGGCTGGTATTTGAACTATGGATCTCCTGATGTCCGTCCAGTCGCTCTTACCCACTGAGCTACCATGGCCAACGTGCTGTCCTGACATTAAATTCTCCATTTGACTCGTATATTTCCCCAGTAGAGCACTAGGGACTCTCATATTCGAGATACACTATTTGTGGCAACTTACCATCGTAAGTACTTGAGTCCTAGGTTTCATCATTTAACTCATATTATTTTAGTTATTTGATGGAAATTAATCATTTCTTCACACTAGCCAATTATATGAATATTGAATTTTTCACGTTGACTCTATTCATCAAAAACCTTAGCCTATATACAGCTAGTGTGGAGAAATGATTAATTTCCATCAATTAACTAAAATAGGAGTTAAATGATGAAGCCTGGGACTCAAGCACTTACGTTAGTATGTCGCCACAAATGCTGTACCTCGAATGCAAGAGCCCCTAGTGGTCTACTGGGGAAATATACGAGCCAAATGGAGAATTTAATGTTGAGACGGCACGTTGGCCATGGTAGCTCAATGGGTTAGAGCGACTGGATGGAAACCAGGAGATCCGTGGTTCAAATCCTGGCCATGGCATTGAATTTTTCATGACAGAGCCACTATTGATGAACTCACTTCATAGTACCAACATCAAGAGCAATCAATCAAGGTAGCTACAAAACAGGAATGAACATAAGGTGGGGCTAGGCGTGGCTGTTCTATGGTTACTAGCCAATGCGGTGCGTGCAACGTTGTACAGTTAAGCACGCATACTGTCTCGCTTTGCCTAACCATACGGCTAATCTCTATGCGCACTATCAAGATACCAATTAAAGAATTATTTTGTTTTTCCCATGTTACAGAACTATTTTTTCTGAGGATTACTGTCCAAACCCTATGTTTGTAGCACATCTGGTTTCGGAGATATAGAAAGATAAGGCGCCTGACTAGAAAGAAAAGAATTATCAACTGTCAGTGAAGAAAAGCACACACGTGCTATGCTGCAGTTGCATTTTGGACCCTGCATTCAGTAAAGCGGTGATCTTAAGAGCGCACACGTGCTTTTCAAAGTTAGTAAATATACCGCTTAGCTAGCCTAGTACTGGTGCGCCTAGTAGTAACCTGAACTGTACCTGGAGGCTAAGGTACAATTATACAACTTACTTTGATAATTTAAAAGCTTTAATAAATCTCTTATTCACACTGACAGCTTACTTGCACAATTACACTTAACTTAAACTTCCTCGAAAGTTAAACTTTGTACACATTAAAACTTCACTCTAACACCTGCTGTTACATGATTTTGAACTGCACACGGGAGCTAAGACAGTTATAAATCACCGTGCGCGCGCTATGAAAGGAGAACCCCGACTACCTTGTCTCGTCAGCCCAGAGAGCCGTCCGAGAGAGGCACCAAAGCGACCATCACATGCTCACACGGAGAAAAGGGGAAACACAAAACAACCGAGGCACACGCCTCATAAAGGAAAGGTGCAATCAGCACAAACTGCAAAACAACTCATAAGATTTTACATAAATAGACTACAAATATTCTTCTTAATGTGAATTCCTTTTCCAAGCAGATGTCAATTAAAGACATTTTCAAAAGCACACAGCTTGTCACGTCAGTGCTCATACTGTGACAAACATTGTTAAAGAAGGCAAACCGTTTACCAAATTAGGAGAAGTTTTCATATTTAGATCTCCAGGGAAACATCGAGCAGCTAAAAACCTGCTACCAACAGACAATTTTCAAAAGTGTGTTTCACATAGAACAATTTATGATTTATATAAGAAGGGTGAACATACAACTGCCAAAAGGCTGAACAATTTAATGTGGCGAAAACTAGAATATACGGATTCTGTATCTTCTATGCATAATATTCTGAAACCTCTTGGGTTCAAATATAGGAGAACCAATGATGGTCGCGAAAGGAGTGATATTGTTTTTGCAAGACTAAAATTTCTGTGCACAATGCATAACATTAGTACATGAGATTCATGGTGTAAAAATGCTTCATAAATACATTCATATCTTCTGTATTTATAAAGTATTTTAATGAAACAAAAATTGGTTTGAAGTCAATTACAGACAGTATACAAATATGCAACATTAAAATAGAAACTATATTCACAAATCGTTGAAATGTCACTATTTTATTTCACTGTAACAATCACCTTATTTCGTAGAACGCATCTACGAGGTCTATTCAGTAAAGAATGATCACAACTTTTTTTGACAATGTACCTTTAGTCATCCTCATAACTTTGATGGTCCTTCTCAAAATAGTCTCCCCTGAATGTGATGCACTTGTTCCAGCATTTCTGCCAGTCTTCAAAGACATGCTGGAAACCATTTTTTGAGAGATCCTTCAAAATCGCCTCCGCAGCCTTCACCACTCCTTCTGATGATGGATAATGCCTCCCATGAAGGCATTTCTTCCAGTTAAGGAATAGAAAAAAGTTACATGGGAGGAAATCCGGACTATATGGAGGGTGAGAGATGCACTCACATTGAGTTTTGCAAGATATTCAGCAACAACATTGGCAACATGCGCCCGTGCATTATTGTGGTGCAGCATCCAGCCAGCTTCACGGAAATGTGGTCTTTTGAGCCTGATATGAACTTACAATGTTTTCAGGACATCCCTGTAGTATTGTCCAGTTACTGATGTGTGTGCAGGTACAACATGCTGATAAACGATTCCATGAATATCAAAGAATGAGATTACAATAACTTTCCCAGGAGAAGTAACCACTTTTGCCTTTTTGGGGGGTTGGTGATGAAGGAGATTTCCACACTGAGCTTTGCTATTTGCTCTCAGAATCAAAATGATGTAGCCAAGTTTCATCAGCAGTGATTACGTTTGAAAGAAGTTTCGGATCTTCCTCTAACATGCACTTTAACTGCATATTATGTCCATTGCAGCGGTAGGCGATACTGAACATGTCTGAACTTACCTGGTTCTCACAGGCGGGATACAGGAGTACAAACAATGAAACTACTATGGCGTGTTTGTTTCACATTAAGCTAACAAAGTATAATAAAATTGAATTATAGTGCGAAAAATTATGACCATAAAAAAATTATGATCATTATTTATTGAACAGCCTTCATAATTTGAATCATTTTATTTTGTGTGCATAAAAAAAGATAGCTACGTAAGAAAACTGTTCTCCGGTTCAAGGTTTTAAGGTTCAAATTGTGTGATAATCCTTGTGCATACTCTCACACACATGCTGAAATATTAAGCGAACTTCTCTGTCAGCATCTGTATCATTGTACATCTCAGCATCTGTATGATAGTTGCTAGATTGAGACAAAGACAGATGGTAAAAGTGCAGAATGCGGATGCACAGTTATTTGGTACGGAATGACGTCACGAAAACAAGTTGTTGCCACCTACGCCGCTCTGATATAAGAGAAAATAGCGGAGCATTGCCAACACATTCTTTTTTATTATAAACTAGCGATAGTAATGGGAATAGTGCGTAGTAAGCTTTGTTTATTATTTATGTCATTATTGTTGTTATTATTATTATTGTTACTATTACTATTAATTATTGCTATTATTACTGTTATCACTGTTATCATTATTATTATAATTATTATTGTTGTCATCATCATCACCACTGCCCGCCTCGGTGGCGTAAATAGTAGCGTGTCAGCCTCACGTTCAAGAGGCCGCGAGTTCGAACCGATATGACTTAAATTTGGAGGACGTAAATTAAGACTATTCCAAAACTTTATGCTAAGTTTGTTTAAGTTTACTAATTATGATAATACTGTGAGAATATCAGAATATATAATAATGATGATAATAACTCTGGCAAT
This sequence comes from Mantis religiosa, assembly GCA_030765055.1. NCBI lineage: Eukaryota > Metazoa > Arthropoda > Insecta > Mantodea > Mantidae > Mantis > Mantis religiosa. The sequence continues at coordinate 440,584,486 of CM060950.1, forward strand.
GATCCACTAATCTTTACGTCAGTTTATTTGTGTGTTATAGTATCGCTGGTTTACTTACGTAATGTTGACTATTCCAACACTTTTTGCTAGATTCCTTTAAGTTTTTAAATAATTATGATAAGAATAACTCTGGCAATGATCCACTGTTTATGTTGCATATTACAGTATTGTTGGTTTTCTTGCATAATGTTGGTATTTTCCGTGGTAGCATGCTCTGGAAGTTGGCAACGCCCAAGCTATGACATCAGAGCCACAATATCTGTTCGCACTCATTCTGCACTTTTACCAGACAGATATCTCTTCCATCTCTGTCACCCGCTTGCCGTGGAACTGGCAACACCAAGACTGTAGGATAACCGTATTGGCTCAATCCATTCATTCTTATTTTGCAATTAGCTTAGTGAGAAAGGCTAAACAAATCCGAAGACCTTTTAAAGAGGATAAACGGCACATCTCTTCCCCAATCCTGCATTAAAGCATCTGCAGATTATTGTCCAGCTTTATTCCCTGGCTGATACTAATAATTGAGGTCTACACCTTTAAAAATGTCTATTAGGCCTCTTTAGCTTTTTATATCTTCCCCAGTTTTTAGTTCCAAAAGTTATCTACCTATTTTTTACTCATGCTCTACATTCAAAGATTAAATACGAGGCTGCTTTTTCCTTTTCCTTAATCATTCTACACTTAGGTTCATTTTGATAATACCCTAGTTTGTGTAGCTCCATCATAAAGTTCTTACGATCATTATTTAATCCTCCCATGTGCCTTGGCTGCTCCCTACGGCTCTTTGATTATGAATTTACCATGATTTTGTCCAAGAGCATTCCTCAAGTTTTGGCATGATGGTCTCTAGCAAATTTTTTTTAAAGGATTTTAACTTTTGAACTTTTACTGATAGGCATAGTTGCATTACAAGTAATTTTTGCAATAATTTAAACTGGGAACTACTTTCCTTATACAAACTGTTTTATATAACTCAAAACTTTTAAATTTGAAGCTACTAACACAAAACCAACTAATATACTCAATCAACTGCCTAAAATAACTTCACTTCTCCTGAAAATTTACAAAATGTTGATAATAATCATCAAAGTTTTTTTTTATACAGATACGCCACAATAAGCGAGAAAGAAAGCTTCGCACTACATTACTAATATTCAATGCACATCACCAAAACAAGACACATTCCCAGATTTCACTGATTCTGCACTTTCGATTTATGTCGTCGCATTTCTGGTAGATTGACATGACGACTAATAAAAGCAGCAAAATCTCGTTAACTGCGTTAAACAATAATTAAGTAATAAGGTTAATGAAAATAATGGAATGTAAGTGCTTTTGCATTCACAACATCCTTAACACATAATAAACTGCTATATAAATCTAAATAATTTAACCATTTAAAAAATAAGTAATGTCGCTACAATTCAGGTTATGTAATGATATCAATTTTCTGTATTTAGTTACATGCTAACATCTTACCGATAGGTGACTGTGAAAATCTATTCGCTCCCTTCTTGCTCCTCCATACGCACTCGCAGGTCTTTCAAATCTTGGGAGTTTTACAAGTCGAAAAATATCTTTTCCAACCTTACTTTCGCTTCACTACTGTAAAAATTTAAATGTCTCGCAGTTCCTTTTAGACGATACCGCGTCTGAATATGACGGTAAGTACAATAAACTTTGATTTGGACAGTGTAAATATGATGAGTAGGAAATGCTATTCGCCTATAGTTTCATCTTTGTTCGAGTGATAATTCGAAATATTGCCTTTACATAGACCAAGTAAATTACAATTTCCTGTTTAATATGCCGCACAAATACATAGCGACCGCAGTGTGTCATTCAAATCGTCCATTGGGCCCAAATAAAGTACAAACGAGGCTAATAATATTATGTAAAGGACTTCTTAAGCTATGAAGGAGTATGATATAGTAAATTTTGAACTAAATAAAGGTTATTTTGTTCAAATATTTAGGATGAAACATAGCGGTTAAAATAAATGTATTGGCGAAATTGAATATTGACGAATGAAGTGACTTCTGGTGTTTGCAATTACCAGACCTGTAGCGTGATTAGCGGTAAAAATAATGTGAAGTATTTGCATGACTTTATAAATAATATTCAAATCAACGGCGACTGAGTTTAAGATATTCTGCCGGCATTTTCAACTATAGGTAAAGCAGTCTGAAATGGTGTGTGTATTCTTAAGGTTAAATTTTGATAATGCCAGAAAAGAATCGTACGCATAAAATGACAGGTTGGACCAAAAGAATCGTGTAGGAATCCATTTAAAAAGCTTAAAATACTAACATTACCGGCACAATATCTTTATGAGTTACTTAAATATATCCATTCAAATTATGATAAATTGTATGACTCACAATATCGGCACTGTCATGAAACCAGAACAAAAAGTAGTCTGAAACCACCCATGCATAGGTTAACATTATTCGAAAACACTCCACTTTACGTAGGAATAAAGGCCTATAACATACTGCCAACCCAACTGAAAACCATAGAGAACAAAGATTTATTTAATAAGAAATTGAAGAACTTACTATTAGACAAGGCCTATTATTCAGTAGCCGAATATGTGATAGTATGTAACCTTAATTATAGTACCTCAATTTCGTAAATAGTGTTATGTAGATACATGTAGGCTTTCCACTGTTAGTATTGTATTTTCCAAATTACTGTAACTTAGCTTATAATCTTATTGTAAATATGTGTAACAAATTTTCATTTATCAATGTAATTTTCACAATCTGATGAGTCACCTGTTTACAGAGCTCTTGCTCATTCTGTATGTAAGCATTTGTGACAATAAAGCATCTTATCTTATCTTACTTAGTGTAATAAAAGTAATATTAGTTATATTAGGAAATGCGTTTTGTTGTATTTTTTCTGAAATCAACAACACAAGGAGCGCTGTCCTATATCGGTCTTCAGGGCCACTACCTCATGACATCACGAGAGTAAAAGTACTCCACACTTATTATCATTATTGAATCTTTGTTATTTAGTGGGTCGCGCCATGGTTAAGTGGTTAGACCGCTTGGCTCTGATCCAGGTGGCCGGGTTCGATCCCGGGCGCTGAAAAGTGAGAATTTGGGGTGGGTTTTCTCCGCCAGCATTCCACCAATTGCTCCATCATCATGTTTCCTATCATTCATCTCGCACTCATACAATCATCCACTTCCTTCACCCTCACACCAGGCATTGGGCTGCTCCCCCATCCTGGTTCTCAATCAAGATCCAGAGCTTGGGTTCTGCTATCGTCTTAAAGGGATAGAGGAACAAACATCCTCTAACACCACGATAATGATACAACTAGGGAAGATGAAGAAGTTACTTAGTGTGTGTACAGTTCTAGTCTGGCAAGTTTCCTTACACATTACAGAATTGCTAGTTTGGTTATGCAGTGTTGGTAGCTTCAGTGAGTGCATATTTTCATTTTTGACAATGCCCACCATTCTCCTAGAAGAGGATGGTCACCCAACTGTAGTTTTGTAGTTTTACTGTAGTTTAGATAATTAGGGTTTAGCTTCATAAATGCTACGCTATGCTGTGTTGCCCAACAATTATAGCTGCTTACTCCTCTGCTTATAACAACATCCACAGATCACTTATTCGTGTAAGGATGATGCCATCTTTATGCAAACAGTATCTGATTTAGGATTAGGAATCACATAAATAATGAGACGGAGCAAGCAGTTTGGTGGGTCTAAGTAGCAAATATCAACTTCTAGCTTGATTTGTATTTGCTTTAATTTGGTCTAATGTGGCATATTTCTGAAGCTTAGATGATAGAAAAAAGTTTTACATTGAACTGCAGACACAAGAGCCCTACTTTTGTTGGAATTTATTCATAATATTTCATTTTAAAATGTACGAGGATGAGTCAAATGAAAACATTAAATATTTTTTAAATATTATTTATTGTGCAAAAGTGGTACAAAGCTGTATCACTTTTCAACATAACCTCCCCCATGCTCAATGCAAGTCCTCCAGAGCTTACAAAGTGCCTAAATGCCTTTAGAAAAAAATTATTTTAGTAGTCTGCGCAACCACTCATGCACCGCGTGGCATACCTCTTCATCGGAACGGAACTTCGCTCCTCCTATTGCGTCTTTGAGTGGTCCAAACATATTGAAATCAATATAAAAATTATTTGTGGTTGGTTTATTGACACTCGTCACTTACTTTTTCATATATTTATGAGAGACTAGTTTCAAAGGCCCTGGCCTCCATTTTCAATCTCTTCCCAACTGGCATTTGTTGTTATCTGCTCTCTCTGGTGGTGGAACTATGAACTTTTTTGTCAAATTATCTGCTGGCGGGATTTCAAAGTTCATTACGCGATCCTTATTTTTCCAGATGAATATGTTCTCCCATGTTGTCAATCTATTTTGGTTTATCACTCCTTTTAATAATTTTGGATTTGGATCAATGTCATGGTTTTCATTCCAAAAATGAAATGCTACTGCTGACTTGTCTTCTTGTTTCAATCTGATGTTTCTAAAGTGTTCTTTGACTCTGGTTTTTAAATTTCTTTTTGTTTGACCTATGTAGCATTTTTCACAATTCTTGCAATTTATTTGGTATATTCCAGATTTGTTACCTGAAGGAATTTCATCTTTTGTTTTTGAATTTAGTAATTTTAAAATTGAGTATCTATTAGTAGGTGCCAAGATGATATTTTGTTCCTTGAATATCTTTTTAAATTTATTAAATGTTTTTGGATGATATGTGAATGAACTGAATATGCTGTTGCTTTCTTTTTCTTTAATAAATGTGATTGCTTCCTTAATGGTTTTCTGTAGTTTAGATTTTCTAATTTTCTTCAACACCAAACTTTTGTTGTATCCGTTTTCTTCTGCTATGTGTATTATTGCTTTTTGTTCCTTGAAATATTCTTCTTTTTCCATGGGTATGTTGACTAGTCTGTGTGCAAGGCTGTTTATTATTGCATGTTTATGTGTAATTGGGTTGTGGCTATTATTTTTTATATAATTTTCTGAATGTGTTGGCTTCCTGTAAATTCCAAATTTTATTTTTGTATCATTCCTGATGATATTTAGATCCAAGAAAGGTAGTTATCCATTGATTTCCTTTTCTATTGTGAATTTGATAGTCCTTTCTTGCAGATTGAGTAATTTTAATGCATCATCTAAATGTTTACTTGGTACAATTGCAAAGATGTCGTCAACATATCTATACCAAACCTTGAAGATCAATGGGAAGGACTTTTTAATTTGTGTTTCAGATGCACTCATAAATAAGTTAGCCAAAAAAGGTTAAAGTGGATTGCCCATTGATAATCCTGATTTCTGCTTGTAGTGTTTTCCATTAAAGCTGAAGAAGTTTTGTTCAATGCATATTTTTGTTAGAGAAATATATTCTTCTGCTTATATTGCTTCCATATCAATTGTAGCTAGCCATTTTTTTTAACACAGTCTGCAATTTTTCTGTTGGTATGCTTGGAAATAAAGATGTGACATCAAATGAAACCAGTCTGTCATTTTTGTCCAAATTTATATCTTTGATTTTTTCTACTAAATCTAAAGAGTTTCTTAAATTTGCACTTTCAAATTTTGGAAAACTATTAAATTTACTTAGTAACCATTTGGCCAAATTATATGTGGGGGCATTTATGCTACTAGTAATAGGTCTCATGCCTTTCCCTGTTTTATGAATTTTTGGCAGCCCATATACTCTTGGTAATGTTGGATTATCTACTTTAATTTTGTGCAATTCTTTTTTGTTGATTATTTTGCTCTCTTTTAGCGTTTTATTTGTGGTTTCAATGCAGTACTTTAATGGATTAGTTTCTACTTTTTGGTAATTACTGTCTTCTAACAAATCTTCCATCCTCTTTGTGTATTCTTCTTTTTCCAGAATTACTAGTTTATTTCCCTTGTCTGCTTTAGTATAAATAACCGGTTTCTTTTTAAGAGCTTTTATGATTTGGTTACTAAAATTCTTTTTCTTTTCATTTTTAATCTCTTCTACTATTTTGGAGCATTTGTTTTTTACTGTGTTTTTACTTTCTTCATTAAGTGTTTGTGTAGCAATTTGGATGTCAGCAATGTAATCTTCAATTTGGTTGGAATAATCTACACATGTCTTTAAACCTAGATTCAGCATATTCAGTTCTGTTTTTGTAAATCACTTGGGGCAAGGTCTGGTGAGTATGGTGGATAGAAAGACACTCAAAATGCAGGTCTGTGATTGTTGCAACTGTTGTATGGGCAGTGTGGGGCCTTACATTGTCATGTTGCACAAGGACACCTGCTGACAGCAATGCACGTTGCTTTGATTTGATTGCAGGTCGCAGATGATTTTTTAGGAGATCTGTATATGATGCATTGGTGACAGTGGTCCCTCTAGGCATATAATGATCCAAAATGACGCCTTTTTCATCCCAAGAGAGTCAGCATAACCTTACCTGCTGATGGTTCTGTTTGAAACTTTTTTGGTTTTGGTGATGAGGGATGGCGCCATTCCTTGCTCGCTCTCTTCATTTCCGGTTGGTGAAAGTGAACCCAGATTTTGTTCCCAGTAAGGATTCTTAAAAGGAAGCCATCACCTCCCCATTCAAAGCCCCGAAGAAGTTCTTCACAAGCTTCAACGAGTTCTCTCATTTCAGGAGTTAGCTGCCATGGCATCCATCTTGCAGACACTTTGTGAAACTCGAGCACATCATGCACAGTGTGGTGTGCTGACCCATGACTAATCTGTAAACATACTGCAATGTTCTGTGGAGTCACAACTCTTTATGCCTGTAGATTCCAAACTTTACACTGTCATTTTGTCTTATAATCATCAAATCTAAGAAAGGCAATTGCTTTCCTCAACTTCCATTGTGAATTTTATATGGTGATCTTGTATATTCAGTAGTTTTAAGGAGTCAGTTAAAAGCTTTTGAGGGACTACAGCAAAAACATCAACATATCTGGCCCAGAGTTTAAACATATATGAGAAGGTTTTAGTGATGCGTGTCTCCAAATTGCTCATATACAGATCGGCTAAGAAAGGTGAAAGTGGATTCCCCATTGCTAGGCCTTTTGTTTGTTTGTAATATTCGTTGTTGAATTTGAAGTAATTTTGTTCAATACATAGCAGTGTTAATTGTATGACTTGATGTACCTCCATGGACTGTAGCCACTTTTTTAGTAAGTTTGGAATTTTATCTGTCGGAATGCTTGTGAATAATGACTTAACATCAAATGACACCATAACATCATCATTTTTTATTGTAATTTTTTTCATTTGATCTATTAAATTTTGAGAATTGGATACACTTAGGGTGTCAAATTTCTTGAAGGAGTTTAATTTCTTGTTTGTTTGCAGATTCCTATTATGGAGAAGAGGATTGCTTCAGCAATGGCAAGGAAAGAGGAGTTGCTTAAATAGAAAAACTAAAAACTGATATAGAAGAACTGGAAGAACAGACAAGGTAAACCAGTAGATTGCAATATTATTGTGAGCTTCATGTTTTTTCTGAGAGAAGTTTTTTGTATCTTATGGTTTCCTGTAGCAGTTTATCTTAGGAAGACCAAAGAGCGTGCTTCCACCTCAACATTCAACCACATCGACACAAATTTGTAAGTTACTCTTTACACAATACATACCCGTTGCTCTAAATACTTTCCATAAGTACCGCCCGCCTCTGTAGTGTAGATGGTAACGTGTCTGCCTCACGTTCAAGAGGTCCCGAGTTCGAATCTTGGTCAGGATGAGTTACCTGGATAAGGTTTTTTCTGGGTTTTTCCCTTATACTTATCAGGTAGCTCTAAGTTCCAAGGACCCCGGTCTCATTTGAGCATCATTTCATCAGTCTTATTCATCGTCCGATATGACTTAACATTGGTGGATGTAAATTAAAAAAAAATTCATAAGTACCACAGAACCCCCTTAAAAGAAATCATCATACAAAATATAAATAAAAGCTTGGGGCTTCAAACATAACAACAAAAATGTATGAATACAGTAATATTATTACATTGATTAATAAGCTGGAGGATTTTTAGCTATTTCCATTGTTATGTGCATCCGAGACCATGTGACAATCCTTTTTTTTTTTTTTTTTTTTTTTGTAATTTACATCCTCCAACACAGACAGACAACTACAAAAAAGCTAATGACTACAACCCAAGATCCCACAAACAGGTAATCTTCAATAGTTTAGCACACAGACTGATTAACATCCCTCTCACAGCAGAAGAATACAAAACAGAGTACAACACAAAAAAGTGACTTTCCCAAATCATTAGTAGTCTTAGCAGAAAAGAAGCTAATAAAGGAAACCACAGCCCTCTCAGCTACAGAAACTATTTCTTTTTTTAAATTTGTTATTTGGCTGACCGCCAGTATTGCTAAACAAGCCATTGATAAATTACATAAGTATTGCATACAAATTAACAACTGAGGAATTACTGTCCTCTAACATATACAATACGTGATAAATGTATAATATAAACAGAAAATAATTAAAAACACATTTAAATAAAAGATAATAAAACACAAAGTATATACAGGATAACGTTAAATAAGATTGATAACAATTGAAAAGTGAGGTTAGATATGCGATTATGATCAGTGGTGTTATGAGAAAAATAGAGGATATACTTTGAATTAGTGAGAAAAGTCACTATCTTCTTAATCTGAGTAGGATGTCTTGAGGCAGTTTTCTTTTCAATCTGGTCCTTTCGAAGTTTCGTCGTCCAATGTCATAGGTTACAGCGCCTGGTACTTCGGATAATCTAACGAAGAATGTCTTTGATATCAATTTGAAGTACAGATGTATGGGAAGAATACCAAGTTCCTGATGGAGTTGATCATTTCTAATGAACTATGAATACTGCGGAGAAATTTGTTTTGTATAATCTGAAGTTGATGAATGTGGGTTTTGCTGGCTGCACCCCATACAGGAGCAGCGTAAGAAATTATGGGGAGTATAAGAGACTTGTAGATCACTATTAAGCACCCCAGACAAAGCTGTGATTTCTTCTGTAGCAATGGATACAGCGTTTTAATTCTAGAAATGGCTATTGTGGAAATGTAAGATATATGGGAATTCCAGGTTAATTTAGTGTCAAACATTACGCCTAAATATTTGATTGGTGTTTCTGGAGGCTTCCATGTTAGTTGTTTTCCCTGCAGATCCAGTGGGGGTGGATTTTGATAAGATCTTAAGGAGAATATTTTTGTTTCCGTTTTATTAGTATTTAATACTACTCGCCCCATTTTGAACCACTTAGACAACATATTTAATGATATTTGTAGTTTGTTGATTGCAGTACTTAAGTCTGGATGCAAATAGAAAATAACGGTGTCATCAGCATACATAGTTGTGGATATGGAATTTGTATTTGGAAGGTCGTGCATGAATATATTGAATAATAGTGGTGATAGAATTGATCCTTGTGGAACTCCTGCTGCTATTGGTCGAAGATCGGGTTTGTAACTGTCTATTCGTACTAAAATTTGCCACTGTGAGATATAACTTTCAGTTATTCTGATCAGATAATCTGGCAGTCCAATTCTATGTAGTTTTACCAGTAAACCAGTGTGCCATACAGTATCGAAAGTTTGAGCTATATCTAGAAAAATGTCAGTAACTCTTAGTAGTTGATGAGTTGTAGAATGCAGAGGAAAAGCCAAATTGATACAATGGTATAATGTTATTTTTGTAGACAAATTCTGCTAAGCATTTTTGGATTATTTTCTCAAAAAGTTTGGATAAAGTTGGAAGCAGACTGATTGGCCGATAACTTGACAGAAGATGTTTCGGTTTTTGAGGTTTGTGGAAAACCATTATTTCTGCTATTTTCCATGAATGAGGGAAGTAGCCAATTCTAAGAGAGGAGTTAAAGATTTCTGTCAGGTAAACAAGTGTTTTCATTGTAAGTTTCTTTAGTACTATGTTTGGTATGAGGTCATGTCCTGGTGATTTTTTAATAGTAAGTTTTATGATGAAGCGGTATAGCTCTTTCGGTGATGTGTGTAAAATTCTGTGTGGTACTTTAGGTTTGTTTTTATGTACATACAGTTCATGTTTAATATCCGAAGCTTCTTCATCAGCGATGTTATTTGTAGTAAATATATTTTCATAGTAAGAAGCAAGAGCATTGCATTATGATTGAGAGTCTATTAGTATCTTATTATTAACATGTAGCGATGGCACTGAAGTTAGTTGTCGTAAAATTCTTTTGGTTTCATACCAAAGGAACAGTCACTAGAGGATAAAGAAGACAGATAGGTTTGGTAAGAATTAAGACAATGCTGTTCTAGCTCTTGCCTAACGGTACGAATGAGGCTGTTGCTTTCTGCGTAGACAAGGATGTCTTTCTCGTTGCCACTGTCTTCGGATGCCATGCTTTTCTCTGATTAGGTGAATAATATGCATAGGTAGGTATAGATGAGCTCTAGGTCGGTATGAGGGAGTTGTTGATTCTTTGATACAAGAACAGATAGTATCTGTGAAGTACTGAACGGCATTATCAATATCTGAGGTCGAGGTTAGGTGATAAGCTGAAGTTAATGATTTGTCTAGGCTTTACTGAAATTGGTCCCAATTGACGTAGCTGTTTATCAGACGTGGCTGTTGTATTGTTATGTATGGTTGTGACTGAAATGTAATCAGTACTGGGCAGTGGTCTGAATCCAGCGCTGTCAATGTAGTAACATATGCAGGTGGATGCATGTTTTTACCTAATCCTATGTCTAGAATATCAGGGGATGAAGTTAAAGAATAAGGATAGTATGTTGGTTCAGCCGGTGCTAAGATATGTAGACCATTGTTGTTAATGTGTTCATATAGCCGACGAACATTTGGATTACTTGTACGACATCCCCATGATACATGCTTGCAATTTAAATTGCCTAGTGATAGTGTAGAACCAGCATTTGAAAAAATCAATTTTAGATAGGCAACATTTAGTAAATAGGCTGGACGTTTGTAGGCACACATTACGACGAAATCATTGTTATCACAGCATTGAACTGTAATTCCAACAACTTCTAACTCTGTTATGCTAGGAAGAACTATCTTGTGGTGTGAAATATTGCGTTTTATTATTATGGCTACTCCTCCGGAAGCAGTGGGGGCAACTCTTTCTTTTCGGTATATTTTATATCCAGGGAGAGAGAAAGTTTCATTTGGTAAGTAATGTGTTTCGGTGACACATACTACATCAATATTGTGGGCTGAAAGAAAGGCAATAAGAGAGGCTCTTTTAAGATGAAGACCATTAGTGTTCCAATTTAGAAGTGATAATTGATAGATAGAAGTAGAATTACGTACAGCCATTTTGAAAAGATGATGATAGGAGAGAGATAATAAATTCTTGAATTGCTGTCAGATGTGAACTTATGAATGAGACGATATTAGGTAAAAATTTATATAGTAAATTAGTAAGGAAGGAGCTGGTTGAAGATGATTCCTCTGGTTGCTGGTTTAGTCTGGAGCTGTTCATAACGTCCGCAAAGCTGCGCTGATATGTGTGTGGAGGTTGTCCAGACGGTGAGTTAACTTGTGCCTGTTTCAGTGCTGAAGCTGATGGATCACTTGAGTTTTGAGAAAGAGGTGGAAAATCTGAAGGTTTAGGAACAGATGGTCCAGTGATGTTCTGAGGCTGTTTTCGCTGCAGGTTATGTGAATGAGAGTATCGTTCCTTTAAATGTAAATAGTGAGAAATTCCTCTGAAATTTGCAGGATGTTGTTCATGACAGTTCGCATATTTTGGGGGAGTAGTTTTAGGAAGTTTGCAGTCAGAGAAAAGATGGGATCCAAGACACCTGACGCACCTTGGTTCAAGTTGGCAATAATTTTTGGTATGCGCATAGTTTTGACAATGAATGCATTGTGGGATAACATTGATTTCCTTCTAGGTTCTACCTTGATTACACTATATAGTAGACGGGTGAGATTTAGGATAGATTTACCTTCATTGCAGGCAGTGAGCTAAACTGCACAGAGAGGAATGGGTTATTTATTTTTTTCTTGTAGCCTTGCAACTTTGCGAACAGGATACTTAAGTTCTTGTAGTGCTCTTAAAATCTCCTCATTAGTAAAGGAGCAGGGTAGATTCCTAATGATTACAGAGAAAATTTTATCTTCAGGATTCCTATATGTGAACTATTTTTGTTTTATAGAATCAAAATAAGCTCTAAGAGCACGAAAATCATCAGTTGTAGCAGTTAAAACTAATGATTTTGCCTTTTAGTGCAGTATGAAATTTTGATTTCAGTTGACGACATATAGTGTGAATAAATAGTTGATAGTTTTCAATATCAGTTAAGCAGATTGGAGGAATTTTCTCTTTGGTAGTCTCAACTTCACCATCTGAGTTGTTGTCATCTAAGCTTAAAACGTATCTGTGATCAAACGGTTGTAAATGCCAAACGAGAAAGCATAATTTGTAAAATCCTAGTTGCCTAGTTACATGGGAGCCAAGCTATATAACAAACTCCCAACAGAAGTTAAAGTGTCTAGTAACTTAACAAAATTCAAATTTTTTCTTGAAATCATATTTAATTAATAATGTTTTTTATTCACTTGATGAATTTCTAAACTAAGACTACAACTTCAGAATTTACTGTTTGAGTGCTAGTTTCTTATTTTACAATACTTATAACTAAAACCTAGATATTGTATTAGGTGTACAAGACATTATACATTTAGAATAACATTACCTAAGTTTTAGTTTCTTCTAATATCTGTATATATATATATATAAAAATATCCAGCAACTTTAATTGTATATAATTGACGACTTGCCTGTTTTCAACAATGCCTGTAAAACATAAGGTGATAATAAAGTATTATTATTATTATTATTATTATTATTATTATTATTATTATTATTATTATTATTATTATTATTATTATTATTATTATTATTATTATTATTATTATTATTATTATTATTATTATTATTATTATTATTATTAAGTTATCCTCTATTAAATGATATCTATTTTGTGTAGGAATGGTAGCAAAATATGCATTTGACGTGCTGTTATCTGCTTGAAATTGCTGACTAGTTCGCACAATGCTTGTAGAAGGTACTGGAAATGCACATAAAGAATTTGTATTCAAGGGTTTGTTAACGTGGTTTAAAGATAATTTCGAATGTTGGGCAGCCTTCTTTGTTTGATCTTCAGTTGCTTTTTGCACCTTCGATTGTTTCGTTGCTTTACAACTTTTATTAGAAAATTATGTATTTACATCTGAATCACAGGCATTCATAGGTGTAACATATTGTGCACTACTTACAGTTTCAGTGAAATCATCTTCTTCCATTGTGGGGGAGTGAGCACTTAAACTTTCATATGTTTTATCACAGGCTCTGTTAACCTTATGTGTGTCCATGCCCAAGGTCTAGAGCAATCGCACAATTTAAAGCAAATGTATATAATCACACCAAGTTACTAGCAAATAACACTAATTAGTAATATTCAGATGTAAATGCACTTGGAGATATAGAAGGATCTTCTCACCGAAGTAATTTACCATAAATATAAGGATAAAATTAGCAGCTTGAACTAAACATTACTATCCAGTCGCAATGCTCAAGTTTTTCTCTAGAAACTAATATGATTTTCAAAAACTTCACTTACCATCCATGGGCCTTTGATAATTTCGAAAAAAAAAAAGTCTTCAAAAAACAAAATATTCAACTTCCACCAGTCAACCATTACTCCTTTAAAAACCTAATGTGCTCAAACATCAAAGATACCATTCCATCTAACAAAAAAATCTGGCATATATCAAATTGAATGCTGTGACTGTAATCAAATTTATATTGGAAAAACCAAAAGAAATTTGGAAACAGGAGCAAAGGAACACTTTAGAAATATAAAATACAAACAATTAGAAAAATCAGCAGTTGCCATGCATTTTTGGGAAAAAAACCACAACATAAATCCAGAACCAAAACTACTAAAGCATATATCAGGAAACAAGGACTGTCCACATGGGAACAAATCTTCATTTCAAAAAATAGGAACAAAGTATTCAATTCCTTTCTTGGAGGTGTTGAAGTGTTGTTATAATAAATTAAATTTAAAGGGAGTCGATTAATGTCACTAAACAAAACTTACTTTTTAAATTTTTCCGGAACATGTTTCAGAGACTTTGCCTCCATCCTCAACCGGCCATCAACTCAATCGGTCTATATATATATTTTATTGAGGCACTAGTTTCAAAGGCCATTGCCTCCATTTTCAACCTCTCTCATACTAGCATGTGTTGTTGTCTGCTCTCTTCTCTCTGGCGGTGGAACTATGAACTTCTTTGTCAAATTACCTACTGGTGAGATTTCAGCAAGTTGGAGAGAGGTTGAAAATGGAGGTAAGAGCCTTTGAAACTAGTCCCTCGATAATATAAAAAAAGTAAGTGACGAGTGTCAATAAACTGACTACAAATTGTTTTACGATTGCAACAGATGATTTTCTAGGCAAATCTAAACATTTTGAAACACACATGGTAAAGGCCTTCGTATAGATTTACAAATTTTGGCGGAGATATGTCGATGATGTTTTTGCTATCTCTAAAATTACTAAACCTGCAATATAATCATATCCAAATTACTAAAATTAGGCAAGTGAGTCAACCTTGTATATACTTTTCTCCACTTACAAGATTTTTATGAAGACTAGTTTCTGGGGACTTCTCCCGTATCGTCAGTTCTGTGGTTGAGTGATGATGCATCCGGTGTCTGCATCTGGCTTGGTGTCGTGCTGCCATCTAATGTCTTGGTAAGTTTGATGACGTCATCTACCGCGGGTATTTCAAAATTCATCAAGAGGTCCTGTTTCTTCGTAATAAATATGTTTTCCCAAGTCTGTAGTTCCAGAGGTTTCTTTGCCTGTTTGATCAGTTCTATTTTTTGTTTTATGTTGTGATTCTCAGACCAAAAGTGATGTGCTACAGCCGACTTGTGCATTTGTTTGAATTTAATATTTCTGAAGTGTTCTTTCATTCTTGTTCCTAGATTCCTTTTGGTCTTACCAATGTATATCTTGTCACAATCCTGGCAACTCATTTGGTAAATGCCTGATAATTGAGCTCATGTGTAAATTGGCTAAAAATGGTGATAGCGGGCTTCCCATAGCCAGTCCTGAAATTTGTTTGTAATACTTTCCATTGATGACAAAATAATTTTGGTGTATATATATTTCAGTCATTGACAAATATTCTTCTATTGTATTGGCATCTAGGTTAATAGAAGTTAGCCATTTCTTAAGTTGAATCAAAAGTTTGTCTATTGGGATGCTAGGGAAGAGGGAGTGGACATCAAAGGATACTAAAGTGTCTTGAGGGTTTAATTTAAGGTTTTGATTTTTTTCTACCAGGTCTAAAGAGCGTTTTATGCTCAGAGTATTGAATTGGCTATCCAAAAAATTTCATTCCTTTCCACATTTCAATACTCAATAATTCAATATATATTTTTGTAGGAGTTGTTATGAAGTAAGAAATGAGGCATGTCTGTATGCATGTGTATATAAGTATAAATGAGAATTTTTTGTGGAGAATATGTGCAATGCACATATGTCACATAAATGTGTTTGCGCGCATGTGTTTGTGTATAGATCACCTAAATTATTGGACTTTGTAGATAATCTTGATGCAGAAATAGTTCAATAAAAAATGTATGGCACACTGGTTTACTGGTAAAACTACATAGAATTGGACTGCCAGATTATCTGATCAGAATAACTGAAAGTTATATCTCACAGTGGCAAATTTTAGTACGAATAGACAGTTACAAACCCGATCTTCGACCAATAGCAGCAGGAGTTCCACAAGGATCAATTCTATCACCACTATTATTCAATATATTCATGCACGACCTTCCAAATACAAATTCCATATCCACAACTATGTATGCTGATGACACCGTTATTTTCTATTTGCATCCAGACTTAAGTACTGCAATCAACAAACTACAAATATCATTAAATATGTTGTCTAAGTGGTTCAAAATGGGGCGAGTAGTATTAAATACTAATAAAACGGAAACAAAAATATTCTCCTTAAGATCTTATCAAAATCCACCCCCACTGGATCTGCAGGGAAAACAACTAACATGGAAGCCTCCAGAAACACCAATCAAATATTTAGGCGTAATGTTTGACACTAAATTAACCTGGAATTCCCATATATCTTACATTTCCACAATAGCCATTTCTAGAATTAAAACGCTGTATCCATTGCTACAGAAGAAATCACAGCTTTGTCTGGGGTGCTTAATAGTGATCTACAAGTCTCTTATACTCCCCATAATTTCTTACGCTGCTCCTGTATGGGGTGCAGCCAGCAAAACCCACATTCATCAACTTCAGATTATACAAAACAAATTTCTCCGCAGTATTCATAGTTCATTAGAAATGATCAACTCCATCAGGAACTTGGTATTCTTCCCATACATCTGTACTTCAAATTGATATCAAAGACATTCTTCGTTAGATTATCCGAAGTACCAGGCGCTGTAACCTATGACATTGGACGACGAAACTTCGAAAGGACCAGATTGAAAAGAAAACTGCCTCAAGACATCCTACTCAGATTAAGAAGATAGTGACTTTTCTCACTAATTCAAAGTATATCCTCTATTTTTCTCATAACACCACTGATCATAATCGCATATCTAACCTCACTTTTCAATTGTTATCAATCTTATTTAACGTTATCCTGTATATACTTTGTGTTTTATTATCTTTTATTTAAATGTGTTTTTAATTATTTTCTGTTTATATTATACATTTATCACGTATTGTATATGTTAGAGGACAGTAATTCCTCAGTTGTTAATTTGTATGCAATACTTATGTAATTTATCAATGGCTTGTTTAGCAATACTGGCGGTCAGCCAAATAACAAATTTAAAAAAAGAAATAGTTTCTGTAGCTGAGAGGGCTGTGGTTTCCTTTATTAGCTTCTTTTCTGCTAAGACTACTAATGATTTGGGAAAGTCACTTTTTTGTGTTGTACTCTGTTTTGTATTCTTCTGCTGTGAGAGGGATGTTAATCAGTCTGTGTGCTAAACTATTGAAGATTACCTGTTTGTGGGATCTTGGGTTGTAGTCATTAGCTTTTTTGTAGTTGTCTGTCTGTGTTGGAGGATGTAAATTACAAAAAAAAAAAAAAAAAAAAAAAAAGGATTGTCACATGGTCTCGGATGCACATAACAATGGAAATAGCTAAAAATCCTCCAGCTTATTAATCAATGTAATAATATTACTGTATTCATACATTTTTGTTGTTATGTTTGAAGCCCCAAGCTTTTATTTATATTTTGTATGATGATTTCTTTTAAGGGGGTTCTGTGGTACTTATGAATTTTTTTTTAATTTACATCCACCAATGTTAAGTCATATCGGACGATGAATAAGACTGATGAAATGATGCTCAAATGAGACCGGGGTCCTTGGAACTTAGAGCTACCTGATAAGTATAAGGGAAAAACCCAGAAAAAACCTTATCCAGGTAACTCATCCTGACCAAGATTCGAACTCGGGACCTCTTGAACGTGAGGCAGACACGTTACCATCTACACTACAGAGGCGGGCGGTACTTATGGAAAGTATTTAGAGCAACGGGTATGTATTGTGTAAAGAGTAACTTACAAATTTGTGTCGATGTGGTTGAATGTTGAGGTGGAAGCACGCTCTTTGGTCTTCCTAAGGAAAACTGCTACAGGAAACCATAAGATACAAAAAACTTCTCTCAGAAAAAACATGAAGCTCACAATAATATTGCAATCTACTGGTTTACCTTGTCTGTTCTTCCAGTTCTTCTATATCAGTTTTTAGTTTTTCTATTTAAGCAACTCCTCTTTCCTTGCCATTGCTGAAGCAATCCTCTTCTCCATAATAGGAATCTGCAAACAAACAAGAAATTAAACTCCTTCAAGAAATTTGACACCCTAAGTGTATCCAATTCTCAAAATTTAATAGATCAAATGAAAAAAATTACAATAAAAAATGATGATGTTATGGTGTCATTTGATGTTAAGTCATTAATCACAAGCATTCCGACAGATAAAATTCCAAACTTACTAAAAAAGTGGCTACAGTCCATGGAGGTACATCAAGTCATACAATTAACACTGCTATGTATTGAACAAAATTACTTCAAATTCAACAACGAATGCATGTCTTGAGCGTACGTGTTCATTACTGTGTGGATGCATTGAAATTGCAAGTTGCAAATAAGGTGTAAATGTTTCAAAAATATAAATATTGTATAAAAAACAAAATAATGAGCTAATGTATGACTGAATCATAAAATTATCTTCAAGAAAAACTAAATAGAACAAGGAAAATAAGGTCATGCACACTAAAAGCTTCATCTTATGGAATAGACGATTGAAACCATATGATTCATAAGAAGGGATTTTTTTGTCTTTCTTTTTGAAGAAAACTGACATAAGATCTATTCATATTGGGAAAATAGTTTCAATTTGTTCAAGTGAAGTTAATGAGCTTGATATGGTTTAACTGTGAGATAAAATGTTTGTTTTCCATCAACTGAATTAAGACCCTTCATGTTTTATTGGAATCAAAATACTCCCATTATCAGTGATTATTTAAGAATGCAAGAAAATCATTGTGAATCGGTGGAAATGTGCAAGGTTTTGTGGCAACAAAAATAAAGAAATTAAATCTAAGAATACTGCCTGGGTTTATAAGATTTTTCATTTTAGTTCACTTCTTTTATTGTCATCGTAATGAAGAAAATACTAATGAACACAAACCAACCTTTTCCTTCCCTTAGTATGTAGATTCTCACAAAGATGGGAGACAAGTGGTGCTTCTCCAAAACCTTCCTCCTTCTGCCGAGTAGTTTTACAAGGTCTGTTCATTAAAGAATGATCCTAATTTGTTTACAGTCATAATTTTTCGCACTAAAATTCAATCTTATTATATTCTGTTAGCTTAATGTGAAACAAACATGCCATAGTAGTTTCATTGTTGGTACTCCTGGTTCCCATCTGTGTGAACCAGGCAAGTTCAGACATGTTCAGTATCGCCTATCGCTGCAATGGAGGTAACATGCAGTTCAAGTTGATGTTAGAGGAAGATCCGGAGTTTCTTTCAAACGTAATCACTTCTGGTGAAACTTGGCTACATCATTTGATACTGAGAGCAAACAGCAAAGCTCAGTGTGGAAATCTCCTCCATCACCAACCCCCAAAAAAGCAAAAGTGGTTGCTTCTGCTGGGAAAGTTATGGTAATCTCATTCTTTGATATTCATGGAATGGTTATCAGCATGTTGTACCTGCACACACACATCAGTAACTAGACAATACTACAGGGATGTCCTGAAAACATTGCAAGTTCATATCAGGCGCAAAAGACCACATTTCCGTGAAGCAGGCTGGATGCTGCACCACGATAATGCGTGGCCGCATATTGCCAATGTTGTTACTGAATATCTTGCAAAAATCAACGTGAAGTGCTCCCTCACCCTCTCTATAGTCCGGATTTAGTCCCATGTGACATTTTTCTATTCCCTAACTTGAAGAAACGCCTTCATGGGAGGCATTATCCATCAGAAGCAGTGGTGAAGTCTGCAGAGGCGATTTTGAAGGATCTCAAAAAATGGTTTCCAGCATGTCTTTCAAGACTGGCAGAAACGCTGGAACAAGTGCATTGCATTCAGGGGAGACTACTTTGAGGACCATCAAAATTATGAGAATGAGTAAAGGTACGTTGTCAAAAAAAATTGTGATCATTCTTTATTGAACAGTCCTCGTACATGCTATGTGTACATTTGCACCTGCAAGGGAGAGACAAAGACACAACTATGGTATTGATTCTAAAACATGTGGTTTTTTCAGGACTTAATCTTTAAGCAGGCATAAAGTGCTTCAGTACATCTTATTTTGGACTAAAGGATATTGTATTTATTGCCTAGCATTAGGAAGATGAATTTTCAAGATGTTACATATGCTTCTTTATAGTTTTCTTTTTATATATAGCATTCTCTAGAAAACATTCCAATAATATAGAAGCTAGTTATACTTTTGCCTTTCTTAATCTTTAACTGCAAGAAAGCATTTAATGAGTTTCATGTGCTGTTTTTCGTACTCTAGCATTAGGATGCATTCTGTAAATTATTTCTCAAATAAAGCCCATAGAACCAGTTTGTATAATGGAGGAAAACAATGCTTCTATCTGTAACCCTGCTCTGAATGTATTGCAGTTGGTTTTATAATATCCAAATTAAAATTGAATTTTTAGTTATGGAACCTCTTTTTCTGCTGTGGTTCTCAGGGTCCCATTCTAATTTGAGCATGAAAGACTGATTAGTTTTGCTCAGAGGCTTATTTATTAGTCTTGATATTCTTTTATCCTTTGTTAACCATTTTTAATCCACAACCTTGGGAGCTGAAAGTTAGCACGTTGCCCCTGGGCCACAGAGGATGATTTTATATTATACAGTTTTTGCTTTGGTTAGAAAATCTCTTTTTACCATTTTGGAGCAAATTAATAATAGAATTAAAATTAACTCCAGTTCTTTTTCTTGTGGAAAGCTACAAGACAAAAGTATGATAAACTTTGGGAAGGATGGAAAGTAAAAAAAATTCCTGAAGTAGCAGTTTCAGCATGTGTACCTAAACCAAGTAATCAAATTGTAATACATTATATAGCACATAGTTTGAATAAAAGCAGCCATAGATGATTCTTCAAGTAACCTTTCTTTCTCTCCCTTCCAGGGGCGGTACAGAAAGTGAACTGTACTTTTGAAATGATATGGCAAATTTTGCAATCTGCTTATTTATATTCTTATGAGTATTATATATAAATTGCTTATATTTAACATTTGTAATAAACATATTTCACATTGGTAAGTATACACAAATAACACTATCCAGCATTTCCTTTCTTGGAAGTGTTGAAACAGTGTTATGATAAATTAACTTTAAGAGAGTCGAAAAGACATAGACAACACTTACTTTTAAATTTTTCCGGAACATGTTTCTGAGGCTTTGCCTCTATCATCGGCCGGCTCTCGACTGGTTCTCGTTGGTGTAGCTGACGATATTTTGTCACAGGTCTCCTCTGGTGGCGGTTCAAGGAACTTGCTGAGCAAATCTTTCTGGGGGATGTCGAAATTGAATACTTTGTTCCTATTCATACATAAATCCAGAACCAAAACTACTAAAACATACATCAGGAAAACAAGAACTATCCACATGGCAACAAATCTTCATTTCAAAAAATAGGAACAAAGTATTCAATTTCGACATCCCCCAGAAAGATTTGTTCAGCAAGTTCCTTGAACCGCCACCAGAGGAGACCTGTGACAAAATATCGTCAGCTACACCAACGAGAACCAGTCGAGAGCCGGCCGATGATAGAGGCAAAGCCTCAGAAACA